>ML675638.1:6910982-6981485 GCA_007922155.1 Mesoclemmys tuberculata
AGGGACAGGGACAGGGACAGGGACAGGGACAGGGACAGGGACAGGGAGCTAGCAGAAAGTTTCCATAGTAGCAACCAGCCAGAGATTCCTCTAACTGCGCAGACAACTTCCTGGTTTATATAGCACTCCACAGCCAATCAGGGGGAAGGGGCAGGGCTGGATGTTTCCCCCAATCGGAACCATGGGGGGCGGAGCCCTCTGCAAGCTAACCCTACCCTGGTTACTCAGGTGAGCAGCTGGGAGACAGTTGAGGTCTGAGCATGGCCCAGGGACCCAGGTTCGAGGCCCATGGTCTCTGACCCCATGCTGCTGCCCCCCAGCAAGCAGAAAACTCCTCTGGGGCAGAGTATGAGCCAGTGACAGAGCCTTAGCCTGGCTCCAGGTCAGCACAGCCTCATGACATCCAGGGGGGTGAGAAGCTGACCCTGTCCCCTGGGCTTGAGGACTGGGAAAACTCCAATTCTGTGTTCCTCCAAGGAGCCCTCCATCAAAACCAAGTCAGGGCTGTGCACGTCTTGGAGAAACAGCAAAGGTCACAAGCCCTGTCTGTCACTCTGTTGGTTCCAAACCCCGGCGGTTTTGTACTGTTTTAGGATGATGTCGGGATAGATGAGTCCAGTGCTGGCTACAAGCCTGTGGCCAATTCGACAAGAAGATGGGTTTTGAAGATGAAGCAATGGAATTTGGCCTCAGTGCAAGGGTCAAAACATCCCTGCATCTCCCGTCCACACCAGTAGGAGCCTCCTGCTTCTCCAGCCCCAGATCCGGCCTCCCTGCTATTGCATTAGCACCGGACACACCATAGTGCACATTCTTTTGTGAATTGCATCAATTCTGCTCCGCTCCAGAGGCCCAGGGCAGCTTTATACAGTTCTCTGCCTGCTGCCCGGCCCTGAGAGCATCCTGGGAGGTGCTCAGCACTTTCGCATTCTGTTGGCTCCATTGCTCAGCACCATGGGGGACCAGAGGGATTTTGCATCTCGTCTCACAGGAGGGGAGAATGGAATGTTTCAGTTTTTGGAATTGAGTAATGATCTGGACAGGGCAGTGCTCCAGTCTTTAGCCATGCTTCCCTTCAAAGCTAGGACACAGCCCTTCAGGCAATATCTCCTCCCAGCCATTCTCCCACAACAGCCACGGCCTCTCAGCCTAAGAGGGAACACAAGTCTCTAGGGCTCTGGGAGTTAAAGCACACACTGCCCCCGTGGACGTGCTCCACTCCCCCTCTCTATAGCGGCAGAAGGGGGTTCTCTGTGTGCAACGGTTACAGTGGAACCCAGACACACACACATCAGACTCTCAGGTTCCTGGGACACTCGCAGGGCCTGAAAGAACAGATCCTGGGATGGGTTTTTACTTCTGCATTAGCATCCCAGGAGGCTGTGTCAGCCTCTCCCTGCAGCTTTAGATGGTTGCGCTATTTTTAACTAACCAGTGGGAAATTTCTCAGTGATCTAAAAAAGAAGAGAGGAGTGAAGCAAGTGCCGCGGGTGAGAGTTCCAGATTTCCCATCTGGCGCTGCAAACTGGTTGGGCTTCCCCTCCCCATGTGTTTTACTCAGTGCAGCCCACACTTGGAGAGGATATGCACAGGATATTGAGAGAGGCACTTCTAGAGTTTCCAGTGCTCATGGCCACATTCGCAGAGAAAGCCTGGCTGTATACACTGGGTCTGACTCTGTGTCCTCACCCAGCACTGCTCACGCCAGTAGTCCTGACTTCCCTGGATGCACTTCCTGTGCTCGACTCATGAGGAGTGGGAATTGCAGAATCTGTTGAGGTTCCGGGCCCTGATTCTCCGTTCATTTCCCCTGCAGCAAATCAGGGTTACGTGCCCCGTGGTCACTGGAGCGACAGTGCCACAGCGTTGGGACACTGTGCATGAGATCAGCTCCAAGAACTTGACCTGATTCATGCCCTGTCAGTCATATATGCCACAGCAGGGTCGGTGTGGAACATGACCGAGTCAGAACTGCAGCCACTCGGCTCCTAGGCTTGGACCTGCTTCCTTTTTGTACAGTGCTGAGCACATTGTCAGAGAGTTCACAGGGGGAGGCCATTTTCCCTGGGGAGGACCCACCAAGTCCCTCACGGACCCCACAGGATCCTCCCTTCCAGTGTTTCCATTTTGGTCCCCCACGCACAGGATGAGGATCTGCCCTGCACCCCAGCCTGGGCTGCCTGGGTGTGGGTCCCTCTAGAGATCAGAGGGGGCTGTGGTATTGGACAGCAGGAGATCAGCCCACTGGCCCAGGAAGAGTGTAACACTCCCCCACCCCTACCTATGATAAGGAGAGAAGGAACCCAGCAGGCCAGTTGGGGGTCCAGAATCCTGGGCAGTGGGGAGCTGGTGGGCGGGACCTGGACAGAATCCGAGCATTTCAGGGCCGAGCTGCGATCACTGTGGCAGGGTCTGGTTTGACACTGGGATGTCTCTAGACCAGCAGTTCTCAAACTACGGGGAGGCCCTCCCAAAGGAACGTGTCAAGGGAGGCACGAGCTGTGTGCCTTTTTTCTGAGAGAGAGAGAGAGAGCGAGCTCTGGCAGGCAGACCCAGGTAATAGGGATCATGCAGAAGGGCTGTGCACACCTGAGAGGGGGGAATAAAGGGGACAAGTGGAGCCCTGCCACCTGGGCTCACGCTCCCCTTCCCTCCCCCTGTCCCTCTCCCTTACCACCCTTACTTCTGTGCTGCTGTTGGCATAGAGCTGCCTTCAGAGCTGCGTGACTGGCCAGCAGCCGCTGCTCTCGGCTCTGCCTTGAGACCTGGATGGGAGGAACTAGTGGTGGGAGGAGAGTAAACGCCGACAGATACGAAGAAGAGGGCCCTATCAAAGAAGTGTGAGAACCCCTGTCCAGACAGCAGTGGGTCTGGTGCAATGCTCAGCCCTCCTGGGGGAGGCACTGCCAGGCAATGGTACAGCTGAGGGCCAGGCCTACACCCCTATCCAAAGCAATGGTCAAATGTCTGATTTTCTCACCACCGGCTTTGGTGTCGCCTGTGCCCTGCTGAGTAAGGAATGAGCCAGATTGGCCCTTGGCCCCGTCCCCATCCCCATCCCCATCCAACACTTGGTGCTGCCCCTCCAAGCTGCCCCACTCACCCCCTGTCCTTCCCAGCTGCCCCCAAAGCAGGTCTCTGTCCTTTCCCTGCCTACCTATCATCCCCCTCCCACATCCCTCACCCCAACCTCTGCCTCTTTCCTTCCCACTTCCCCCACCTCTGCCCTGCTCCCTCTTGTTGCCCTCCGCCACCAGCAGTGATTTCCAGACTAGTGCCTCTGGTGCGCCCCCGTCTCTGCCAGCTCCGTGTTCACCCTCCCAAGGCGCCTGCACGTTCTCAGGAGAGGCAATTCAAGAATGTTCCCCTCCCAGACAGCGGCGTGGCCTTGAATTCACAATGGCTGAGCTCAATGCCTGCCTCTCGTCATTCCTTTGTTCCCCTCAAGGCCAACCAGACACCAGCCTGCATGATTCTCCTCAAGGATTCCTGAAAACACGTGGCACAATGCGGCGGGTCAGATAGATCAGCTTTTGTGTGCCATGCTCAGGCTAATGGTGAGCGTCTTCACTGCTGTTCAGAGCTGTGTGGACTGGATTATGTTTAGCGCGGTGGGCTACATCCATGGCAGAACCCACTCCACCAGATGGGACACTATTCCCTTCCCTAGCACCAGCCACTTTCCAGCATAGCAGATAAATCCATAGACACCCAGTGCAGGGGCACACATTCCCAGACACAGGTACCTGTGCTTCACATGCGGTATTTGCACCTAGCTACGTACCACAGACCCCACCCCCTGACCGATACAATCCCACACACTAGTTTTGGCCTCTGGTTGCTCTTTCTTCCCACACAGCATGGCTCTGGCTGCGTCAGGAGAGAGATGTCACTGAGATGACACGCTGGCCCAGAGATACTGATCTGGCCGCTTGACCGATTCTGTGTGCGAGTCCTGACGCGGGTGCAGTTCAGCCACACGCAGAGCTGCGTGTCACTCAGATCGCTCCAAAGACGCCAGTCGGCAGGAGGGGGTCAGTGCCTCAGGCCCTTGCTGTAGTTTGACAGCTCCTGTTTCCTAGCTGCGGGCAGACCCCTGTGTCGCAGCTCTTTGCTCCAAAAGCCTTTAGCCTTTCTCTTCTTCCTGCTTCCTCAGCAGATCCAAAGAGCTGGAGTCTCTAATGGCCCCATTTTGGAGCGCTGACCTCGAGGTTTCTGACGTGAGTGCAGATGAGCCTGAAGGAGTTGAGGAGCGTGGTGTCGGAGAGGCACTGAAGCGGATTCCCTTCACCAGTCTGGAGACTGACAGTATTTCCTAGGCAAATATCAAGAGATCGGCTGTTTTCCAGTGGCTGGGTTTGAAGATTAGGGTCAGGCTGAAAAGCCAAAAAAACCCAAATCCTAAACAAACAACTAAACAAAACTGACCGTTGGTCTCTGCGTGGGGGGAAGGAGGAGACTGTGGCCCAATGGGGCCCCCAAACTCAGCAAGCAGCTGCGATGTTTAAGCCTGGCTGCAAGAGGAGGAGGCTCCAGGAACGTGTGAAGAGAAAATGAGATGATAACATTGGGATTTATTTATAAACCAAACCCTGCATCTGCTGTGCCCAAGATAGCTTGTTTCACTCTTCAGCATTAAACATTTCATTAGCCCACAGCCCCTCTGGCGCTGCTCACGCCCTCACAGTGCCTGCTAAGCAGCCAATCCATCTACCCAGCTCTAATTAAACTTCAGATGTAATGAATTTTTCAATGGTTAAATGATTAAAACAGTTAAAGTAGAATAGGCTGGGTGGCATGACCGGCCCTTCGCTTAGATCAGCATCTAAAGTAACTGCAGCGGGGGTGTCTGGGAGCACCCGTGCCAGTTTGCTGGGTGAGCAAGTCGCTTGTGGGGGTGGTTCTCTGGAAATACCAACCCTTCCAGAATCAGGCGGAGGCTTTGATCTGAGGCTGGTGGGAACAGTCAGCCCCACCAACAGACGGGCTGGAAAGCAAGGCGAGATGAAAGTGTTGGGACGTCTTTAAAGGGCCAGTTTTCCTTTCCCCCATTCCTAGTTGGGGCTTCTGGTTGAGGCAATTGCGTGAAAGATAAATAACTGCCACCCATCTTTCGGGCTGCCTGACAGCTCCTCAGGTTATTAACAACCGCTCTCATTCTAATCAGCGGAAAGATAATGTTTAAATGAGAGCGTCCCAGGAAGAAGAGTGATTTCTGTCTGTGCACCAGAAATAATGGGTGCCCAGTAGCACTTGCTGTAGAGCGCTCTGGATCAAGAACATTATACACCATATTGTGTGACGGGCCAGTGATCATGGGAGGAGTATATAATGCCCAGCTCTCAGTGCACAAGGGGCGTGGCATTAGTGAGAAAATGAAAGGCCAGGAGCTCACATTAGATCCACCCTCCATCATGGAGGTGCTTCACAGAATTTAGTGAGGTGTCTACATCGGGCTGGGAACCCTACACGGAAAGGCACCCTAATGAATCAAAGGCGCTAAGACCGATGCCCTGCACTTAATCCCAAAGCAAGGTCACAAGATGCATGGCACCACCATGCCCATGAGCTTTTATCCTTGCATGGGGTGTCAGGACAGCTCATTCTCCATGGCCTGTCCAGTTCTCGATTTCTCTGCTGAGACCAGTGACGAGAGGGCCAGCTGTGATGTAATACAGGCCTTTGTCCGCCAGCAATGCAGCTGAGACCCGATCCAAGGATCTGAACATGGTGGAGGCTTGGCATCACTTTAAATCCAAGTTGCAGAATTTATCTGAAGCCTGAATCCCAAGCTGGGGAGGGGAGAGGGAGGTTATCATAGGGAAGGGCTGCAGACCAAACTGGATGAAATAGCATCTCAAGCAGGTTATTAAGAGAAAGCAGAAAGCCTACAAGGAATGAAAGACAAGATGGATCAGCAAGGAAAGCATTTGCCTTTCATTAGACATCTATACGACTAGGACTTGTGCCTGAAGTTATGGTAGCTGAGAAAAAGCGTGGAAAAACAAAATCCAGTTAACAAGCCTCAAGCTCCGGGGCACAGATTCATCCATGCTCAACTGGGGCAAGATAAAAAGTGCCCTCGTGAAAAAGATATGCACAATGAGATGCGTGTGGGGATTTAAACCTTCCTATGGAACATCCAGTATGAGTTACTTCTGGAGACAGGATGCTGGACAATTGGCTTGTTCCAACACAGCAATTCCTATGTCTCTAATTTGTGGTTGTTGTTGTTGTTGTTACTATATTGCCAGTAATGATATAGTCTAATCCTTGATAATATTTTCTATTTAAGTGACAGGCTACATAGAACCAGCAGCAGAATTCGCCTCCCAGTGGGAAAGTTTGCAGCTGGTGAAAGTGGGTGTGGTTCCTCCAAGCCAGCACGTGACAGTGTGGCCAGCCCACCGCTGCTCTCCAGCCCTGCCGGGCTGATAAATGTACATAAGCACAGACAAGCAAAGAGACTAATCAATCGATCGAGATCTTCAAGAAATGAATTATCCAGAGACTCCAAATAAGCCATGGTTAATCGAATGAAAGCCTGTGTCAGCCCTCAGCTATGTCAGCTGAGTGCCGCTTTCCACAGGAGTTCGGACCAGCAATGTGTTTAAATGGGCATGCAGAAGAAAGGAAACATCAAACCACCACTCTGACACAGGTTTAACAATCTATATATTTCTTGTAAAATTGCAAAAACGGATGAGTTTTAAATATTCATCTCCTGGGAAGCCGACGGGATGGATGAAAGGCTGCAGTTCTCCAGGATGGGGAAATGGGGGTGATTTCTTAGAGGGGTTAAGAGGATGTCAGGCAGCTCCTTGAGGGGACAGAGAGGTGTCGTGCTGTTACTCAGTAAGATGTTGCCGTAATAACACTGCCGTGCTGAGCTCTTCGCGCCAGTCACTCCAGAGACAACCCGTACCTGCTGATAGCAGAGGGGCAGGGTGAGGGCAGCTACGTAGCTTCAGCAGCATTACTGAGCATGCTCACTTCATGGGAGTTGCTCCATGCAAGCCAAGCAGCACATCCGGGGGAGCACATGACACCGCCCGCCCGCCTCCATGCATCGCCTCTCTTTAACTGATGGCAATGAACACTGAGTAAAAAGTAGTGCCACCAGCTCTATTAAGCATGTCACAAGTCTCACAGTACTTGGTGTTTTTCTGAAAGCCCCACTCCTAGAGACCTGTGATTAGGGTTTTTAACAAAGTCCCTGCTGTCATTTAAAAAAAGCAAGTTCTGGGCCTCACGGTTTTGTGAAGAGAAGCTTGAAAATGTGACCTAAGTCTTTGAAACAAGGAGGCAAATAAAAAGAATCAAATTTTTATTATTATTATTTTAAGCCAGTCTCGGAATTTTGGGGGGGTCTGGCTCATGATCTTAACAGTGTGATTCAGCAATGCACATCCACGGAAGCAAGAGTCATCAGTTCAGCTCCCAGCCCTGAAACAATCTAATCCTCAGACAGCACACGCTCTTGACATCTCCCTGTAGTGCCTGCCCATGCTCCACTCTCCTACAAAACAGCCTGATAGACTGTCTGGAGCACCGCTCTTCACTCCGTGGCGAGATTGGAGGACAGTTCTATTAGGCAGGAAGGATCTTGGCGAGAGTTGTGTTGAAAGACTTCAAAACACCCAAACCAGGCTTTTAAGGGCCTTTCGTACTTGTACGAGCCCTTCTCCGGTGGTTATAGTTAGGAGAGCACATTGAATTCCTTTCTCAAGGCCAGACAGTCATGTCTTACAACAGCTTCCTCTAACAAGGGAGCAGAGCGAGCGGAGACGTGTCAGTCAGCGAAGGCTCTGATTAACCATTTCCCCTTCCCTGGCTCTCACTGAAGTCAGACATTTAGATCCACCTGAACTGAATTGGAAGCCCAACTCCAAGGGCTCTACTCAAACACGTCAGTGTCCTGGGATTCCCTAGAGTGGGTGATAAAGTCGAGGAGAGCATGGAACAAAACTTTCCTCGTCCGCTAACTCAGAGGGGAAGATCCCCTCCCCACTTTGGCTGAGCAGTGCCATCCCCAACTCCCCATCCCCTGCCTTGGCTGGGAAGTGTCCCCCAACTGCCCCCTCCTCTGCTTTCTCTGGGCAGCGCCTCTCCCATCTTTCCCCTGCCCTGTACCCTCTTCTGGCTCCCGGTTACATCTAGTGCCAATTGACGATCCTGGACTTAATCTTTAAAACCTTCTATCCTTCCTCCGATTAATATGGGAAGTTGTGGGTGTCACACTGTCTGGAGCGGCTCACGCCTGTGAGCGTGTAACTCAGGGCAGACTGTTGAAAAGCAGGGCAGAGACCCCAAGCTGGGGGTGTGTCAGATCCCATCCTAGAAGTTCAGTCCATCAGGAGACTCCCACAGCAGTTGATATTATCTGTTAATCAAAACCAGGTCCCCCTTGAGATTGTTCCTGAGTGCACAGTAACAGTGGGCAGTGAGAGGCCTCCCTGCCCTGTGCCCCATGTTTGAGGGGTGGATGGGACTCTCGGCCCATCTTAGCCCAAGGACTGCCCTATCTTCAAATTCCCAATGCACCCCTCTGCTCCTCACCAATGCGCCATGACCAGCTCTTTTCTGCTGCGCCGAAGAGGGGCCTAACATGGGGGGTAACACACCACATCCCCTTGTGCAAAGGGGAAGTCAGCTGCACCCAGTGAAGACCTATAGTTACATACCTCGTCTGGAGCAAGGACTATCGGGGCAGAATGGCCCCTTTCTGCATCTTGGGTCTGTCGCCAGGATGCACCTGGATGACACTTTCTGGGTGAAGAATTCTCCCACCGAGAAATGGACTTTTGTCAATACCAAAAACCTTCATGGGAAAATCTGGCTTGGATGGAATTTGTGGAGGCATGGACACACTAGACTTTTATTTCATTTTTAAAATCTGAACAATGTCACCTTTTAGCTTTGGGGCTCCTCCGCCCTCGGGCTCGCCTTTTTCTTACTTTCCTTCTTTTGTCCACTGAGGAAGGGGTGGGGAACCATATGAAAGTGGAAAAAATGTCACTTTTTTCCACTTTTTAACTTTTTTCCCACTTGACTAAAGAGGCGAAGGGCATCCTGAGGGAGAGTGAGGAAGAGAAAGGGTCTTCTCCACTTCCTCAAAACAACCCAACGTCAATCAAATGGAGTAATACAGCATCTTAGCAATTAGCTATAACACTCAATAAAATACATATGTATTTTAAAATCATTACAATAAAAAAGCACCGATTCAAACCTTCACTTAGATTAAGTTTATACTTTTGAAACAGCCAATAAAACAATACACAGAAAGAAAACTAAAAGATTTAGGAATAAACTGATCCATTTAGGCCTTAAAGATCATGAGTTTCACATAATTCTTTTTGTTACTTTTGCTGCTAAGCAGGCAAATAGGGAAATGCCCATAAAATCAACACTTTATCACTGCTTAACTGATATTCAGGTTTTGAGCCAATGAGGCGATAGGGTTCTCAGCCTTGGCTGGCAATAGAAGTATGTAACGTGGCAAATCTTCAATCTGACTGGACTACGTGGGTAAAATCTGTTGTGCCCCATTGCCAATGACCCTCCATCCCTATGAGCCAACTGCATTGTTTGAAAACAGACAGCCACATAGGCCCTCCTCTGCTTATTATTATTCAAAATGTCCAAATATTTCTTGAGTCTATTGGTGGTCTTTGAATAAGGGATCCAAGAGAACATATCTGTTGTGTTACCCTCCACCATATCCACGTTTGCAAATATCGCCAGCTCCATCAGAGTTTTCACACTCACGGCCCTGGTCACCTGAGAGTGGCAGATTCTTGTTCAATTCTCTTCTCATAAGACAAGGGTGTGTGTGTGTATGTGGATCTAGTCACTCTCTGAGCACTGTGTTTTTCTAGGAATCTTAAAGTTAGGCATTGCGAAGCTCAGCATGGCAACGTCTATGTCCCTTTGCGACTTAGGGTCAGTTGGCGGAACCTTCCATTTTATCCTGACCCTGGGAAGTGCTTGGCCAAACAGGGCTTTCAAACACAACTGAGTGAATAACTGATTTTCCTATTTGGTGGCTGGACTGAAAAATAATTTAAGAAAAAATCAGTTCATTTCAAACTGAAACTGAATTTTCAGGGTTTTTTTTTTCCCTCTTCATTGAAACAAGAAACTTGAACCATTTCATGTGGGTCAAATGCAATGTTTCCCCTATCATTTCAAAATGCCATTTGCTAAATTGAATGTTAAAATGGTTCCTGTAGAAAATGTGAAAAATAAAAGATTTCAGCATTTGGGGGATTTTTTCCCCCTCCTGGTTTTTTTCTTTTTTTTTGGCTGAAACAATTTGCCACATTCAACTTAAATTCACAGATAGTTTTGGAGCTCTTCGAAATGCATTTTGGGGGTGAATTTTCTATTCTGCAGTTTTACTCCCAGAAGATAAAGTAACCTAAGATCTAGCCCAGCTCTCAGATTTTTTTTTCCAAAAACCCATTTCTGTCAACAGGACCAAAAGCACATTTCAAAGCAGCAAAGACCACATACAATTTTCTCCTTTGGGGGAACCACATTTATAAATCAGATGTGAGAGCATAAAGCAATTATCTGTGGTTGAGGGGCCATTCTTAAAGCTGGCTTTTTCCTCTACTACAAGATTTTAGTTTTCAGCCCTGTCTTCTAAACTCGACAGGAAGTATCTGGTATGGATTATAAAGACCATATCTAAAAGGCTGGTGGGTTGATAATTCCCAGAGACATTTCTATCGTCTTTTTTTAGAAGAGGGGAAATAGTACCTCTAGACCAGCCTGCAGATAAAACGCCACGTTGTTTTCATTAGTAAATAATTTTGCTAAAACAGCAGCTCACCAATCAATAGTGTCCTTCTAGACTTCTGCTGGGATAAAATCTTCACTCAGAGCACAATCATTGCACTGCGGATTTATTAAGGTTTTAACTTCATGGAAACTGCTGACCATTCTGGAAGGCAACAATAGGTCAAGACTAGTGGGACAGACCAGGCCAGAGGTTTAGTAGTTGGGATATAATTGTAAAGAGCATATTTAGGGATACAAGCTTCAATATTTACACTGACCCAAACATAGCCCATAGCCACTAACTTCCAAAATAAAAATGAATTTCCCTCCAGGGCAGCAAGTTCAAATTCCTACCAAAGGGTCTTTTGATGATCAATCTTTTTCTTATTGGACAATTCTTCATACTCCCTTCCCAAAATAGCAAATGGAAACTAATGAATTCTTATTTTTAATAGCCCTTACCCTGATCTGAAGTGACTTTTTATGAGTGAAGCATTCCATGGCATACCAGATGCTTTTATTTTTTTTTACAGGGCAAAAGACTTCCTTCTAAGCCATCCGATCTTCTGGGAGTTTTGTTAACAATGTCAGCAAATATTATACAGACCTTCAATACATCCTGCAGGTCCCATAGCTAGTGGTCCTTCAAAACCAACAGGTCACTGGGTGCAAGTTTCTTTTTGATTTTAAGCTTAACTAAGGGATTCCATTTAATTAACTTCAAATTTACAACTTCACATTCAAGAATACCTGAAATTACATTCTCCCTTGCCCCCCCCCCCAAAAAAGTGGCACACAAGCCAAAATTCCCCTGAAGAGATTGGTGGTCACTCTCTTGTTTAAAATCCACTTTAAAAATAAAAATAGACTGTGATACAACCTATATCGCTGGCCCCAGAAGTGAAATGAACATCAGCTGGCTCACCCCAGCTCTGCAATCTCTGGCATTCAACATCTCCAATGAGAACCGACTGCCAATTACAGAACATCCTCAGCCCTCACGTGACTGGGTCTCCACCCCCACATAAGCCCTGAAGGAATTAAGGTAGCCAGACAAGGCAATTAACTGCCCAGGCTTCACCTGGAGGAGGAGCCAGGGAGAGGCATTAATTAGAGACCAGGCTCAGCTGGACAGGAGCGGGCTGCATAAAGCCCAGGCGCTCAGTGCAGTTGTGCCTTGGGGGGGTTGGTTGGTTGGTTGGTTGGTTGGTTGGTTGGTTGGTTGGTTGGTTGGTTGGTTGGTTGGTTGGTTGGTTGGTTGGTTGGTTGGTTGGTTGGTTGGTTGTAGGGTGTTAAACTGCAATCATGGTGTGGGAGTAGTTTACAGCACCTCCCTGAAAAAAGAGAGTTTGGCTTGGGAAGCTCAGAGTGGGGAAGCTAGAATGCTAGGAAAAGCAGCAAGACAAAGGCTAGCGCAGACCTTGGCTGCTGATCAGAGGGTCCCTGAGCTGGAACCTGGAGCAGAGGCAGGCCAGGGCTCCCTTACCAGCCAGGGGGGAAGTAGCACAGACACCGGAACAGTTTAGTTCTGCCCTCCTGGGGTATCCTACTGATCTGCCTGGAGGGCCGAGTCATGAAGAAGGGGTATCTCCTGGGACAAGAGGGGGGAGGATGGGTAGAGAGCCTGCCAGAGGCTGGTGTAGCTCCTGGGGGGTGAGAGGAGTTC
This sequence comes from Mesoclemmys tuberculata, assembly GCA_007922155.1. Classification (NCBI taxonomy): domain Eukaryota; kingdom Metazoa; phylum Chordata; order Testudines; family Chelidae; genus Mesoclemmys; species Mesoclemmys tuberculata. Next base: position 6,923,437 of record ML675638.1, read on the forward strand.
CCCCTAGCTGTGAGGGGACCCTGTGACACCTGGGTGTTTCTCATTGTCTCCAAAGATTTAAGGAAAAGTTCCTTCCTCTGAGTTAGAGAAGAGAGTGAGAAATTCCCTGTCCCCAGGACCCATCAGGCATGAAAAATGTCCAAAGAATAAATTTAGCTCCATAAGCAAGCCAATGAGACACTCAAACTCTGCCCAGATAGATGCCTTTAAAAAAAAAGTCCATAGTAGGTGAACAAACATCAGGGCTAATAAACCAGTTACCTGGAAAAGTAAAACAATGGCTTAAAATAGGGGTTCCCTGATATTAACTTGATGGTTATCAGATTTAACTGAGTGGAAAGTAGATCCCTAGTCAATCTGCCCATTAGCTTTTTTGATAGTCCTCTCTAGAAAGGATACCTAGCCTAGGAGATCAATTTTCATCTCTAGAAAGCCAAGTTTCTTGGAAGAAGGTTAAGTAAAAAATCGAGATAAAATTCACACAAACTAAATCCGGAGGTTTACATACAAGCTCAGCAATATTCCATGAGACAATCTTGGTGAAAGATTTATACAATCTTGATCACATCCATCTGCTCATTCCCCCTCCTTCTGTAGGGCCTCTACTGAAAGGCTGGTTTGGCAAAAAATTCCCTTTGCTTTGCCATCAGGCTTATTTCTCTCAGAATTAAGAGCTTTACTCCTATAGTGACTTGTAGGTCTTAAACAATAAGGCCTGAAACTGAGCCATTTGGTTGCACCCGTATAACAGGATATAGACTGTCTGGTTATTTTATTGTTATGTGGAGCAGAAATTCTCCCTGAATGAATATTTTTAGGCTGTTTCCCCTGTAACCTTTACCCCTATTGGGGTGAGTAGGTTCACGCCAGGGACTTAGCTGTAATGTCTCTCTTGAGATGTTTAGATGTTTTACCAAATGTGCACTCTTCCCCCTCTCCTCTCTCCCCCCCCTCACCATAACCTTGAAGTAAAAAAAAGTTTGCCTGGCTTTCTGAATGTGATCCTAGGATGTCTAAAAAGGTGACTATCAAGCAGAAGTTGAGATTGTGCTTCTGTATACAGCACTGGTGAGATCACTGCTAGAATAATGTGCCAGTTCTGGGGTTTGTACTTCAAGAAATGTGTAAAAATACTGGAGCGTGTTCAAAGGCGGGGCTAGCAAAATCATGCAGATGCTGGAAGGCAACATATTCAGCTTATTGAATAGAAGGTGGAGAGGGATTCAGTCCTTGGGTGTAGGTATTTACACATGGAAAAAAGATCTGATAGTGGGAGAGATTTCCAATGGTACAGACAAAGGCAGAAAGAGATCGAATATCTGGGAGTTGAAGAGAGACAAAGTCCTCCTTGAAGTAAGATGCAATTTCCTAGCAGTGAGGGTGGTTAAACACTGGAACAGCTCACTGTTGAGGTGGTAGACTCACCAAGATCAGATATTTTTCTGATTTCTATAGGATCTGATTTCTATAGGATGCACTTTGATTCAAGGTCTGGGAGGAAATAGAATCAGAGTCATGAACCTTAAGATCAGAAGGGACTAATATGCTCATCTAGTCTGATCTCCTGCACAACGCAGGCCACAGAACCTCACCCACTCCTGTAATAGACCCCTAACCAATGGCTGATATATTGAAGTCTTCAAATAATGATTTAAAGACTTTGAGGTGCAGAGAATCCACCAGCAAGTGAGCTGTGCCCCATGCTACAGACACCTGGAAGGAATTCTCTGTAGTAACTCAGAACCCATTACAGGCCATTGGGCCTATTTACCGCTAGTAGTCAAAGATCAATCAATTGCCAAATTAGGCTGCCCCATCATACCGTGTCCTCAATAAACTTATCACGCTCAGTCTTGAAGCCAGCTAGGTTTTTTGCCTCTACTACTCCCTTGGGAGGCTGTTCCAGAACTTCTCTGATGGTTAGAAACCTACATCTAACTTCAAGTCTAAACTTCTTGATGGCCAGTTTGTATCCATTTGTTCTCATGTCCACACTGGCGCTGAACTTAAATAATTCCTCTCCCTCCCTGGTATTTATCCCTCTGATGTATTTATAGAGAGCAACCATATCTCCCCTCAGCCTTCTTTTGGTTAGGCTAAACAAGCCAATCTATGGCCTGATGGGGGTGGCAAAAGAGAGATGGGCTGGATGCTTTCTGGCCTTGGAGTCCGTGAATTGATGAATCCCCCGAGTATTCCATTCCTTCATGGGGTGCATGGGACACTCTGTCTTGCCCTCAGCATGTTCATACCACTTGTGACTCTGCATTAAAATGGCTATAATCAGATCTCAAGTTTCAGGGATTGAGCTAGTTGCCTGAAGGGGTCAGGTAGGATTTTTTCCCTGATGCACAGCTGGCCCTACATATTCTGGTCATTATTTTCCACCTTTCTCAGATGCAACAGGGATTGGCCACCATTGGAAATAGGTCATCAAGTAGGGCGGGCTCAGAGGTGGTACAAAGAACACTCTTAGGTGCCTGTCTGGTGAGCCTTCTCCCATGCTCAGGTACAACTGATCTCCAGATTTGGGGTCCAGAAGGAATTTCCCCCAGCTCAGATTGGCAGGGACCTTGGAGGGTTTTTTTGACAGCGTGGGACATGGATCACCTTGCCAGGACCATCTGGGCACATTTCCTGTCATTGCATCAGCCTTGAGTGGCACTTGGCTCTCCCCTGCCTCTGGCACACAACATTTTAGTCTTTTGGGGACAGAAATGCTTTGGTCTAACCCAAGTTATTGGGTAACTCAACACAGGGTAACTGGGCGAACTGTCATGGCCTGTGATGTACAAGGGGTCAGCCTGGCCTTAAACTCCCATATGACATTATTAAATATCTTTAAACACCATTTCCATTAACTTCCCTGGAGGCAAATGGTGATCATCACATGGCAAAGCTGTGTTGATAAGCTTAGAGTGATGGCAGTGCTATTTCCCTGTGCAGAACCAGGGGCAGCAAACCCTCTTGGGATGAATGAAAAAGGGAGGTCTGGCTGCCATAGGCACATTAGCACGAGAGCACTGTGCGGTCCCCATCTCATAGGGTGGTACCCGATCCTTGCTCACTACCCTGAGTGTCCCGTTGAACCAGAGAACTCAAAGCGGGGGCGAGGCAGGCGCCAGGTCAGAAAGTCCATCAGATAAAACATTCTCCATTAGCCCCTCACTCATATATAGCTGGGTGGGAGCTGATGTACAATACAATTCCCCAGTCTAGTCGAAGCAAAAACGGGAATGGAATTGAAAGACGGATGCTTTTTGTTTGGTTTCAGAATGGTTCTGTTGCCAGCTGAAAAATATGTAATGAAAATTACTCAGTTGAAAAGGGTCATAGGAAAGAAACAGGTTAATTTTTACTAGCTCTGCCCTGGGCTGGTGCCAATGGGTCTGCTCCAAACACGGCTTCGGGCTAACACTCAGTCTGTACAGCTGCTCTTTCTAGCATGCATGACATACCCCTGCCAAGATCTCCGGTATTTCAGTTCTTTCACACTGACCTCTAAGTCAAATGCAGATGGGTAGAGGGCACCACCACTGAATATTTGGGAATGTCAGGTAGAAACTTTACTGGCCAAGAACCAGATGTCCCTCCAAGAGAAAGATGGCACCTTTCCTGCTATATCTTCTTGACCTCATGCCTATGGGGCAGAACTATCTCCCTCCTTTCTGTCTTGATCTTCAGTCAGTTGCTCTCATCTCTACCTTTACCTTGGGCAGCCCTGGACAAGCCAAGAGGCTGTACGGTCTAGGCCCAATAAAAAAAGAACTTTAGAGATGCCCACATACTGATGACCCTGTCACCCACTCCTGCTCCCTCTCTTCCCTACTGGCCTTACCTGCTCTGGAAAGCCTTCAGCACCCCACAAGAGCCATTCCTTGGGCAGACAGGCAATTGCCCCACACCCATGCAGAGGGAGGAACAGGGAGGCCCTGTAACATGCCAGGGTCCAGTGATGCCAGCTCATAGACTAGCCAAGAAACCGTAATTGTCACAATCTTAATGAATCATCATGGCCACTTCTGTTGCTCTGTGTTAAGCCTGAGCACACGCTTGGTGCAGTACAAAAGACAAAGGAAGATACACCTTCCTGCCCCCCAGATCTGATAACGCAAAGGGACAGATGTGACAACACAGAAGCCAATGAGTGGAGGAAGGTCACGGGTCCAGTCCTCTCTAATGTGGAGTGTGGCCATATCACTGCTGGAGGAAGTGAAACTTTCTGAAATCTCCTCTGGACCTTTTCCATCTCCAGGCAGAGAGGGGTGATCGATGGGACAGCCACCTATCACATGCTGACCAAATCCAGGCTGAAATGGACCAAGGATGGCAGCGGCCTTCTGAGCAGCTTTGCCTGCGTACGACGTCTTTCATCTGAGACCCTCAAAATGTTGATGCAAGACATATTAATTAATGCTGGCAATTTTGCCAAAGGCAAAATAAAACCAACTCTTTGCTCCCAGCTTGTCTCCAGCTAGGACAGAGGCAAGGATTCTAGGCATGAATATTTAAACAGGGGCTTTTTTCTTAGTTTTTCATACTAGAGGCCAGCCAACAATAGCCTCCCCCGGGAACTGCAGTGTGAGCCTGTGGTGTGTCAACAGGTCGCACAGAAAAGGCTGAACTGAGCGGAGACATAGAACACCCTATCATGTGACTTAAACCACATGACCTGTGGCAATTTCTCCACAAAACCAAATTAAGCCAAAAACCATTTCTGCAATTAATCCCCCGTTATCAGATGCAGCGAAAAGTTTGGGTTTTAATTTTGTTTATAAGTTTATGGGCCTAAAATATTTGGGAAAAAACTCTGGATGGTTTAATTTCCATGTTTATACCTGCAGCTGCCTATATTTCACCCGTTTTCACTCCACGGTTGGCGTGGCTCCAGCCTTGATCTATACCCGCCCCGTGAATGATGGCTGCAGTAGGAACATAATGTTTTAATTTCCTGACATTGGTATGTTGAGACGTATAATTAGAGGTGAGTGAATAATTTTCAATTGCCATTAATTCAAGAAATGTGGCCTCTTTTCTCTTCACAAATGGTCTACAAACAGGTTGGTGAGCAAGACAAGCTTTCGAGCTACACTGACTAACGTTCTGCTTGTTCCAACACCAGAAAAAAATACAGGACCTGCCAGTGCAAGGATTCTTCAAACATCTCCACCCTGCCAGCTGCCTTGCACTCATGGACCTCCTCTGATCCTAATCTCCATGGCCAACTCATGGGCCTCTGCTCATACTACCAGCCAGGTGCCTAATTCGTGCCAAACGTGACAGAAGCTGTGCGATATGGATAGCTGACTGCTAGGGACGGGCCTCACATCCATAGAGGGAAAACCAGGCAGGGAGAAAGGGGACCATGATGCCCATAAGCCTTTTAGGACCTGCAGGAACCAGGCTGAGAAGAACCCTTCACCCGCAGTGTGCTCCTACAGCATTGGCTGTGGCTGTAGACAGGCAAGGAGACAGTATGTCCTCTTGGCAAGGAATTGACTCTCCTGCTTGCAGCCAGAGATGCTGGTACTTGGGCACTGGTGCCTACGGAGAGAGACTGCCTTGGGTAAAGGAGGCCGATGCAAGCTCACACAGCCTTTCTCCAGTCTGGGGGATTCTTCTTGAGGTGCTCGTTGGGCTTCACAGAGAAGAGACTGGTCCCAAGTCCGGGACGTCTGCACCTTAGCTTCCCTCAGGCCATGGGAGAGAGATGCCAGCTGCTGAACTCAGAGAGGCAGCTGTCACATCTAGCTCAGGCACAACAGCCTCTGGGTTGAAACTGAGCATAAACCTGCTGCCTCAGTGTCCGATGAGACCTCACTCATGGGCAGTAGAGGTCCTGGGAACATGTGATCTTACTCCTGTCTTGTCACCTGCGCCAGTTGTCTTGTCTCAGCTTAGCTGCCTCCCTCGGCAAGGGATCCTGAGCCCTGCTCAACCAACGCAGCAGCAGAACCGGAACGGATCACAGCGTTCGAGGAGGGGTTCTGGCAAAAATGCCCAAAGCAAGGGCACCGGTTTTCTTCCCTTTGCAATGTCTCGCTTTTGCCGCGTTTGTCAATGTGAGCTGAAACGCAGCAGAACTTTTCCGTAAAGAACCTTAACTCTGCTCTGCTCACCCTGTTTCAAGTGGGACGTTAGCTGATGGGTACGTCGGGTCTGAAAATGTGCAAAGATTGTATGTGTTCCCTTCTCAAATCAAACAGCCCCTGTACACGGACACTGACCATACTGTCTGAGTCTGCCTGTGTTTCTCCTGAACCTACAGATCTCTTAAACCTTATGCACCAGCCAGCTCAGATTAGAGCTATACAGCCCATAGCCAATGAAACAGGATGACCGGCTGAGCTAAAGAGCGACAGCCATGTTTAGCAGACACTTCGTTACAACTTGATTGGACAGGGTAGTCAGTAGTCGTGCTAGGGTGCGGAGTGTGTGTTTTTCTGGGTATGTTTCACTAACATTTTCCATTTTTTTTTAAATGACCAAAACGTCAAATTTCCAGGTTTTTCCCGTGTTTTTAAAAGCTTTGTTGTTCTTTGAAGGTTATTTCGTTTAAAGGTCTGATCCAAAACCTATTGAAATCAAAATGGCTTAAGCAATTGCTACGTCGTTACAACCATATCTGCTTCTTAATCAAGTTGTGTGGCTTTGGCCAATAACCCTGTGCTGACGATTCTTTCACTTTTTATTAACTTTTTATTACAGAACTAATTTGTGTACAGCAGTAGAATCCATCTATCTAGCTAACGAATACGCTCATCTGGGCAATCAGCCACAGCTTGCTCATGTGACAGCTATTTACCAAATAACTGAAATGACAAAAAGGAGAGAAGCTGAAAAGCAGAGACAAATTGATGTGTTTCTGATTGAAGTTTGCTTTTATTGATCATCTCACCAGTTAAAAGAAAGAGACTCCTAATATGATCTTTACACTGAACACTGATACACTGCATCCCACCTTGCTCATCGATCTGAGGTAAATAAGCAAAAATATTTAGCATCTCATTACAAAAAAGTCAATAATTAAATCATTGTACACAGTTCCAAGGTACAACTGTGGCATTTTGATTAAGATCTGTAGCATATTGTCACCATGAGAGGAATTCGTACTAGGGAGTTCTCAAATCTGTCATCAATCCGTGGCATAAATATATGTATATTAAAATTAAAACCAGTGTCTGCTACGTTGAAATGATATTATACCAGGCAACAGAGATTTTATATTCAAATCTGTTGCAGCATTTTTAAAATATGGAACATCCTCCGCATGCAATTGCTATAACTCATCAGATGGAGGATTTTATATCACACCATATGCCTTCATTCCGCATATATTTAAAAAATGGTTAGCACATTTACACAATAAAATTAACGCCCGTCATTACTGTGCTAGCACAGCACCTCAGCAGCGCAGCTTCAGATCGGGAATTTGCAATGGGACGTCGGGTGCAATACATCGTAAAGTTCCAAGCACGAGCCCTGCTTGAGGGCATGTTCTGCAGGCAGAGTGCCTCCCAAAACCAAGCATGGAATCAGGCCCACTTGCCCAAAAATGTGAAGGTGATAAGGGAGAAGATGAGATAATTAACTGGACAACAGGAAAATGAGCGTGTTTTCACTGGAGTTAGCAAGGCACACAAACTGCTCTGCTCTGCTATTCCTCTCGCTTCTTCAGAGAGAAGGGATCCTTGTTTTGTCTGAGGGTTTCCTGATTTTCTTTGCATTGCAACATCCTGGATGTCCCCCTGACAGATCCAGTGCAGCAGAATGAAAATGGCACCTTTTCACCTTTCACCTTTTCACCTTTCCTTCTAAAGCCTCCATCCTAGAGCTGAGTGATGTTTTTGTCTGAAACTTTTTTCCAAAAAAACCTGCAGATTCAGCAGCGCTGTCACATTTCATGAACTCGCATTGGTTTCACCAAATGCCTTGTTTGAAAAAATCTGAAAAAAAATCAAAACATTTGGTGTCTGTATTTTGGAAACAAAACATTTTTATTTTTTGCTTTGAGACAACTTTTCATGTCAACATTTTTTTTGTAATTAAAAAAGTTCCAAAGCAATGGAATGGAAGCAAAGCATTTAAAAAATAGTCTGAATTTAAATTAAATGAGTTGATCCAAATTTAATTTGACCTAAATGAATTCTTTTCAAAATTTTCATTTCCACTCTGACTTGAAACTAAACAGTTTTTCAACTTTTTGAAATGGTCAGCAAACCAAAAAAATCTGTTGTTCACACAGCTCCCGCTCCATATTCCCAATTGTCCATTGCCTAAGCTCATGTTTGCTCTTTTAAAATCTTATTTGTGTAGGACTGTCCTGTGCTGTAATAACCTCCATCTCCACCTCTACGTTGTTTTTCAATGCTTCTCAAAATGTCTGAATTCCTTTCAAGTCAGTTTCCCCCCATGACTTCCACTGCAGTCTTTGTACACAGGTTCATCCAGGTAATTCATGTATTAACCAGCAACTTTTTGAGAGCAAGAGATGGGTGTTGACTGTCTGCAGTCATCCTTGAGACAGTTCACAACTTCCTGCTCCCTAAAGGGATTTGGCCTGCCTCACAAAAGGATCTGGACATAGATGCTTTTGTGTATGTAGGCCTTGGTGACTGCATTATCAACAGCATGAGGGTCTTCCTCAATGGACAGAAAAGTCAGTGGCACTGGCTTTCTCCCTGCTGAATTCTGGGTCACTTTGCCAAGCTGCAAGTCAAGAACTTTGAATTCTTCCTCAGCTGCATCAGCTTGAATGATACAAACACGCTATAGTCATAGCTCTCGCAAACACCTTGGTTACTCTGAGAGCAGCCTTTTTCCAGATAGAATTATCCCTGACGTCTTCTCACTTTTGGCCATTCCATACAGTGAATAAAGCTGCTAACTATACTGAAGGCTATAGTCTTATCTGTAAACCAAATGTAGCTGTGTAATCTAGCTACCCATCTACCTATCTAATCAGAGTAACTAAACACTTCCCAGGTAAATTAGTGTGGTACGGATATATAGACTCATTCATTCACAAGAGCTGAATCCACTAAAAGAAAATTCCTGCCAGAAAAGCCCTTTACATGGATTGGTTATTCGCGCACTGCATCCAACACTGTGCTTCTAGATGTGATTTATCCTAATTTAGCTCTTGTTGCTGTCTTGTGTATCGTCTCTGAATAAGGCAATCTTGAAAATGCAGCCTCAGACACACTAATGCACACTAAATGCTCGCAGTGGAGTTATGAAGTTTCAGCAGATCCACTTTTTGTGCCAGAGGATGCCGTTTCAGAAGGAATCTTTTTCAGCTGGTTGCATTTTTCCTAGAATTTTTTAATGCCGTGGCCTTTTTTTCAAAAATGAAACGTTTGACCAAAAATTGTCAGCATTAGCCACATTTTTCATGAAATCTTCCATGTTTTTTTTACTACACTTTTTAGAGCAAATATTACTGAAATTTTCAGTTAACGGAAAACAATATTTTTTTTGGTAACTGAGAAACACATTTTCTGTAAACGAAGAGTTTCAAAAGTGATTTTAATAACCTTGTGGTGCAAATTCCAGGGGGAAAGAAAAGATCAGCTAAAAATCTTGGGGCAAAGTTTACAAAACATGGATCTCTTCTGCGCCCTGCAAAATGGAAACTGCTTGGAAATTTATTTCAAAATCCATTTTTCAGCTAGATCCACAATTTGTGGAGCCATTGGTGTGTTCAGAGGACCCTGGGCAGACATTTATTGCTGTAATACATTTCCCTGAAATCTCTTCCATAGTGGAAGCAGCATTCCCTGATAAGATCTCAGTTTGTATCTTTAATCAGTTAATTACAGTCTACGTACAGTTATTTTCTTCTACAAAGCATAGTCTCACAAACACGGCTTCATTAGCCATTGTTCATCCTTGTAGAATATCTCTTCATTGAGACCGCAGGTCTCCCAGTTCATGGGCAGAACGCTAAGACTAGGGCTGGCCTCCCTTGGACCCATCCACGTGACTAATAAAGTCCCCGTTGGAGTCCAGGATACCAACATGACCCTATTATTAGTCACTGTCTCCCCCAGGACTCACGTGGCCGAACTGGAATCAGCTGGCTGCAGGGACTTCAGTAAGAGACGGGTCACCAGCACCCAGCTCCCTTCCCCAGCTGATGAGCGGACACGGCCTGACCAGGCAGCACGCTGTGACTCTGGAAACGCTGGCAGGACAGTGCTGTCTGGTGGGGAAAGGTCATGTCTTTGCTCACGTCAGGTGCTCACGATTTGGTTCCTGCACAGCCGCGCCCGTGGGGATTACCTACAGGGCAAGTGCCAGGGGAAGGCAGATTTAAACCCCAGAGAGTCCCGTCCCTACCAGGCACGGAGCACTTCCCGGGGACCCGGTCCTACCCCCTGCCTAGCTGGCCCCTCCCTCTGCATGGGCTGCATACCAGGGTTATGAGCAGTTTGTGCCACTGTGTGGCTTGGCTCTGGGTCTGTCCCTCGCCAGGGGTAGCAGTCCGAGCGTGTGTCCAGGTTGCAAGGTGAAGCCAGGAGTAGTGGGCTTAAAGGACAGATTCCACTGGATGCCAGGCAAAGCTTCTTGAGGACCAGGAGATCGGCTGCCTAGGGAGATGCTCTGATGTTGAGATTAGACACCAGCATGGAAGGGGCAGTGTAGACTAAACCCTGCTTGGGGCAGGGGCTGGACAAGGGGATTCCTCGCTGCTCTAGATGCCCAAACAGCCACAGGGCAAAGCCACCCAGCCCAGTGCCTCTCCTACCGGGCACAGTCTGAGTTGTGGTGATTCTCAGTCACTCAAGGCCCCCTCTTCCCCCTCACTCATGATGTAAGCCCCCCCCAGCAGGTTTTAATGGGGGGCCCTTGTTTGGGAAGGCTGGGATACTCGGCATGAGGGGCAGGGCTGGCTGGGAAATGGGGGTTTCCCCACTAATCAAGGTCAATGGTTTCTCAGCATTTTTCTTCGCAATGTTTTGTTTCCGTCGAAAGACAGAAACTGAAGATCTTCATTTCCGTCAAAACCGAAATGACGGAAACCAACAACAAAGCGGTGGGAAATGGGCATTTTCTGTGGAAATTTCCATTCTGACTACCAAAGAGCCTGGTGTTTGCCAAAAAAGACTTGGAACGAAATATTTTGAGCAGCCCCAGTAATGGGGCAAGACTGCGCCCGACCTCTACAAATGAAGCCTCTGTTCAGAAGATCCAGCTGGTACAAAAGCAGCATCCTGTCTTCAGAGTCAGAGAGGGGCCAGGAAGGCATTACTCAGTGCTCATCTCTCACGGTCCGCCCAGGGAATACAGAGTCCAGCTCAAGGGGCTCTGACCTGGACAGGCTCTATGGGGTCAAAAGACGTGACTGAAAGCAGATTTTGTCATTTGCACACTTATAGCTCCGTGTGCATAAGGACTAACTGCACTTTTAAATGCAGAGGAGGTTCCCCGATTGTTGCGGGAACAACTGTTGTTTTGCATTTCAGATGTAATGCAGAATGTTCACGTGAGCCACACACCGTGCGCTCTCTCTTTTTATCTTTCAGAGACTTTATATATGGTCTTTGTTGCTTTCCTTAATCTGTGATATGTCACTCAGACTGAATGTATATGTTTTGCTCTTTGTTTAGGAACATCCTAACGTCAGCAAATCCTGTAGCGCTCCTACCTCTTGGGCGTCCCTGTCCTAAAGAGGAGGTGGGAATGCTTCTGTTTCCAAAAACCTTTCTGATTTCTTTCGCTCGTTTCTCACAGCTAGTACATTGAAACTCTGCTACAATTGACCTCACTTTACTGGCACTTAACAACAATTTACACTTGGCAATTTGGAGCTGGTATTGTTCTATTTATTTACATCTGTGTATTTCTGAAACTAACCCCTGCTGCTCCTGTTTTAGAAGCCAGCAGAAGTGCAGCAATTAGTGAGTTCACATGGACCTGCAATGTAACCAGGGATGTAATACATTGGGGGTAGCGGAGACCTGACGTATGACTCCATCCTAGAAAGTTCAGGCACGCTCTTTGCTTTTGCTGCCCTTAGCACAACCTGGCTGGACTCTGTCACAGGGTCAGCTCTATTAGGAATAGCTGCCCAGGCTTGTGTGTGTGAGTGTACCACAGGAGAGAACGGAAGGGGAGAGCTATTCCAAGCACTTTCACGCTGCTCCTGTTGCTAAGGAAACAGCCTCCTTTGACTGTCAGTTCTGATGCAGTCTTGTGCTAGGACTGCGCCATTGGGGCTCATGGGAAAGCAGAAACTATTGGGGGACCGCCTGGGTAAGGAGTAAGTCAAACGGGGTGAGGCCACAGCAGGGTCTTGGGATTTGGCCATGGGATGCGTCAAACAGGACACCAGCCACAACTACACGTAGCCCTGAATACGTTAGCTGGGACTTGCCTGCATTTCAGGAGGCAGCACGTGGCCTCGCTTTATTTCCCCTTCTTCCTGTGAATAGATCAGGGGTTCCCAAACTGTGGCACGTGTACCAGCGGGGGTATGTCCCTTTGTTGGAAAGGGCACACCAAAAACTCTTTTAAAAAAAAAAACCAAAAAAGGTTCAGGCCCAAAGAACCAGCTGCGGCATGCCTTGCTACAGGCCAGGAAATGTCTGAGAAGCAAAGTGCACTTTTCCGGCTTTACACACACGCAAACTCATGCATGCACATTCTTCTGGCTTTTTCACATCCATCCACACACTTACTTCTGGTTATTTGCCCTTGGTTAATTTGCTCTAACGTTTGGTATTTTCTTGATTTTTTTCATTGTACACAAGGGAAGCAGAGGGAGCTTCGGCTTACGTTCACCAACAATCCAGATGCAAATTAGCAGGAATGTCAAACTTCACATTCGACACGTTACAATGTCAAGCCAATGGATGCAGTTCAGCTGCACTCACCACAATGCATCATGTCATTTATGACATCTTTAATTGTGTCTTGCAATGTGAATGAGACCAAAGACAAATTTAATAATGGCTGCTTCATGGCTGTTTCTTTGCACTATCTAAAAACCTGAACTGTTTAAACAGGATGCTATACTCAAACATTTTAGGCTTCCTGGGGCATTTGTTTTACTCCAGAGTCTGGAAGTATTTAAATGAAGCCTATTAAGGTCTAAAATAAATGTGCACACAAAGGAGACATTTGCATTGGTACTTCAAACATCCATTTTTTACAAAGGTAGAATGTGACACACTGGAAAAGAACAGTTTTCCTTCCTGGCCTGTATCTGCCTTATCTTATTTTGTGACCATCTCTGACTATGCCAAGGTACAATATCATCCTTTCCCAAAGCTAACAGTCCTAATCTCTGGCCATGTGAAAGGCTTTCGGTGATCAAGAGCTGGCACTGCTCTCTTATGAAGAGAGAGAATGTTTACCTTAGAAAGGAGATGAATGACAGATAGGAGACTTGATAAGTCTATAAAATAATGACTTGTCTTCAGGAGGTAGACTGGGAGCTTCTAGTCTCCCCATCTCATTACACAAGGCACAGTTGATGATGTTCAGAGGTGAGAAATTCAAAATGGATCAATGGAAATACTCCTTCAAATGAAGCATAATTGGACTGTGGAACTCACTGCAACAGGAAATCGAGGCCCAGAATTTAGCAAGATTAAAAAAGGGACTGGACATTTCTGGACAAGAATATTCAAAGTTCTCATAGTTAATGTGAAGACATTTCAGAAAGAAGATATAAATCCTGATGTCTGAGATACTGTTGGTCTCTAACAAAGGGTTTAAAAGGACTCATAATGTGTACATCAGGGAAGAAGGGGGGAAGATTATCCAACATCTGTGTACTGCAGCATCTGGTGCTGGGGCCACTGCTGAAGGCAGGAGACTGACTAAGATGGATCTCATGTCTGATCCAGTCTGGCAATGTCTGTGTTCCTATGTTTCGATTTGTGCAAAGCCCAAAGTTTCCATCTGAGACATCCCCCTCACATGTAGGCCCTTTGTCCCTTCCCATCATCCTGACCAGGTTTCTTCCAGCTGTTCCTTTACTCAAGAATTCAGCATGGGGGCAATGAGCCATAGCATTTCTTTCAACTAGTTTTGCTCAACAATTTTCCATCCAAACACTTTTTGAAAGGCCGTTGGTTTTTTCTGCAAATATTTTCAGACTGTTTTCTGCTTGCCCTGGGCGTTCTTTAATTTTGTCACCAAAACTGGACATCTGACACCCGTAACTTCCTGGCCCAAGCCAGATTTTTGTTTTGTTTTTAGGGGCTGGCAGGCGGGGGCTGACCATTTTTAGTTTTCTGCACCAGCCCTTTTGGTGTGTTGGTTTTTTCCTCAAATGATTTTTTAAATCTCTTTGTGGAAATTTTCCTTGAACCCCATGTTTTCTGGCCGTATCTGCTGCTAATGCGGGCAGGCATTCCAGAGCCAACACACCTCTTAGAACACCAATTTGCAAACTCATTCCTGCTTGAGCCAGATAGGTGCAGCAGGGGAGGAAGTGTCTTGAAGCCACCTTTCTGCTCCCACCGTCCTGGATAGGTGTCACTAAAGCAGCTGGTCCCATAGGATGGGTGAAGGATCCTGCAGAGAGGTGGATGGTGCTGGTTTTGTGCACCCCACCCCCACTTCTATAGGGGGAATCCTGACAGGTTTCTGACTGAGGGGGCACCAAGCAGCCAGATCCAGCTACAGCTCTGACCCTCTATACTTTTAGCAGGTGAGGGCAGCTCAGATTCATTGACCTCTTCACTGCTCCAGCCCTACTGCACTTCCCTGAAGAGAAAAACAGGAACCTCCCGGGGCAGAGGTTTAAAATATTCTCTTCTCTGCAGTCCACCAGGCTCAGAATGGGATGGATGTTACCTTTGCTCTAACCTCTCTATGATAACTGTTGGGGGATCACCCAATGCACAGTCACCGTGTGGGACTCGTTGCCAGGGGAGGTTGTGAAGGCCAAAAGTGCAACTGGGTTCACAAAAAGAATGAGAAGTTCCTGGAGGATAGGTCCATCCATGGCTATTAGCCAAGATGGTCAGGGAGACAACCCCATGCTCTGGGTGTCCCCAGCCTTCTGGCTGCCAGAAACACCTGGCCCTGGCCACTGGCTCTAGACAGGATGCTGGGCTCGATGGACCATTGGTCTGACCCAGTATGGCCGTTCTTATGTCCTTAATGTAGAGTCCTGGCCAACCATCAGTATCATGGGCCACAGAACGCACGGTGCTGTTCCTAGAGATGCGGGATCTGTTTCTCTGGATTGACCAGTGAGCGAGGTCCTCCTCCTGTCTGCTGTAACTTGCTGCCTGCTGCCCCCTCCCACCCTCCACATCTGAGTTCTGTCAGACCCTGCCCCCTCCGTCATGGGAGAGCTGTCGTTTGAATGATTTCTCCCCCACCGGGCAAGGTTGCAGTTCTTCGATCTGAACCACATTATTTTCCCTTATTTTGAATCTGTCTAGGTCCCTTTGCATTCAGTTCCTGTCCTCGTTAGTGTTCACAACACCTTCTAATTTAGTGTTAGCTGTGAATTTCATTAACATGGTGCGAAACTCAGATCCTTAACAATGATTAAATAAGACCGGCCCTAACAAGGGTCCTCATGACACCTGCTAGGCCTCCCCCAGCTCACCAGAGTGGAGGAGATTCTCCCCTCATTTACAGTAGTGCAAATCAGGAAAACTCCATTGAAACTGGTGGTGTGGCTGGTGTAAATGAGCAGAGAATTGGGCCTAGGGGGTCTCTCAGGAAGCTCCTCCTTGATGTCCCACTGGCATCTCAAAGGGCCTGTCTACACTTCAGACTCATGCTCTAGCTCGGCTCTAGCTGGGGCGGCTAGCCCAAGCCACTGCCGGTGCTGCTTCGTCCACATGGCTATAGGAACTAACCACTGCAGCAGCTTCCCCAGAGAGGTGGTAGGTTTTGCATCACTTGGGATCTTTGAATCGAGACTGGATGTTCTAACGGATCTGGTCTAGCTCAGCCAGATGTTCTTCCCTGGGTTCCGCCAGAGGTCAGGCTAGAGGGCGAGTCCTACACGCACAAACTTACCGTTGTGAAAGCTGCACCAGCGAAACTCCCACCCTGCCAGCTCTTAAAAATCTGGGAAACAGCAAGCTCGGGGCAAGGCTCCAGCATTTCTTGCCACCGTCATGTTGCGTGAAGCCCTGGCCACGTCCCCTCCGAGAGTCATTCACTTCTCTCTCCCCCACACACCAAAACACAACAGCTTCTCTCAGACAAGCCCTAATGGTCATAGAGTCCGAGACTTAAGGTCAGAAGGGATCACGCCATCATCCAGCCTGACCTCCTGTGTAGGACAGGCCAGCAGCCCCAGCCAGCACCCACACGCTCACCCAGCAATCGGAAGCCCACGGTAGACTAGATATTACTGTGCCTCACAGGCAGAGGACAGAAGAGACTGAGGTGCACCAGGGTCGAGGGCCCCGCAATTGCAGAGAAATGATTAAGTGAGAGAGACCCAAAAAACCCTGGCAGGTGACCTGCACCCACACGCTGCAGAGGAAGGGGAAAAACACCCATTGGCCACTGCCAATCTGACCTGGGGGAAAATTCCTTCCCAACCCCACATATGGCGGCAAGTTGGACCTCAGGCCCTGTCCCATCAACAGATTCACACATCGGATGCTCACATGGTCCATTGGTCTGGAAAGTCATTCTGCTTCTGCATTACTGCAGTCACTGGGAAGGCTGACCGGCCAGCTTGAGAGAACTTCTGCCAAGGGCCCGCACCGTCCTTCATTTCCCCAGACATGACACAGTCGGAGCCTCTCATACCTGATTGGAAACGGACAGTCAGGAGAGGCTGCGGCAGCCAGGCACATGCCTCCACTCCAGCTGTAAGCTCATACGCCCCAAGAAGGTAGCAGAGCAGCCAACTGGGGTTGGCTCAGGCGACGCACTCCCCACCAGCAGGGAAGTTTGTCCTGATGAGTTCCAGCACACCTGGGTGGGGACTGAACCTGGGACCTCAAGACCTGAAAGCACCAGCTGTCCAGCTCAGGGACGGGGGCAGCCTCAGAACCGTACTTTTGTGAGGTCTGGTCACTGTAGGGTGACAAAAAGCCCCCCTGTATCAGGGTGACTTACAGCCCTGTGTGGGGTGGGAAGCAGGGGGTGTGGCCTCCTCCATTCTCTGGGATTGGTTGAGACAACTCCCATGAAACCATGCATCAGTCGGTCTGATCAGTAACACTGGATCAGCACCGACGTTCCAAACAGTAACCGCTCAAACCTTCTCAATGACAAGCCTTCCCACACCACCAGACATGGCTTCAGACAAGAACACGGCTCCATCAGCCCTGTCTGCTCTCTACAAGTCCCCTCAGCTTTTTATCACTAAGTGCTGTTTGACAGAGAGGCCTTCTTTCCACCAGTGACTTCTGCGTGTCTCTCCAACTGTCCAAAGGCACGCCCATCATGGCAGACGTTCTGGCTTCGTTCTTAATACCTGGCATAACTTGTTTTACTTTAGTATGGAATGTCTCAGAGTCTTGGTTTCCTGTTGGCTTTCACCAAGCCTCCTCATTTCCACCCAGACAAAGACTTGGCAGGCAGTTTGCTGGAAGGATGGCCTTGTGTTTCTATGATGATGATAGATTGTTGGCCTATTGCTTAATCCCCGAATGGTAGGGCTAGTGAGCTCCTTTTCATCTCTGGTCCCTATCCTTTGACCTGTCCGGTTTGGCTGATCCTACTGGGAGCTAAAACTCCTTCCAGAAAAACTCTGAGGGCCACTGGACCATCCAATGCATCCCACCACACCAAGGTATAGCCCCCAGGGACCGGTTTAACTGTCAATGACTATTGATACAAAACACATTTCTACTTTTCTCAAACAGTCTTCCCTTCTACTCCATACAAAGATCCCCATCCATTTCATTTCACACCTCCAGCTGCTCCAATGTGCTTTCAAAAAGGATCCGAAGAAAACATAAAATCATAGAAGATGAGGGTTGGAAGGGGCCTCAGGAGGTATCTAGTCCCACCCCCTGCTCAAAGCAGGACCAACCCCAACTAAATCACCCCAGCCAGGGCTTTGTCAAGGTGCACCTAAAAACGTCTAAGGATGGAGATTCCACCACCTCCCTAGGTAACCCATTCCAGTGCTTCACCACCCTCCTAATGAAAAAGCTTTTCCTAATATCCAGCCTAGACCTCCCCCACTGCAACTGGAGACCATTGCCCCTTGTTCTGTCATCTGCCACCACTGAGAACAGCCTAGTTTTCTATCCTTCCTGGGACCCCCTATCAGACAGTTAAAGGCTGTTATCAAATCCTCCCTCATTCTTCTCTTCTGCAGACTAAACAAGCCTAGTTCCCTCAGCCTCTCCTCATAAGTCATGCGCTCCAGCCCCGTAGTCATTTTTTTGCCCTCCGCTGGACTCTTTCCAATTTGTCCACATCCTTTCCACATCCACATTGGACACTAAAATGATTGTAGTCACATGGCAAAACAGTCACAATTAGCCTTATGGGCGTAGCTGACTGAAATTTTTGCCCACATTTTTTCTTGACAAAATACAAGCATTAGAGACACAGTCATGGGTTGTCTTGCCTATTGGTTGGAACAACAGTCCAGCCTGCCAGTTAGAACTGATTCCCGCCAGGGCAGGGCCCCGGAGAGAAGCCAAGGATCAGAGCCAGGAGTCAGAAGCTGAAGTCTAAGTTGAAGGCTAAGCCAGACTGCCAGTCAGGGGGCCTAGCCGAAGGTGAGAGCCAGGAGTCAGGAGCAAGGATGGAGAGAGGTGCCGGAGCAGGAACAGGACCGAGCGCATCAGCAGGTCAGGAGCACATGAGCACAGGACTGCTGCTACTGCGTTTAAGGATTAGCTTGCCGAGTCTTGCAGGCAGCCAGGTGGCACAATCAATCAGACCACTTCTGGCAGGGCCAGCTGCACTCCTTCGGGTGCCGGGAGAGGCCGGTCCCTGACAACGAGGTTTCATGGCACCGGAAATTTTTCGTGGGGAAAATATTGATTTCCACCACCTTTTCCAGTGCTTGCCGGGAGACTTCGAAGTGAGGCGCTTCAACGTTTCAAAACGGAAATGGTTTGTTTTGATCGAAAATGTCAGCCTTGGAAATGGGATCCGACCCCCTGCCTCAGAGCCCAGGCTCTCCATTGATCCGTTTCATTCCTGTTCACACGGAAACCCTGGGGCCGCCCCCACCTGTGGTGTTGCTACCCTCCCACCACGGCGATGCTCCCTTCTGGCGTTAAAATCTATGAAAACACGTCAGTGTGATTAATATTTGAAACAATCTGAGCCCTTTTTCTTGGTTGTAGGTTCCTTTGTGGACCAATGCTGATCTCTGCAAAAGGGTTCACCAAGCTTAGATCCATAATTTTCATCCTATAGGGTGATCATAGTTGGTCCTTTGTGACAACTCACCGTTGGATACTTATTATGCATGGTGCCTAGTTGGTCACTGGTATAGTTTCTGCTGCCTGATTGGACGAATGAATCTTTTACCCAGAGGACAACAAATGGAAAATCGCACTGTGCTGCCAACTCCAAGAGTTCAAAAATCATGAGTCAGTCGCCCCCCCCCACACAGATCAGAAGTTTGATTTGACAATAATAATACATTTTGTGTTAGTTTTAATTTGCTTTCTTGTCTCTGAGCCTTTCGGGTGCACTTAGGTCATATTAAGCTTTTCTCTGCAACCATTAGAGCTAGAAACTGGTTGTGTGTTTTTTTTTTTTTAATGAAAGCTGAGCTTCTCATATAATTTCATGATTTCAGCAGCAGAGGCTTTAGGAAAAACATCGAGTATCGTGAGAGTCATGATGAAATCTCGGGAGTTAGCAACGGTGAGCAGACTCCTCTGAGAGTTCTCAAACAATTAACCAGCGGGGGCTAAAATCTGAGAGACTTCCAGGATTCAAGATCTTTTTCACTAACACCCTATGAGTCCATCAAGTCAAAGGTGGTCATTCTTCCTCCTTCAGTGAAACCTCATTGTCTTCATGGGAGTTACCCCTGGTTTGCTAAGTGGGAGGAGAGTTGGGCCCTGTGCTTACACATGGACATGGCCTATAAGAAATGATTTACAGTAATAACACTAAGGATGATATTGGCAATCTTTGGGTCTCCAGTCATTTGCAGCCCATGTGACTATGGCCCTAGTCAAATCAGTTTGAATTAATTCATGAGACAATATATCAAATGCTCTAATAAAATCCAAATAGATTGCAGCTACTGAGTTTCCTTCATCCACTAATTAGGAGATTTTGTTTAAACAAAGCAATCAAGTTTGTCTGGAATGACTTTTTATGATCCTCATGCTCTTTAATGTGCACGGTTCTATTATCCTCCTGACGTTTATAAATAATTTTGTTCAGTGTACAATGTGCGGGGAGTTGCTTTACCTGGGATTGAACAGCTAGTTACAGTGTGGTCATTGCCAGGATTACACTGCTTTATTTTGTTGAAGATGGGTTTCCCCTTTGCTTTGCTCGAGTCTCTCTTGCCTGCCCACTGTTCCCTGACTACACAGAAATAATTGTCTGTATCTGAGGCAAGTCAGTGACTAATTTCTGTCGTGTCCCAGGGCGCAGCTGGGTGAAAAGTTTTAGACAAATTGTTTTATTTGTCAAAAATGCCATTGCAGGTCAACTGAAGCTGCTTTGTGACTCTGACATGAATTTGTGGTAGTTTTGACCAAGTCTTTTTCACAGAGACATTTGGATCCCACCCACGAAACCACTGGAGGAGACGTCCCCTCTCCTCTTCATAGCCAATAAATCAGTAGCTAGAATGTGGAAAAACCCATGATATGGGAGACCCAGGTTCAAATGTGACCTAACCACTGTACTATTCACACCTCCTCTGGCTGGTCTGTGATCAGACCCATGCTGTGACTGTTGCAGTCTGTTGGCACCAAGGGACTTTCAAGTTGCTCTGCACGAGAAGAGCCGAGCAGAGGTAGAGCCAGCAAGACTGAGAGAGGGTAGAAAGAGGAAGGCAGGACAGTGGTTGCATGGCTGTCTGAGGGGATGGATTCCTAAGGCTGTGGTCTGAGCTGTTCATGGAGGCTCCCAGGAGGAAAGGCATTCGCCCAGCCTGATGTTCATTGACAGGATCTCCATCTTCCGCAGGGGAAGTGCTGCGGACAGTTCCCACTTCCAGTCTCTCGTGGTATGTCCACACTGCAATTAAGTCCCCTCGGCTGGCCCGTGTCAGCTTGTTCTCAGACCCTCCCCACTCACAGTGTTCCAGAACTTGGCTCCAGCCCCCAATATTCCAGCCCCACAGCCTGCCATGCCCAGTGAGTTGGAGTCAGCTGAGAAAGGCCATCTGCAGGCATTTCACTGCAGCATAGACATCCCCTTGCAGGGAAGGGCTGGGTCCTTCCAATAGCAGAGGAGAGTTCCTGTACGGACACCGTTCACTGCCAAGGCTGATTCCCCAGGGCAGATTGGGGAAGAGGTAACAGCCGGACCTGCTAGACACAGCTTGGCTTGTCCACCTAGCTCTGCAGGGATCCTGCCTGTGCTGGTTTCCAGGAGGTGCCTCTTACCACCACCGTGGTTGCTTGACCGACAATCCGTGAGAACAAGGCTGAGGCAGATTTACAGCAGAGCAGCAAAGCGCTCGTGCCGCAGGAGCCAGTTCTGTCACAGGACCAGGAAACATGTGAGAAGGGCCGGAGCGAGTGCGGGCAAGGGCAGCATTTTGCAGAGACCATCAGTCTGGCTGAACAGAGTCTTGCTGGATCCCACAGTGCGATGGGGTGGAGTAGGAGCCAAGTCCCTCGGCTGGATGCCTCACAGCTCTGCCTCACCCCACCCCAGAGCAGAGCAGAGGAGAAGTCCTCCAGGCACTCTAGAGAGGCTTCAAGGGAAGCAGCCAATCAGAGGAACTGCTAGAGCAGCCAATCAGGGGCCAGAAGGGCAGTATAAAAAGGAGCCACAGAGGTAGTACACTCAGTTACAGCCTGGAGTTGGAAGAGGGAAGTCTCTGTTCCTGGCTGGCTGGAAGAGCAGCAGGACCAGGGACAGCTCCGTGTTTGCAGGACTGGAGGGGGTAGTTTATTCACACCCCTGAGCGACATAAAATATGCCAACATAAGCTATAGTGTAGACAGAGCCAAAGACAGAGAATCACTGTGCCTATGAATAAAGCCAAAAGGCTGTTTCAGTATAACACAGGGTGGGGAAAGGCTCTCTGGATCCTTTTACCGAGAAGACACTTGAGGAGTGGGGTGTACTCATGAAAAATTGGATCCTGGCTCCTATGAAGCCAGACACCATTGCAACAGACTGATCTCTGGGGTGGGGAGGACCTGTTTTATTAGATAGAAAAGGGAATTATTACTAAGTGGGCACCCAGATTTGCTTTTTATGGTTTGGTTTTGTACTGTAACCCTTTGTTTCCATCACTCCCTTGTTCTAGTAGAGTCTATCCTTTTTTAAATGAACCTTTTTTGTGGTTTATGACAAGTCCAGGTGGTAAACGGACGTACACTGCACCTTGGGGAGCAGAGGATCTGGGATTTATGTGACTATCCTGTGTCAGGGGCTGAATATCACAGACTGATCCTGGGAGCTCACGTTCAGGTGATTATCCACCAGGACCCCAAAATGTTTTTCAGAGTCAATGCTTTCCAGGATAGAGTCCCTCATCCTGTAAATATAACCTGCAGTCTTTGCTCCTAGGTGTGTTCGTTTACACTTAGCCATATTAAAACACACCTTGTTTTCTTGTGCTTAGTCTACCAAGCAATCCAGATCTCTCCAAATCAATGACCTGGCCACTTCATTATTTACCTCTCCCCTATTTGTATCATCTCGAAGTTTTACCAGTAGTGATTTTAAGTGTTCTTCCAAGTCATTGATCAAAATCATAAATAGTGTTGAGCCAAGTAGCGACCCCCTGCAGGACCCAACTAGACACATATGCACTTGATGACATTTCCCCATTTGCAGTTACATTTTGAGACCTCTTGATTTGCCAGTTTTTAATCCACTTGCTGTGTGCCATGATCATTGTATATTGTTCTA
Source organism: Mesoclemmys tuberculata (assembly GCA_007922155.1). Lineage (NCBI taxonomy): Eukaryota > Metazoa > Chordata > Testudines > Chelidae > Mesoclemmys > Mesoclemmys tuberculata. The sequence goes on from ML675638.1 coordinate 6,946,411, forward strand.
GTTCTTAATCAAAATGCCACGCGGCACCACCTCAAATGCCTTTCCAGTGTCTAAGTGGATTATATTGGCACTTTACCTGTATTGACCAAACTGTAATCTCATCAAAACACATCAGGTTAGTTTGACAGGATTTATATTCTATAACCCATGTTGACTGGCATTAACTACATTACCCTTCTGGGTAGCTCGGTGCCTGGATCTTCCTGAAAGTCATTGGGATTTGCCACTGTACATCCTGGAACGCCGTTCAGCATTTCAGCCAGGAAGAGTGACTTTGGGGCAATCTCTCCAGCTCAGACTGGAACGGCTCCTCTTGGCTTTGTGGAAGAACACCCTGCCAGGAGGACAGGACGCAAGGAGGGGCAGCAGACCTAGCCTTGCAAAGTGCTACGGAGGGAGGGATTCATCATGTTAGAGCCCTCACAGCTTGTTGCACTCAAGCATTAGTTGGTCGTCCTTCCCTCAGTCACTTCTAGCAAAACTGAAGTCATTCTCTGGAATTGCCAATTGGATGCATGTCACTGTTTTACCTGCTTTCAGTAATTAAAAAGGACTAAGCAATTGTTTTCCTTGGCTCTGGTTTTCCTCATTCTGAAACCCAGCCGGAGTCTGTTCAAAGCAGATACGGGCTGCATGCAACCCGTGATCAGATTGTCACAAAACTGAGGAGAAAGCAATGCCGGGAAATGTCAGACCATTTGGCCTGCGGTGGGGCCCACACTGAGCCTCAGAGTAAGGCGGCAGAGCTCCGGTGCCAGTCAAAGGAACTGGGCACACTCTGCCGATGGTGACTTTGGCCTGCTGGGTTCTCCTAACCCCTGGGAAGGGCAGTGTATTCCCGGAATAGCTCCTACTCGAGAGCAAACATGCCCATTCACCTCAGCACTCACCATCTCCTGCCTGGCTGCCGGCTTGTAGCACATCTTCATGGACATCACAATCTTTCCATGAGAGCTGGTGGATTCTCCACTGCTGGGAACCTTCCCATGAAGATTGGGTGTCCCTGAGTGAAAGGTCTGCTCTAGCGCCAACAGCAATGATGGACTTGATGTGGGAATCACTGAACGAAATCTTATAGCCCATGATATGCAGAAGGTCAGTCTAGATAGTCACATCTTATGTGGTAAGGTCAGGCCAGATGGCTACAAAAGAGTATACCGGGGCCGGTATGAGGGTCCGAAAGGATTAAAAGCAGCGGGAAGAGCACAGCAGGGCAATTAACGGCACCTGGACCCAATGAAGGGCCAGGCCAGGGGTATTTAAACCCTGCTTTCCCTAAAGGAAGAGGAGGGAACACATGCAGGAAAAGCTGCCAGAGGATCTGCGGCAGCTGCCGGAGAAGGTTCTCTCCTGGTCAGGAGACGGAGCTCCGCTACAGTCAGGGGAGACGAGGTAACTGGAGGGCGTGCTGACCGCAAGCGGCAGAGGTAAAGCGCGAGACCCACCAGGGGGAAGCTGGCAGTTTGCCACACCGTGACTCGATGAAATAAGTGTCAAGGGAATACCACAATATTCCTGCTACAGCTGGCAGGGTTGCTATTTCACAAACATGTCTTCACATGAGAAAGGAGGGCACTCGGAGGGGAGGATCCCCTCTATTGTTCCATCAGGAGACGGGCTCTCCCGACTGTAGAAGATATCCAGGGATCAATGGGAGGTAATGGCTCCAGGGTCACTGGATGGCCTTAGCCAAGGGCCATCCTGCCTCTACAGAATGTTCAAAGGCAGGTGAGAGCACATCCATGCGTGCCGAGGTGCAGTGCAGATTTAGTGATGGCAGGGTACAGCAGATGTCAGGCTGATAATCCAGACCTCCAGGCCTGGGGGATCGCTTACAGTCATTCAAGGCGACTTGCTCTTCTGAGACTGCCCAGCAGATCTCTGCTCATGCTGGATCGCGGCACGCCGGGAGAACAGCTCGTCAAGGTGAGCTATGTGGAGCTGGCCTGACAGCAGAATCTGAGCTGGAGATGACAACGTTACACGCAAGCAAGTCCCAGCAAGCTGAGCAGTGATTGCCCGCCCCGGGTTGTGCCAACCTGCACACAGGGTTTCACGTCCCATCCAAGCTGACAACCTTCATCCCTTGGAAAGGGGAGAATCAGCTCTCTCGGAAAGTGGCGATCGACCCTTAGGTTTCTACCATGAGGCTCCAGTGAGGAGTAAACTTCCATAATCCCTCCAGATGAAATGGGCCCAGAGTTGCCCAGCACTTGGCGCGAATGGCGTTCGGGGCTGTCGGATCCTCTTTGCTGGTACACGGAGCCACGTGCCTGTTTGTGGAAATGGCTCCACGGAAGAGGGGAAGGGAGCCCGAGGGCTCATGTCACCGCTTGGTTTGCAAATGAGGGATCCCCAACACGCCCCGCTCTGAGCCAGGGGTTGCTTTTATTTCTAACTGCAGCTTAATGTCTTTGGCAGCAGAAACGTATTCTTTGCCTGGGAGGATTCCCGACAAGCGCTGGCTTGGGATGGATCACACACAGCCTAGCTCGGTCTGTTTTGTCTGTATGTTTCTGTAATTGAAAGAAAGAAACAATGGGTCCGAGTCACCTGTGGTGGAACTACTGATTTCATAGGATTCCCTCCACGTCGGATTGTGCCCTTTATGTTTGGAATAAAACACGCCAGGCTTGAAGTTCCATTTTACAGTCATAATTAGTTTTGCAAATGTTGTGTTGAGGCAGTGTTCCCCTTGCTGGATGACACCGTCTTCAGCAAGCCTGGGTCGGGGCTCGTGTTTTGGGACCGTGTTTTCATTTGCAATTGTTCTCCCCCCGCCCCGTTGTTGGAACAGAACAATTTGCTTTTGTGTTTATTCAGGAAAGCAAATCATTCTATGAAGTGCATGTGGCAATTAAACAAAAAAACACCATGAAAACCTAGGGGTAGGCTTCTTTATTTGAGATAACGTATTCTGAGTATTATCGCGAGTAAGATAATTGAGTTTCTCCTTCAGAGGAACGATTGTGTTGCTGGAGGTTGGATGCTGGGAGTTTGGGTTCTCTTTGATTCATTGTACAATGCTGTGTCTTGTGACTAGATCCGCACCCAGTGCTGGAAGCTCCAGAATACGATGAAGAACTTTCTCCGCCTGTGTCTTCTTACTGCTCTGCTTCAGAAAATAATTAGCAGCAAACAAATTATCCACTGAGACTGGCTCCTCCCTGCTGGCAGAATATCTGTGAGCAGAGCAGTTAGTTCAGCAAATTCACTCTGCTTGCCTGTGAATATCCTGGCACCATATTGTGTGGCCTACTGGTGAGATGACTCGCATGATATTTGTGTCCTTTGATTGAATAAAATTTACTTTCCACAGCAGTATCATCAGCTATGCATGTTCAAAAATCAAGAGAGTAGTTTGAAAATCATGAGATTTTAAAAATGAATCAATCATGAACCTCTGGCCTTTGAGCCTTTAGGTCTGATTAATATTTTCAAACATTTCTCTGCCATCGCAACAGCTTAAACTGATTTTTTTTTTAAAGCAAGCTGAGGGTCTCACAGAATCACGGGACTCCAGGAGCTGGAGATTTAAGAACCACCTCTTAATAAGATTTGTAATAAAATCATGTGAGTTGGAAACACCGATTCTGTGACCGCAGAGGTTAAGCTGTGTGACAGCGTGTTACTGCTCTCAACAACTGGAGGGATTTTCCAGATCCACCATGTTCTGTTCAGTGGCATCTGTTGGTAGCTAAGAGTGAGTCTCCTCCCTGCCTCTCCCGGGCTCAGGCACATAGCACAAGGTGCTGCTGTTTCTTTTTTTCCTCTGTTTTGACACTGCTCAGTACCATTGGCTACAGCCTCTTTGGGTGCATGGAGTATTCTCCCTGTGGAATTCACTCCATCTGCCCAGCTCTGCCCAGGGTAGCAGGCCTGGAGCAGGGGGAGCCCTCAGTGTGGGAGGAACATGGGGAAGGGCTTTGCAAAGCATGAGCAGTGAAATCCCGAGACCTTGAACCCTGCGTCCCTTTTGATGGGCGAGAGGGGTGAACTGCCCAGCGGCAGTCTGCCATGCACTAGAGAGAACTCCAGGACTAGTTTCTCGGGTGACGGGTTCTAGAGAGCGCTCCGTAGCATGAGTTCCGGGCAGCTTTGCTCTAGCCAGGTTCCCCTCGTGTTTGCTGGGTCTGCTCGGTCCTCAACAGAGACCTTTGCTACAAAGGCCCGGCTGTGCCACGTGAACGGGGAGAGCGAGGCCGGCATAAGCTGGGGAAAGAGCAAGGGATGCTCCAAGAGCGAAGCGAAATGAGCCACATAAATTCAGCCTGCAGGAGGAGTGCATTAGAGACAATCCATCTCCCCTTGTCTGGGTATGGCCAGAACACCGAGAGCTCGCGGACCACCCTGACAACAGGCCCAGTCCTGAGATCCATGCCGTCCTGGTGCAGAGGCTGCGCGCTTGCCCCACCAGAGTATGTGGCTACAAAGGACTATTCTGGGAATCCCCCTGGCCTCCGTTGGACCAGCAGAGATCAGCTGCTTCATATATAGACACCCAGGGCAGCTGCACTACATGAGACATCCAACAGCATGGACAGCTTCTTGGAGCTCTACTCCATGACCCAAAAGGTAGGCACCTGGTACAGCACACAGGGAAGGACGCTTTAGCAGGGTCTTCCTTCCCCTTGTTCTGGAGAGTTTGGTGTTAACTCCTTGGTACTTGGCCCTCACCTAGGAGCCCCCAGCTGACAGACCTGGCCACATTTGCACTTCGAATACACAGTGAGGTGCTCTTTGTTGCATTGGGGGGATGCTCTGGTTTGAGCTGCAGGGACAGGGACTCAGCTCCTCAGGACACAAGTGAAACGAGTTTTACAGCCTCAGCCTAGTGAGCAGAAGATGCTAGTGCATATCACCAAAGCATGATACAAAGGACCCATCCTGCAGCCCCCCCACATGGGCGGAGAAGCTTTTCCTCACCTGCAAGTCACACGAGGATCCTGGCACCCTGGGGCTTACAGGGCTGAGATCATAGCTGGTGTCGTAATAGGTAGTTTCTAATGCTGGGAGGCAGCGCGCCAGGATTGAGGGGCACCGGCAGAGGTCTATGTGTGGGGAGGCAGCCCAGGGAAGGAATAGCTTGGGGGCTGTGGGTCGGGGTTGACAGTCATTAATGGGGCTGTGTGGCTGTGTGGGTGGAATCCAGGCTGGAATAACGGGGGGCTGTGGGTCAAGATTGAAGGACATCAGAAGGGCGGGTGTACACCCCTAGAAGGGGATATTGAGGGGTCTGCAAGCTGGGTTTGAGGGGCATCAGAAAAGTTGTGTTGGGAGTGTTCAGGGCTTGAACAATAAGGAGTGTTGGGGCTCAGCGTTGAAGGTTATCGGCAGAACTGGGTGTTTGTGATGTTGGGGACGGTGCCTTTAAGGGCTGAACTTCCCAAAGAGAGCCTGGGCGGGCGCTGGGCAGCTCCTGTGGTAGTAACGCACAGCCAGATGGCAAGGGATACAGAGTAAAGCAGGGCTCTTCGTAAGGGGTGAGGCTCAGATGCTCAAAGGTATTTTGGGGCCTAACTCCCACTGAAATCAATGGACATCGAAAGTGAAGTGCCTAAACCCCTCTGAGGATCTGGAGTACTGAAGAGCACAAAGTGCCGGGAGTCAAGAGGATCGAAGAAAATGCTGAGTGGACGAGCAGAGCTGTTAAAAGCCCCACCAGACCTGAAGCTCCCTGGGAATGTGGAAAACAACGGGAGGTTTGAAGCCCTTCACTCTCTATCTGCAGGCGCTCGGTGCCAGCAACAAGGTAGATAGCCAGCAGGTCACCTCCTTCCTGACAATAGCTGGGCCTGGAGCATCTGATGAGTTTAACAGTTCTCAGTTAACTCGGGCACAGGCAGCTAACAAAGAGTGCCGTGCTCCACGTGAAAACGAGACCTCTGAATGAGCTGGTTTTAATTTTAGGGCACAAAAGGAAGGTGAAGCCATAGAAGAGTCTGTGACTCCTCTTTGGCTGAAGAGCCAATCTGCCCATTTGGGAGGGGGCGCTAGCAGAGTCCTTCATGAAAGACCAGATCGTGATTGGAATCTGGGACAAACAACTCAGAGAGATGCTGAATTCATCCTTGACAAAGCAATTCTCGTGGCCAAGCGAAGGAAAACCCCTTCAGCACCGAGGCCAAGATCCAATGAGAGTTAGGTGTCTAAACACCTTCAAAGAGCTAAGCCCAAGTGATCGGTGAATGGCAGTGGGCTGGGACAACAGGGGAGCAGTGGGTCAGGACCGAGGGGCACCGGCAGACCTATATGTTGGGGACGTGGGCCTTGGCTAGCAGGGGGTGCAGGACAGGGCGTGGTGCATGGGGGAAGCCTGCCTGGGTGTCCCGCTCCCTCCCTGCTCAGCCAGGAATGAGAGCTCCACACCCCGCTATTTTTAAAAGAATAACAAATACATCTGTGCGCTCCAGGGCTGCTCTCATTCACCCCTGGCTGGTCCCCAGACATGCAGCCAGGATCAAAAGTTGGGTGTGGAGGCCACTGGCTCTTTCAGGGATGTGGGGTTGAGGTTTGGTAGGGCTCAAATGCCCGTCTGGACAGGTTTTGCATGAAGACTCGATGACGGTTGAAACGCGGGGCGTGACATACACACCTGACTTCCCCCAGCTCTGGAAGCTTTCATCAACGGTCTGGACAGAGGTGACCTCTCTCTTCAATCGTTCTCCATCTGCTGCGCCCCATCACCATTTGGATCCAGTGGTACCTGCGGAAAGGTGTGGCAAAACTTGTCAGGTGGCTGCATGGCTCATCTTGCTCCGCATGCCAGACCCCGTTCTCGACTTCAAAAACAGTGATCATGTTTGCCCTGGATAAATTGTGTAGTATATCCTCACTCGTTAGTGGGAAGTGACTTCTTTTCAGTGCCCTGTTCCGTTGTTTTGGATCAATGCAGATCCTCAGTTTACCTGACTTTTTTTCACCACCGCTAGGATGCTGCTCCACTCGGTGCTAGTTTCAATGGATCTTATGATGCCCTATCTTTGCAAGCCTCCCAGTTCCTTCTTCCTGGCTCCACGATGGCTAATGGGACTCTACATTTCAGGAGAGTGAACACAGAGGTCTATCTTAACTTCAGCTTGCCTGCTAGGTGTCAGTCTCCTTGAAGTGTGTCTTTATATTCTGTTAGAAGGCTGGGTAGGGCCCATAGTGGCTTTTTGTCCTTCGTTCCTCGTGTTGAAGACATTCTGGTGTTGTACAATGATCAAATCCATGGCTTGCTCTGCCTGGCTGCCTAGCAGTGGGCTGTACTTCTGTGTGGCAACTATTGTCACCTCAGCAACTACGACAAACTCCAGGCAATAATACTAAAACCTGCTTGGAATTTCTAAATGCGATAGATGGCCATTTCCTAACTCAAAAAGTGGTGTAGCCAACAGGGGAGAAATCTTTATTAGATTTTGTCCTAACAGAAAAAAAGGAACTGATCACAGAACTAAAAATTAATGGTAGTTTAGGTACAAGTGATCATGGCTTAATCACATTTATAATGCAGAAGCATAATTAAGTCCAGACCAATAATAGATATTCTTGTTGCTTTAATATGGCCAGTTTCACAAAGCTGAAAACAATTATGAACCAAGTCAGCTGGGAAATAGAATTTAATTAGAAAAATGTGAATGATAATTGTTACCCAGAGTTCCTCGACCTAGTAACTTTTAGTCTCTGCGAGTCAGTATCAGGAAACAAACCAAAGGAAATACAACACCTCCGCCTCTCTATGGCTGGCACAGACAAGGCAAAACCAAGCGCTCTTAACTTAGAGCTTTACTTTATTGGTCTCCAGCGATTCCCATCGGAATGCTTCTCCTGGCAGTCTCCACTTCTTAGTCTTAAGCACATAAAATGCAAGCGGTATTAGAGTACCCCACACTGATAGTTACCCCACAAGTCGGAGGCACTCTTTGGGTGAATCACTCAGATTTCTGGATGGCCAGTCCTTCTGTCTGGGCCTGGCGATCTTTTCAATGTCTCCACGAAGCGATCTGACTGTCTGACTCACTACCTCCCTCTTATACCCCCGCAGTTACAGAGACATGTCAATCAAAAGACCGTTTCGTAGCTGAACGAACAAATCAATCTCTCAGCAAAAGCAGGAGTTACAGAGATATGTGACTAAAAATATATATTGTTTTAGCAAGCAGTTTTGATCTGTTAGTTTGATAGCTAAATTTCCCCATACTGACAATTCTGAAATAGATCCAGACTTCCTGTTTTTAACAGACGTTTGCCCCAGCATATTGAGAGAGAGAACGCATAGAGTCAGGCTCACTTCATGTATTCACTGTCTACGCCCCCCACTCCCAGTTTGCCTAGTTATGTTAAGTTCCTGCAAATGGCTAAAAGCAGCAAGCAGAAATATTTTAAACTGTGGTTGACAAAGTCCTGGCTGGGGTTATTTAGCTGAGGTTAGTTCTGCTTTGAGCAGGGGGTTGGACTAGATACCTCCTGAGATCCCTTCCAATGCTAATATTCTGAGTCTAATAATTGACCGTCCATCCCAATAACTGGCAGTGGCTTGGACACCAGTTGCTAAAATGCCCTTGTGTCCTCACCCTCCACAGGTGGTATCAGGTCCCACCATTTGGTGTTGGGACACGACATGAGGGTGAGGAAATTAAGGGTGTGGAGCACGAGCGTGTACGGATGGTCCTGGGGGCAGTTCGGAAATAGATTGGCTGCAAGTCTAGCAGCTGGCTTGGTGCATGGGGAGAGGGTGGCTGGGGGGGACACGTGAGGTCGGGGCCCAGTGAAAAGCTCCAGAGGGCTAGGACTGAGGGGGGGCAGGGAGCGCTCTCTCATAGGACTTGCTAGAGGTAAACCCAATCAGCAGAAGGCAAGCTGCCCTCACCTCCTGGTGTACACATTGGGGGGTTCGAAGGGTGGAGAGCACCATGCACCAAGCCATCGCCTGGGGATCCACCCAGTCCCCCTGGTCGTAGTCCAAGAGGTTTCCGATCCTGCTGACACTTGCCAGGACCACCTCCATCGCACCGAGGGGGTCTCTGCCATCTGCAGTTGGGGGTTGTGCTCCGCCAGCAGGTCCTCCCCTTCAGCGAGCGCAACAGATCTGGAGGCCAAGACCAGCCTCCAGGTCTGGAGGAGGTCCTGGTAGAAGACCTGCAAGACCTCTCCAGGCTGCCGAAGACCTCTCGCATGGAGATAAAGGAACTGCCGGTCGTATCGGAGCCCTCAGAGGTGGCGGAGGAAGGCGTGCGCCAAGTGGCTCCACGCCGGACTACCTGCAGTATAAAGGAGTCTCTGCAGGGCCTGGAGGTGGAAGGTGTCGACCTGGCTGTGGAGACAGCACCGGCCCTGCCCTCCTTCCTCCAGGGGGAGAGTCAGGATCCCTGCAGAGACCCAGTCCAGTCCTGGCCAAAAGAACTTCATAATTGTCTTCTGGAGGTGGGCCAGGAACCTCTGCTGTGGAACCAGGGTGCTGAGGGGGTGCCGGAGCATGGACAGGACTAGATGTCGAGCACCAGTGCCCTTCCCCGAGTCTCCCATGTGTGCGCTTTGTCCCTTGGCTGTTTAATTGCGTACACAAAAGTGGGAAAGCTTCAGCTGCAGAGAATGAGAGAGCCCCACCCCGAACACTTGGCATTCCAGCTTCAGCACGTTTTCCTGCAGCGTGACAGAGCCGAGTTCAAATCCCTTCTCCCCAGATGGGGAATTGGATGCACGTGGCCCCTGTCCTGGGTGAGGGCTTGGACTCATAGGCTGAGGCTCCTCCTCTTCTTCGCTTTGTGAATCTTTAGCGGTCTGCTGCAGCCTGGCTCAGGGACGACAGTCAGACAGGGCCCAGAAGCAGCTGAGAGAAAGCCAAGCTAGGCCAGCTGCTACAATGGAGAAGCCAGGGACCTGAGGCCACTAACCCAGCTGCGGGTCCAGCTATCCCACAACCGCCCCGAGCAACAGCAAGATGCAGTTCAGTCTGTAGTGGGGCACGGGCAGCTCCAGACTTAGGATAGCAGCTGGTTTATGATGTCCCTCCCAGTGGCCATCGCGGCTTCTCACCCATGCTCAGGTCCACCCCAAATGTCCCTGTGAGCCCAGACGGGGCAGTGCTTTGGCCAGCAGTGAGGGTCAGGGACTGGATATCCAGGCAGAGTCAAAGTCTGGGGAGCTGCTTCCTCAGGGATGGGTGGGTGGGAGTGCAGGACGGGCCAGGCGATCTGACACCTAGTGCTGCAGGGAGCAGCAGTCTCCCCCAGATGGGTTCACGGCGAGCTATGGCAGAGCGTGACACCGCTACGTGCTAAGACACAGTGCCCCAGAGCAGGGCGCGCCCGGCACCGCTCGGACGTGAAAGAGCCTGGGAGGCAGCAGTCAGCTCTGGGGAGCAACGCTGCCTCACCACGGTAGGGACCCTGGGAAGGGGTGGAGAGAAAAGCAAGGGAAAGGCTCAGGGGCTGGGAGAGGCTTTCTGTGGGGGTCGTGTCTGGCATAGCTAGCGAGTACCAAGGGCAGAGCTGCTAGGATACTGGGGTGTGACCAGGCAGTGCGGGACGGGGAATAAACCCGGGCACTTCAGTGTCCATGACAGGACAGTCTTCCCATTTGTCATGCGTAGGGTAGGCCAACAGCAGCCTCACTTGGGATATTTAAAACCAGACCAAGCAAAGCGCTAGGCACTCTAGGCTAGGGCCCAGCTCTGTCCTGTCCCAGGGTGGTGGGCTCCTTGACCTTCTGGCCCGTTCCTGTCTCTTTATATAGAAACCCTGTCGAGTGGCTTTTAGCTCTCTTTCATCTTGGAGAGGATCTGCGTAATTGATTGGCGTGACAAGCTGCTGCCAGCTTAGCGACGGCAAGGTTACCCTGCCACAGTGCAAGTGGCTATAATGAGCCAAAATAATGAGCTCTACTAAGGCCACCGCCGTCTGCGCTGCAGCACGGTGAGAGATGGATGCTTAGATCTGCCTTGCACGTGTCTAGCTGGGAAGTGCAGTGGGGACAGTGACGGTGCACTGTATGCATTAATGAAGTGGAAATGTGACAATGAAATCAACCCCCAAACGCAGACCCCGGGAAAAACGGAAGTTTGTGCTTTGAAATAATGGAGAACTCATTATGGCTCATAGTGTGACCTCATAGCCATATCTCCGTTCCTCTGGGATTGTCTACCCCTTTACTTGTGGCTGCAATCAGACTGTAGGGTACTCCCAGATGCTGTCACTCCGATAACACCACGGCATTGGGAAACCAATTAAAACAAAACACGGCGCTTAGCCAAACGCAACACAGAAAGCAGAAGGCATTAAAATACAGTGGGTTTCAACTGCACAGGTAGTCTCTAATTAGCAAGGTGCTGGCTAAGCCTTGCAATTTCATCTGGGGAAAACAAACACTCCCCCTGAGCAGTGACGCTAATGTGCCGGAAGATGTAGCTCTCCGGTACCTTATCCAGCTCCACGCGTCTGGAGGAGCTAGGCATCCTCCCGTGTGTCGCTGCACTATTCCAGCAGCCATTTGCACAGGCATCATAGGCTAGAGAGATAACAAAGCCGGAATCATGAAGCTGGCGAAAGTTTCCAGGAGCGTTTTACTCCAGGTTTAGACTAAGAAACTTCAGGAGCAGATCAGTGTTGAGCTGTAAGTGGTTTCTCTCGCTCTCAGGGGGTATTTGAAATGATCACATCAAATTCTCCCATTAACCGTTGAGGTGATTAATGTTTCCAGTATTGTTATAAAATGATTTTACATTGTAGATCTTTCAGAATGCTTCCTGAATTTATTTCTTTGTCACACTTGCCATTGGTGACGGCCTTGGTGAAATCTCTAGGAATATACAGAATGCAACACACATAGAAATTAGTTGAATACTTACCCATATTACAGTCATAAAAGGACCTATTTATTAAGTATATGGCTAAAGTGACACCTTAACAACCACGGGGCACTAACTGACGAGGGACCATTAATTTGTATGTTAGTATATCTGTATGCTGGTGCCACCACTGCAATGAACTTTATTACCAACATCAAATTAAGAGATGCTGTGGGTAACATCGTTAGGGTGGATTGGACTGAACTGAATTTAAATAATGTCTTTAAGATGCAGATTTTCTGCTGCCTCAAAATGTTTCCTCGCTAATCTCACATGACACAGGAATGCTAGCCAGGAAGCACAAGACTTCACTCAGCGAAGCGCCCTGATGCATCTCTGTCCTTCTGCTGCGCTCCGAGTGCCAAAACTGCCTTGGCTAGGCTTTGCGGAGACCATGCTGCTGAATATAGATTCCTACGTTTTAAGGCCAGAAGGACCCATTGGGACCATCCAGTCTGAGCTGCAGGAAACAGGCCAGAGAATCCACCCAAAAACTCTGCATCCGGCCCAACACCTTGTGGTTGAGCCAGGGCTGGTCTTTTAGAAAGAGACAACCGCTTAAAATATAAAGACTCCAAGTGATGAAGAATCTACAAGATCCCTGTTCCGAGGGTAAATTACCCACTCTGTTACAAACGCGTACCATATCTGCAGTCTGAATTTTTCTGGCTTCAACCATTTGTGTCTGCTAGCTTAAAGAACCCTCAAGAAGCGGAAATCTTCTCTCGGTGCTGATACTTATAAAACGTGAACAACTCATTTCTTACTCTTCTCTTTGATTAGCTAAATAGATTGAACTTCAAGTCCCAGAGAAGAGATACCTTTATGGAGGCAGCAAGCCTCGGGAATTCATACATTCACTGACACATAGATTTTAAGGCCAGATGGGGGCCATGAGATCATCCAGTCTGAGCTCCTGTGTATCACAGGGCAGAAAGTTTTGCCTCGTCCCTCCTCTCACAAGCCCAATCATTTGTTTGGCTAAAGCATAGAATCATAAAAGATGAGGTTTGGAAGGGACCTCAGGAGGTATCTAGTCCAACCCCCTGCTCCGAGCAGGGCCAACTCCAACTAAATCATCCCAGCTAGGGCTTTGTCAAGCCGCACCTTTGTTCCAATGGTTCATCATCCCCACTGCTTAGTGGTGCCTTATTTCTAATTTGCATTTGTTTAGCTTCAGCCAATGGCTCTTACTGTACCTCTGGCCGCTAGATTAAAGAGTCTTTTAGAGCCCAGTATTTTCTCCCCAGGAAGGCACTTCTACACTGCAATCGAGTCGCCTCTCAATCTACTTTTGGATAAGCTCCACAGAACGGTCAGCGTGTGATTCCCCTGGTGCCGTGTAACAGGTCAGCTCCTTGTGTCAGGGCCAGATGGCTCCTGATGGAGAAGACAGGTTGATCAGGCAAGCCGGAGTGCAGACCCTGGTAAATATGTACCCTGTCTTGAGTCTCCTCTCAGCCATGGGGAGGAAGCAAAAGGCGTCCTTTTCCTTAAGAGTGCGGACAAAGGAAAGGGGAGGGGTGTCCCTGTAGGAACTTTACTTTGTGTATTCCCTGTAGTCGGTGCAGGAGGCTTTGCACCTAGCCACCCTGGATCCGATCAGTGCTGGAGAGTGCATATAGCACATGGGTGACTCGACCTGCCCAAGGGGTGCCAGAGTCTGCATGTCAGTTAGTCCATCTGATGTACGTGACATTGGTCAAGGGGCCTGGGAACACTCTCCTATGAAAAGAAATTGAAAAGACTGGGCTCGTTAGCTTGTAAGGGAGACAAATAGAGGGAACGGAGTAAGGAGGGATGTGATAAATTATAAACTAATGCCAGGTCTACAGCAGAGAGCTTGGGAACTTCTGGTTTCCCTGTCTCATAAATCAAGAACCAGGGGATGGTCAATGACACTGAAAGCTGGCCAAAGGCCACAAGGCTGGTGGCCATTGCATCCTGGGGCAGCTTTAAAGGGTGGTTCCATTGCTTCTCCGTGGAACGTCTCACTCCCGGGGGAATCGTGCACAATAAAATAACTTTTGCAAGGGAGAAAACCGGCGTTGACTGAGGCAATACCCGCAGTGTCGGGACAAGACCCGGCAGCACACGGCCTTTATGTACTTCCCTGGCAGCTCTCTGACCGCACAGACCCAGCCGCTGCCCTCACGAAGGGCTTTTATTTTTGCAGGAGGGTCTGGGAGCCTCAGATATTCCTCCCCTCTCTGCCCCCCAAGCATGCTGGGAGTCACAGCTGGCTCTTGACGGCCTCTGCTGCTCCTGGCTCTCTCCTCTCGGTCATAAACCCCACCCGCAGGCTCATCATTCTGTTGGGGTTATGGTTTGTGCCAAGTAGAATGGCCCGTCCCCCATCTCCTGGGTTTGGGGAGTGTTGCTGAGTCTAGAGACCTCTTTTGCTTAGTCATGTGTTTCCAGAGCATGTTGAAGTGGGCGGACCCGGCAAGAGCCTTGTGCTAAGCCAAGCGCCCGTCCTGCAGCCAAGCTCATGGAGGGCGCAGGCCTTCCTGAACAGCAGGGGGGGGGATCACTGCAGGGGAGGGAATCCAGAGTAAACAGCAGCGAGAGCCACAGAATTGGGCACATCAAAGCTGCCCGGAGGAATACAGCCATGGTCCCTGCCAAAGGCCTAATGCTGTTGCAATTAGTTCCTCTTCAGAAATGGCACGCACTTAAGGTTGTGCATTTTAGATGTGCAGAACCACTTCTCTCGCTTTATGTGTGGCTAGATTTTTGGCTTTAGCAAGTGCTGTGGTAGCCAAGAACTCTGCACTAAGGAAGCTTATTTAGGGTGAAGACGGCTTTCTGGAATTCCTGCAGAGCAGGCGGCAGAGGGTGATTGTACGGCACCTTCATTCAAACCGAACTGCTCTGACATCTCTCTGCAGCACCCCAGCTGAAAGGTGGCTGGGCTAGTACAAAATCTTGGTGCCTGAGAGGCTGGAAACAAGGCTGCCCACAAAACCCCCTTTAAAAGTCAGAAATGGAGGTGAAGATTGATCCAGACTCTTTTTTTAGGCCCCGATTCAGGAAACAAAAGTTTTATCCTTAATGACAAGCACATGCTTTTAAGTCCCATTGACCCGGAGAGAGGAAAGCACACTGTCAAGTTAAGAATCTAAAGAGGAGGCCGGATTTCCACAAACCAAGGCTCCAAATGGGAGTGCCACCGTTAACCAGCCAGAGAAGCCGTGCGGGGTGCAACCAGCTACACTGTGCAACCAGCTGTCCCACGAGCAGCATTCCCTCACTTACGTAGTCCCGGTGACTGACAGCATTACTCGTGTGAGTAAATGCTCACCAATCTAAAAGCTGCCCAGTGTAGCCCTTTGCGATGGGCAGCTGGAAAGAACGATGGAAGGGCTGAGAATTGCATTCGTTTTTTTATTTTTCCAACCCATAATGAAGTTGGGCTTAATCGATTTGCTGCTAAAAGAGAATTGTCGTGAGCAGTCGCACGCTGTCGCTGCTGGAGGAGCGTGTTCGAACTCTCTGCTGGGATGATTTTTCATATGCCCGAGAACTCCGCCCAGTAATGTACAGGGCTGCTAGGTCATTTGTATTCTAAGAAATTGTTACGAAAATAACTGTCGCTTTCTATCTGGGCGTGACCATTGTGATAAAGTCAGGCCGGATGGCTTTAAAAGGGTGAGCTGGGGCCGGTATGAGGGCCCGAAAAGGTTAAAAACCCTCTGCCTTGCATGCAAAAGAGAAAGCACAACAGGGCAATTAATGAAGCCAATGAAGGGTGGGGCCAGGGGTATTTAAACCCTGCCTTCCCTAAAGGAGGGGAACAAACACAGGGGAAGCTGCCAGAAGGTGTGGAGCAGCTGTAGGAGACGTTCCCCTCCCAGGCCAGGAGATAGAGCTCCTCTAAAGCCAGGGGAGATGAGATAGGTGGGGACGCACTAGCCCACAAGCAGAGGTAAAGCACGAGACCCATCAGGGGGAAGCAGGCAGTTTGCCACACCATAAAGTGGCAAGGCACAATACAGTGCAGCTGAGACAGGAGTGCGGCTCAACCCTCTGGCTGGCCTTGTTCACAATCATGTTACATGATAATATGATTAGACTTTCTGTTCCAAGGTGATTATTTGTGTTCCTTATGCCTTTCCTCACCACATCCAAATGCTGATCTTGCTGTATTTATTAGATGGCTATTTGCACATTCACTTAATATGCAGTTGAGATGCACAGAGCATCACAACCGAAATTGCAGGCTCCCAGTGCAGCACTCTCAGCAGAGATGTGGCAGGAGGAAGGTAGCCGCAGCGTGTGCACACGTGTTCAGTTTGCATATCAAGAAGCTGATTTTCATGAGATCACTCAGGCCCTGAGAAACGTCTACCAGAGCGGAGTAAATACTGGCAAATAGTGTTCACAAATATTTGTCTGAGATCAAAAGTGAATTTTGATTCAGCTTGCACTTACTGTCCCTTATTTGCTTTCCACAAACAGTTGGGTGCTTGCAAGCTCCTGGTGTGAATACATGCAAAGCAATTTTGAGAGCACTGTAAAGCCCAAAATAAAGGAGCTATTTAACTGATAGTGGGGTACAGGATGAGATTTGCTCTAGGGAGGGTGCAGAACTGCACCCGTTCTAGCCCCTGCCCTCCATGGCTCACACTTTCTGAGATGTGGGTTTTCCAGGCTAGCATTGTTCAGGTGTGGGCTCTGGCTGTGCGTGAGTTTCGTTAGCCTGTTCGGTTTTGTGGTTTTGAAATTTGGGCTGAAAACGTTTTCTTCGGTTTTGAATTAAAAAAAAAAAAAGCATTGCCCATTATCACACGTGCTTGGAATCATTTTTGAACGGCTCTAGCAATGAAATGGCTGATGAAGAGAAGCTTCAATTTGGCAGGAAAATAGCCATCATTGAGGGCGGGTGCTTTTGGGGCGTTAAGGCCGATGGACACCTGGCAGGGGGCATTTCAGTCAGAACGGCAGAAGTTGTGGCAAATTAAATAATTAAGTGCTTTACCCCTGGAAACACACGTGCGTTTTATGTAAGTTATAGAAGCAGGTTGGGCCTGCTGTCCACTCACACCTTATTCCTTGAGGGCCGTTCATGCCCCTGCACGCCAGTGATTCAAAAGCTTCTCGTTAAGGGTGAAGAATCAGCCTGTCTTGCTCGTCAGCTTCCTCGTGACCGTCCAATCCCAGCTGTGTCGGTACCTTTCTGGTTGCACCGGCGTACATGCCACCCACACATCTGTAGCCATGAATGAATAATTTCTCCAAAAGAGCCCAGCTGATGCCCAGACCAATTCCCCGTCAGTTGATTAAGTCAGCATGAGAAGAAGTCCAGTGAAGAGTTCAATATATGACGCTGTTCTCTGGGAGTCCTAGAAACAGGCAGGGCCTGTAGATTCCTCTAAGAAACCAGATGGGAGGCGAACGGTGCATCCCCTGCCGGTGTGTGACCGCTAGCCTGCACCCAAGCCCGGCTTATCACACCACCCGCTAGGAAGCTCAGAGAAGGAGGGTCCCACCCAGCCTGCTCCACCGGCTCTCTGAATCACGTGGGGCTCCGGGTCCTTGTTCTCCCCTGTGCACAGCAACTGCAGCTGGGATAGGAACCGAGGGGGGCCCACGGTGGTGGGGGAGGATTTTCAGTCCTGTGACAATTCATGAACCATTTCAGGCTCCCTCCCCCAGCGCCCCCATGCTCCAGTTTGAAGGCCTTTCAGAATCTGGCCCCGAATAAATCTCCACCCAAGGACCCAAACCCCTCCTGCAGGCACAGCTTGTGGGTGGGAGGCAAAAGGTCCTCCCTGTTCTCCCCCCAAGTGACCATTCATGAACCTTTGCCTGATCGCCACTGGTTGATCTTACAATTTATAGGCCTGGTAACCACAAGTGTCCTCCCACCCACGCCTTCCAGTCAAGGGCAGCCCACCAGCGATGCAGCTTTCAGTGTCCATGCTGGCCTTGTGGTTAGAGGAAGGGATTGCTAACTTGGGATCTGCATTCCTGGGCCGGCCACACGGCTTGTGCACACTGCCACTTCTGTCAGCATAACTTACATGTCAGGGGTGTGAATATGATACCCCTTGGGTGACATACGTTGCACCAACCTAAGCGCTATGTCGGCAGGAGACCTTCTCCCGCTGATATAGCTACCGCCACTCACAAAGGTGGTTTTGTTATGCCGACGGGAGAGCGCAGAGCGTCTTCAACTCCCCACCTTTAAAAAGTGCTTTGTTAGCTGCAGAGGGAAGGCGCCATCACCAGCCTAAAGAAATGGTACTAGGGGCGCTAGGAGGAGAGGTGTGACTCATTCTTCCAGGAGCACACTCTTTTCATTCAGAGCCTGGAGCAGTTTCCAAAAGTAATTAACTAGGAGAAAGTTACTAATTGAAAGAGCTGGTGCCTCCTGAAACAATTGGCAGTGATTGGTGTCATCTCTCCGATTTCGAGGTGCTTGGAATTAGTACCTAAAACGCCGTATTGTGGAAAAGACCTCGCTATGTTCATTGAGCACATCTAACCCGGATGGGTCTCCCCGCTGCGCAAAGAGCGAGAGATCGTTAGTTGTGGCAAACAATAAATCCAGCCTGCGTCGTCCTTTTGTCTGCGAACAGGCTGAATTCCATGCCAGCACATTGTAGCCTATGGACTGCTCGACGGCTCGTCAGAGTGGCCTGTGTGACTGGGCGCTGAAGTCACGTGGAATTATTCCGGTCTCCTGATTGAATGGGCCGACATCCATCATTTCCAGCACGAGTTTGCATTTTTGTGTGGAAAGTGGTGTCTCAGCGAGACAGACTCATCTGCTTGAACATAAACTTTCCCAGGGGTGGAGCTTGGCCCATCTCGATGCTCTGAATCAATTAATACAGTCTGTGGGAGGCCAATCCCATGCCCTGCGCCCTGCTTTTATTCATCCAATGGGTGAAAAATGAGGCCAGTGAGGTCTGGGTCTTGTCTATGAAGGGAGATGAAGTAATAACATACGCTGTGTATGCGCACACTCTCACTTCCGTACACACACGCGCTCACTCTCCCACACACAACCATCTCCCTCCTAAGCAGAGGCTGGTTGATAGATGAATAGGTTTTAAAACCAGACAGGACCATTCACGCACCAGTCTGACCTCCTGAATATCACAGATCAGAGCATCCACCCACTGAGCCTTATATTGCACTCAATAACTTGGGTATGCCTACAGCATCTCTTCCAGAGGCATCCATCTACACGCTGCCTGCCTTATGCCTTCCCGTGGGGATTTCTCTCCCTTCACCTGCCACGGAGCTCTTGCGGGAGGCTTCAATACAGATTACTCCTACCTGGTGACAGGGCTGGGTTCCCTGTGCCAAAGCCACCTATGCGGAGAAATGTCATAAGTCAGAAGCTGATGGATGGGGCCCTTCCAGGGGAATATGTACCGTGCTTTTAATTTCCCAGTTATCTCGGCCAGAGCTGCTCCACGCATCAGGCACTTTGCCTTCCCTTTGTGTTTGAGCCGGGGGCTCTCCGGAACAGGCATTCCAGACACGCAGAGACAGCGAGGGATTGTAATTAGGACTTGTTTTGCAAGACTTTAGCCATCTATGTTTGGTATTAACGGTTTGCAGATATGCACTGCTCATTAGGGTGATCATTCTTGTCACTGCAAAAACAGGTTCCAGGGTACCTCACCGTTCCGGGGGGTTTGTGTCATGCTCTTGTGCCAGCAACTTTGGTAGCACGCTTTTGATGATCAGAAGCCTGAATGCACCTTATGTATATGGGACATGGGGGCCTTGTATCATCCCTAACCCCAAGGAATCAAGGAGGCAGGGCTGACTTAGCAAGAGCAGGGGTTTAAAAAGCCAGCTTCTCAGCGAGCAGAGGAGCTAGCGAACAAGAGCCGCAAACAGGGGAGTTTTGCATGGGCATTCAGAGAGGGCGGGTCAGAGCCAGATACATCTAGCAAGCATACTCTAAATTTACGTCAAAAAATCTCCCCCAAAGAAACAAAGAAGAAACAAATAAAAACCCTGCAAGAGTAAAAATAATGCAGGCAGAAGTCCAGCAGAGTAGGGGCTAGACGGCTTATTGCACTGAACGCAGCATGTAGGATTACTGGATATTAGGAAATTACTGGATATTAGGAAATTCAGATTTGAAATTAGACGAAGGTTTCTAACCATTAGGGGAGTGAAGTTCTGGAACAGCCTTCTGAGGGAAGTAGTGGGGGCAAATGACTTATCTGGCTTTAAAACTAAGCTTGATAAGTATATGGAGGGGATGTTATGATGGGATAGTTTAATTTGAGCAATTGATTTTGGACTATCGGCAGATAAGTCTGCTCAATGGTCTGTGGGAATGTTGGATGGGATGGGAACTGAGTTACTGCAGAGAATTCCTTTTGGGGTGTCGGCTGGTGAGTCTTGCCCACATGCTCGGGGTTTAGCTGATCGCCATATTTGGGGTCGGGAAGGAATTTTCCTCCGGGGCAGATTGGCAGGGGCCCCGGAGGTTTTTCGCCTTCCTCTGCAGCATGGGGCATGAGTCGCTTGCTAGTGTATTCCCTGCAGCTTGAGGTCTTGAAATCTCACTTTTGAGGATTTCAATAACTCAGTCATGGGTTCGGGGTTGTTATAAATGTGTATGGGTAGGGTTTTGTGGCCTGCCTTGTGCGGGAGGTCAGACTAGATGATCATATTGGTCCCTTCTGACCTATGAGTCTATGAGTCTATGTTTCTATGATTAGCTGCTTTGTGGGCAGGTGGCGTATGGGTGCATTTGGTGCCAGCAGCTCCTGGCACTCGGAGACTGAGTACAGGTTCTTGAGGCTGGAGTGGCAGAACTGGAGGCGCTAATAGAGGCAGAGGGCTACACAGAGGAGATTTTCTGGTACACAGTAGAGCTGGGTCCCACCCCCACCCTGACAGCCCCTGTGCTGTTGAGGAGGATACAAGTCTCGAAGAAGGAGAACATCAAGCTGGAGCGGAGGGAAATGATCCCATAGTTCAGTCCCTCACCTTCCAGATGTCATTGTGTCCTCTTGCACTGAGGATAGCCCGTGAGGGGAGGGGACCCCAGTTAGTAGGAAGAGGTAGGTAATAGTAATGGAGGATTCAGTCCTTGGAAATGTAGGTTGTTGGCTTGCTGATGACTGGGAGAACTGCATGGTGAATTGTCGGTCAGGTGCAAAGGTCGCAGAGACCTCAAGACATCTAGAGAGACATGTGCAAGACTGAGGAGGAGCCGGTGGTCGTGGTACGTGCAGGTACCAGAGAGAGAGGTATGTCTGGTACCTCGGCTGTTCTTTGCAGCATGGCAGGGGCAATACTCTGAGTGGTGATTTGCATTCGAGTGTAGGTGCCTTTTCTTCATCATGTCCCCAGCTCCTCCTCTCCAGTACAATATTGGTAGACTCAATTCCCTCTGAAAATGTACAGTTGGTGCAGAAATCTCTTGTAGTTGGTATCAAGGATGCAAGAGCACAATTTAGTGTCGCAAAACTGTTGAAAAGATGCTGCCCAGCGTCCCCGTTCTCTTCTTCATTAACAGATTCCAGGAGTTTGTTATCCTGGCTGTGCAATGGTCTGGCCGGAGACCTCTTACTACGCCTGGTGTTTGGTACAAATGGTACATGGCAGCAGGCTGAGTCTTGGGTTCCCAGATGTCGCACTCCAGCATTAGTCAAGTTGGATTGTTTCATTGCACATGAATTCATTTCAGGTCTGGTGCTCGTGGGCTTGGAAATCAGTTATTGTGCAGAGAATGATAAATGACTGTACGCCGGGTCTAATGAAGGGGATGGATTATCGGGTTATAAATCAATTAAGTGGTTCTAAAGAAGTTGCAAACCACGGGAAACAACCACAAAGGGCTAGAACAACATCCGATGTCTGGGGCTGATTGAGGGAGCCATCAGTTGCTATCAGAGCCAGCCATTACTTTAACTATATATAGAAAGAATCTGAAATGAAAACACTGTATTTAAAAAAAAATCTGCTCTGACACTAGCCCTTTTGATTCTGTGTTGGTTGCAGATGAGGGGAAAATGTATTGCTTGGAAATTATTGGAGGGTTCCTGGTAAGAGTCTGGCTTTTTTTCCAGGCAATAAATCCTATTTTCTGAGACAGTATTAAAGCGACCATATGCCCAGGTTTTTCCAGAGTCCCTTGTTTGTTCTGATTTCCTAAGAATTTCCTTGCGGACACATGAAATTCCCTAGTTTTTTTCACTGAATCAATCAAATGTTTTTGTTGTTGTGTTTTTTTTTTTTTTGTAAGCACAAGACATTGGATCGAAGTGCGCTGGCCCCCCCGGCCTTGGCGGGCTCTGCTCAGTGGTGAACAAGAGCTCAGTGTGAAGAGTGGAGTCCGTGGCGAGGAACGTGAGTGAGCGCAGACATCGTCAGAGCTGTTCTTTGCTCACCATGAATGTTCATGGCGCTTGCTCAGTGCCTCACGATGCACATGCTCAAACCCTAAGCTAATGGGAAACCCCTCCCGTCAGAGAACTACACCCACGTTGTTTGGTTGGAAGCCGGCAGTAATGACGCCGGAGAACATTTTAGAAAGCAGCACTTCGTGTCTGCTGTGGGACCACTTTGTAACCAGGAGGAACTGCAGCTGAAGAAGAGAATGGCATGCATTCGGATTCTGACACCATGGCCACCTTGCATGGGGTCGGGGTGAGAGCGGGCGTCGCCTGCTAGAATGGTGGAGTCTGTGTTGAGTTTGGACAATGGAGGCTGCAGATGCACATTCAATAGAGCAGGAAAAGAAGTTAGTGGCAAGTGGGGGCAATGCTGAGGCTGTCTGCAAGAGGGGGATGGGTCTTTGGGTGATTGTCCGCATGGGTTTCATGCTAGGTGGCTTGTGCCCCATGCCTGCAGGTTGGACTAGATACCTCCAGAGGTCCCTTCCAAACCTAATCTTCTAGGATTCTATGAACTCCGCTGTGAGCTGGTCGACCTGCTCAGCTGTCCCCTCACACCATGCTGCTCTGTAACACCACGTAATTTGCAAAGACATTGCTCCATCCCGAGCTTCACGCTCTGTGCCTTTGATACGGAATATTCCCTCTTTCCGGTGTGTTTCCTGCCTTCGGCATCAGGAAATAGCAGCAGTGCTGGGGGTGTTCTCAAGGTGGAAAGGGAACTCTCGGCATGGGATGGAGGACATGGATAATCCCCTTCCCTTACTCTTAAAGGGCCAGCAGCCAGGAGAGAGCTCTCGTAGCTCAATACAGACTGAGAGAAGAGAACGTGGCAGCACTTCTGTGCCTTATCGCAGGCAGCACAGTGCTCAGCCCTGCATCCAGCCCCACTCTGCCAGACTCCGGGACGCAGGCCCAGGGAGGCCAAGTGGAAAGGGCTGGACAGACAGTTCAGGAGCTCCTTTGAGGGTCCTGCGCAGGCGGGTTCAGTGCTTACCCAGAGACACAAGGACAAGGAGCGATTACAGACGTGGGATTCAGCCTCCTTAGCACAGAGATGCCTGGGTGGGATATGTCCCACTCGCTGCAGGAAGCCATGCAACTGCTCACACCTGGCATTTTGGGAGAGTGGGGATCCTACAGGCTGGGGGGAGAGGACTGCTTGAGGGGGGAGGGTTGCGGAGGCCCCCCCAGTGCTGGCAATGCACCCACGGAGCCGTGCATTGTGTGTGAGTCCGGACCGTGCAGAGATACCGTGCCAATCCCGGGTGTGATGAGAACCACCGATCCCAGCACATCAGGGGGCCCAGGCTTGGACAGACTCTATAGGCCTGGCTTCCCACAAGACAGCCATGAGAAATGCCTTGCTCGGGGCCCCAGTTTGCCCGGCTTTCATCTCTGTGCCTCTGGAGACTCGCGGCTCAGCTATCGCACTGTCTGCCCCCCCCCGGAAATCAGCCCGGGGCAGCTGGAGCTGCACGGCTGCAAATTTCTGAGAAGCCCGCCTCCCCCCAGGCGCAGGAGCATGTGTCGGAGGCGCCCAAGAACCGGGCCCTGGAACCACTCGGGGCACAGCCAGACAGGACTCCACACACCCGTGCAGCTGCCTCCTGACTCTGGCCTCAGAGCGTTCAACCCCTCCTCTGCCTGATCTTCCCCTGTGAGTCCCCCTCGATGGGACCCTGAGGAGCTACTACATGCCCCAAAGGGGCCAGGCACCTGTCTTGCGATCAGAAGCGATTCACAGCCAGCGTGGAAGTCAGAAGGGTTTATTAGTTGTCAGGATCAAAGACTTTGTTAGCAGCTTCATTAGAAGTTACAGCAGCGACCAACTGGAGAGCCCATACTCCTGGGCCCTACACCACCGGCCCCCCACGGGCACTGGCCTCTTCCAGCCAGCCACCCCCCAGATACATCCCCTTGCTCCTCCTCAGTCCTTTGTCTCCTTCCCGGGCAAGGTGGCCACCCCTCCTGGTCTCCACCTGCCACAACCTGGCCAGGTCAGTGTACATGTGGCTGGGGAAGGCCCATTCGCCCACTAGCGGCCTCTGCGATGATCACACACCCAGGTCCCATCTCCGACATACTTGAGTAACATATGGGGGAAACTGAGGCACTTACCTAGCACTCGGAGAAAATGTCTCCACTTCATCACAGAGAACCTAAGGGCTTCCAGACAGACAAAGCAGGTTGGAAGATTGTCAGGGGCAATTTCTGTCCTTTTGACTGATGGTGCCTCTCTGCCACTGAGGGTGAAGTTTGCACTCTTGATCAGATCTGGTTCATGTAGATCAGAGGACAACTATTCATAGGTCAGCTGTCTGTCCACCTACAGCCAGGAGGCTGCCCTGGTTTCTTTCAGACATGGCTCTAATATGGGCCCTTGTCACCTCACATTTAGACACTGCAACGCACTGAATTCAACAGCCTGCTTGTTAGGGGCTACCTGTGGTCCTCCCTGACCTGCGCTCATTGCCTGTTGGTTCCTGGGTGGAGTTCTGACCTACGAAAACCTGCCCGGTCGGAGACCTGCCTATCTGAGATGCCCCCGCCATGTGATAGTGCTGTAGCCCTGGTCAGCGGGAGCATCGCCCATAATAAAAGCCAGGGTGCTGTAGCCAGGGGGTTCTCCACGATAGGCCCTGGACTGTGGAATTCATTCGTCCCCTGAGTCCACTGATATGTAGATCCGACTGCAAGGCTAGTCCCTTCTGCCTGGTTTGGGCACGGGTGGTGGTAATTAAGACAAGGGTCTGGTAGGGAGCATAAGAGTATTTGTTGGATGTGGTTATTGTTGGTGGAAGACTGGGTGGTCTAGGTACGCTAGTGCGACGGGGAGTTGCCCCTTGACTCTCTCTTTGTCAATCAAATCGATGACTTTTGAGATTTGCCCACAATCAGCCCAAGTGTCATCCCAGACATAACTTTCTCCATGAAAAGAAAGAACTTTCTCCATGAAATATAATAGTGAAAAGTGCAAGGTCATGCACTTAGGGATTAATAATAAGAATTTTACATATACGTTGGGGATGCATCAGTTGGAAACGACGGAGGAGGAGAAGGACCTTGGGGTATTGGTTGATAACAGGATGACTATGAGCCGCCAATGTGATATGGCTGTTAAAAAAGCAAATGCGGTTTTAGGATGCATCAGGCGAGGTATTTCCAGCAAGGAGAAGGAGGTGTTAGTGCCGTTATATACGGCGCTGGTGAGACCCCACCTGGAATATTGTGTGCAGTTTTGGTGTCCCATGTTTAAGAAGGATGAATTCAAACTGGAACAGGTTCAGAGACGGGCTATTAGGATGATCCGAGGAATGGAAAATCTGCCTTATGAAAGGAGACTGAAAGAGCTTGGCTTGTTTAGCCTGGCCAAAAGAAGGCTCCGGGGGGATATGCTTGCTCTATATAAATATATCAGGGGGATTAACGTTAGGGAGGGAGAGGAATTGTTTAAGTTTAGTACTAATATAGGCACGAGGACGAATGGGTACAAATTGGATATTAGGAAATTTAGACTAGAAATTAGACGAAGGTTTCTAACCATTAGGGGAGTGAAGTTCTGGAATAGCCTTCCGAGGGAAGTAGTGGGGGCAAATGACTTATCTGGCTTTAAGACTAAGCTTGATAAGTATATGGAGGGGATGTTATAATGGGATAGTTTAATTTGAGCAATTGATTTTGGATTATCGGCAGATAAGTCTGCTCAATGGTCTGTGGGAATGCTGGATGGGATGGGAACTGAGTTACTGCAGAGAAATCTTTTTTGGGTGCTGGCTGGTGAGTCTTGCCCACATGCTCAGGGTTTAGCTGATCGCCATATTTGGGGTCGGGAAGGAATTTTCCTCCGGGGCGGATTGGCAGGGGCCACGGAGGTTTTTCACCTTCCTCTGCAGCATGGGGCATGGGTCGCTTGCTGGTGGATTCCCTGCAGCTTGAGGTCTTCAAATCTCATTTTTGAGGATTTCAATAACTCAGTCATGGGTTCGGGGTTGTTATAAATGTGTATGGGTAGGGTTTTGTGGCCTGCCTTGTGCGGGAGGTCAGACTAGATGATCATATTGGTCCCTTCTGACCTATGAGTCTATGAGTCTATGAGTCTATAAAAGAGGTTCTGCCTGGAGAGACTGAAAACCACACGGCTGCTCATTTTTCATCATGGGGCAAATTTTTACTGAAGAACCCCAGGAGGAGAGATTTCATTGGCAGAATGCCACGGGGGAACTCTTTAAGATGCATCTCGATTGTCAGCATTCAGGTGTTGAACTTCCCACCAGGGCAAGAGCTCAGGTGATCATTCTCTGCCTTTGATGTATTGAATTTTACAGTGACTCTGGTATGCTGATGAGTCTGCAGTATCCCATAATAATATATGGCTCTTTCTAGCAAGAGCAGTGCGGTAATTGTATTTATGAGAAGAATACTTATACAAGCCTTAAGGGAACTCCAAGTATAAAAACTTTCCTATAACAACATATAGACAGCCAACAGCCAAGCAATTAATTTCTTGACTACAAGACACGTTTGGGTCTCCGTGCTAGGTACAGTGCATCCATTAACCCCAAATATCCAACTGAAGGGAGTGATGGGTAAAGGGTACTGGGAACCGTACACACAGCCTTTCACCTACACATTCAGGTTAAACATTTTGGCTAAACAAAGTGTTTTGAGACTCAAATAGCACCAAGGTCATTGAAAGTTGTGCCATTCTAGGGGGAAAAAAATATATTAATCTTTGGAAGTTATGTAACCCTTTCCCCCCGTTACTTTATTATCTGAGTGTCTCACAAAGTATTTGTCCTCCCAACCCATCTGTGTGGCAGGGCAGGATAGGACAACTCTATTATCCTTGAAATGCAGACAGGCCAAGCAAGGCATACGAGCTGTGCATCCAATCATCATCTCAATGTTTCACACAAAGGGGTCATGTGGGGTCTCTGCTGAAAGCTAAGAACTAGCTGATTGTCAGGGGTGTTGAGGGGTGTCGTGTGGGGAATAATTGCAGAGCTCTATAACGTGTAGAACATTGTGTTCCAAAACTCTGGAAGTGAAACCTGTCACCTAAGGATGGGGAGTCTGAGATCTGAGCTAACCAACGTGAGAACAACGTGGAGACCACCCATGTTTACTGTCTGGACTAGATGAAGGCTGGAAATTCACAAACAAACCACAGGAGTTTTCTTGGAAGAGAGGGTCCCCAGGCTGAGCGCCAATAGCTTGTGACTGTGTAAGAGCAGAAGAAGTGGCCCAAGGGGTTACCTTTATAGGAGAGTGACTGTTTGGAGAGAAGAAGTCTCATGGATGGTGGATGCCAGGTCTCAGAAACGGGCAAACACTACAAGAACTGACCAGTGGGTGCGAAATACCTTATTAGATAGGAAAGTAACTTATTAATAAGCATAGGCTATAAATGGCATTTTATGTTTTTCTTTTACCTGTAACCGTGTGTTTCCAAACCCTCATCCTTGCTTTTTATTTGAATCTTTTTCTCAAGCTCTGTTAAACAAACTTCAATTTGGCGTTACTATAAAAGCCAGAGCAGAGCATCTGTGTCACCTCTGGTGGGCACAGACAGGGTTCCCTTCTGCTGTGTGCAGGTGGTCGTGGTTCACCCCAGACACCTCAGGTCACCTCTAAAAGCATCGTGCCCCATTTGAAGGGGGCAAACAAAGGCCCCAAGAGACTAAGCGGTGGTCTACACTAGAAGTGCTACATCAGTCAGGTGCACCGATGCAGCTGTGCCGCTGTACCGTGTCCGGTGAAGACGTTGCATGCCAACAGGAGAGTTCTCTTCATAGCACCAGCACGGACAATACTTAGGTTACTGGGGGGTGGCTTTTTCACACCCTTGAGCAGCATAAGTGAGAGCCACTCAAGTGGTAGTGTAGACCTGCCCTAAGTGACTGGCCCAGGGCTGCACAAGGAGTCTGCGGAGGATCAGAGAATTGAACTCGGGTCTCCCGAATGCAAGGCCAGCGCTTGAGATGCTCATAATTCATGAAGCTGTTTGACAGTGTCTCTGTGACTAGTCATTTGCCAGATGAAGTCACGTGTGCACATGTCTAGAGAAACTAGATCCTAAATAGCGACTGCCGCAGGTGCCCTACACAGGGAGGCCTCCTTCATATAGCTCGGTTCCTAAAGGGCACTGGAAGGTGTGGTCTAGCGGCTAGGGCACTAGGCTGTGAGGCAGGACACCTGCCTCCTAATCCTGCTTCTGCCCCTGACTTTCTGCGTGAACCTGAGCGAGTCACATCACCTCCGGTTTCCCGCCCACCCTTTGACTGTTCTGTCAATTTGGACTGGAAGCCCTTCAGAGCAGAGCACACGGGAGCCCCGATC
Organism: Mesoclemmys tuberculata; assembly: GCA_007922155.1. NCBI lineage: Eukaryota > Metazoa > Chordata > Testudines > Chelidae > Mesoclemmys > Mesoclemmys tuberculata. The sequence goes on from ML675638.1 coordinate 6,974,962, forward strand.
TCAGCTCGGGCCTTTACACACTGTTGGGATTCCGAAGATACTGGTCGCAATTCCATAGTGTTGGAGTTAAAATTAAATACGGGGCTCTTTAGGGAATGCAGCATCTGAGTCAGTCGTTTCTTTGTCCCCGACGAACTTCATAATAGGGTAACATGGACACTTCAGATTTTCCATATAGAAACATTCTTTGAAATCTTGTCTTTAGGGTATATTTAAGGAATTAGGCAATAACTAAAGTGAGTTATTTACAACTGTTGTAAATTGCTGTGAACATACAGGCTACAAACGAGCTCGGGTGTAACAGCTCAGGAATCTCCTACGAGGGGCATTGTAATATCACCACCCTTCTTTGGCAGTCAAGACCAGAGAGGACTTTGAGGAATTTCAGAGAGATCTAACCAAGCCAGGAGAATGGACGTTAACTCAGCAAATCCCGTACTGTGTCAGTAAATGCAAAGTAATGCACATCAGAGACAAACCCTGAAACTACTCACACACCTGATAAGGTTCCAAATTATCACTTAGGAAAGGGATCTGAGCATCACTGTAGAAGTTCAGTGGAGACCTCTACTCAACGTGCAGCTGAGGTTGAAACCGCAAACAAGAAGTTAGGAAGCAGAAGGAATGGGATGGTGAATGACATGGAGAGTATGCGATACGTAGATTGAGGGTGCGGCCCCTTATGGATACTATGCGTAGGGCTGGCCACCCATCTCAGAAAGGACAATACCGAAATAAAAGGGGTTCAGAGAAGGGTGACAAGAACAATGAGGTTCTGGAAAATTTCTCCTATAAAAAGAGATTGAAAAAACTGGTGTTATTACCTGAGAAAGAAGATGGATAAGAAAAGGCATGCTAAAATAAATGGCCGGTCTAGAGAAGCTTCTGTTTTCCCTGTCTGTGTTGGCCTTTGCTCTTGGGGAACGTTGCCTAGTGGTCCAGACTTAGGCCCTTTGACCTGCAGAGGAGTTTTGATAGGGGAGCCCAGGGCCTCCCACTCCACCGGGCTCCGTGTGGGTGACAAAAGGGTCTGAGAAAACAACAAGAGTCCTGTAGCACTTAGACTAACAAATTTCTGCAGCCATAAACTTTCATGGGCTGCAACCCACTTCAACAGATGCATCAAGGACTACAGGACTCTCGTTGTTTTTGCTGTATACAGACTAACACAGCTACCCCTCTGAAAAGGGTCTGACATTCAGGAGCACTTTAAGACTGTCCTTCCAGGCCTCTTCCTACCACCCCTTTATAGTCCACATTTCACAGTCTGTACAGGAAAGTGTGACGCAGGCCAGCTTACCGTGTGGCACCTCTGCATGGCTGGGCGTGGTGTGGTAACTCTCTCTTGTTTGGAGCGGTGGCTGCCTCATCTCCTGCCTTGGCCCTCTGGCCAGGTCAGACAAAGCAAGGGGAATTAGCACAAACAAACCTAGTCCATCTGAGAGCAGGGGGAAACGCTGACCCTCTGTCAGGTCCTGCCTTTCCTCAGCTCTTCTCTTAGGAAGTGCAGGTTGCAGGTTTTCCCTGCTTCTTCTTTACTCTTCTTCCTGGCTCTGCCCCCAAGTGAGCTGTTCTGCCCATTTTTACCTCTTCCCCCAACTTGTGCATCTTTTTGCAGATGTGGTGGGGCAAGGCTGGCTGAGCCCAGAGGAGTTCCTGAACCCCCTGTTGCCCACTGTGGAGTTTGTAAGGGAACATTCAGTGAAATTAAAAGCTGGCAAACTCAGCATTGGAAAATGGAAATACTTTCCCACATGTCATGTAATTAGACTGTGGAACTCATTACGACAATAAGTTGTTGAGGCCAAGAACTTAACAAGTCTCTAAAAGCGATTGGACAGCACAAGTGGTGGAGGCGTTAAGGCTTTTTCTTTCAAGGACAGGAGATCCTGAACAGATTTTAAGTGATAATGGACCTCTAGTCACAGCCGAAGAGTACCAATTATCTGTGAAGTGGTATCAAATATGTCACATCAGATCTTGACCATCCTGCCACAGATGGGCTAGCTGAACGGTTTACTCAACATCCAAGCAAGCCATCTGTGTTATGACCCTGAATAACAATAGCTTATAGGATATCCCTGTTGGCCTACCAGGGTACGAGCCAGACACCAGTAACATTGTCTGTGGTATATGGTCTCACTGGGACTCGTTAAATCTGGATCTACAGAGGGATGTTCACAATATACAGTGTGAGCAAATGGCCACAAATAGCCACGCCTGACTATGCCGCTTTCTTGGGGGAGGAAATGACTTCGTAAGAGACACCTGGGGTAATTTGTGGAACCCTCAGTGATATGTCACAGACGGGTCCCTCTGTCTTACTGGGAAGAAGTGGCACCAGACACATCCTAGAGAAGATGTGCAAACTAGCTCTGGAGCACAAGTTCAGCAGGGCATTCTAGACCAGTGACACCTATTGGAAATACAAACTGACCACGCCTGGTGGTCATGCCCATGAGCCTCACGGTCCTGCTGATGCCATTCTGAGTGAGCCTAACACGACTAGGCAGGCAGATGTGGCTGAAGCAGCTACACTGGGAAGAGCAGAAGCTGGTCCTGACGCTGCTGTGACGCCTACGAGATGTTACAAGGGAGAAGTCGAAACCCACCTCCCGGACTGACTGTGCAACATGTTGTGTGTTCAGTGACAGTGGTTCTGAGCGTAAGCCATGCGCAACATTCTTCTGCCCTTTCCAATATAGAGGGAGGAGTGTGCAGTTTACAGGAATAGGATGGTATCCCTTTAAAAAGCTCATAAGCCTTTTAGTTGGGCTCACGGTCTTCATTTAGAAGCTGCCAGAGCCCAGTCAGAGCAGCCATGATTTTACTGGGGACAGGAAACAGATTCATAGATTTCACCCCATTGTGGTGATCTTGGCTGACTTCCTGTATAACACAGGCCAGGGAACTTCTCCTAAAGCATTCCTAGAACAGATCTTTGAGAAAAACCTCCATTCTTGATTTAAAAATGATTGGTGATTGAAGATTCACCAGCCTTGCTAAATCGTTCCAATGGTTAATTTCCCTCACTGCAGTCTAAGGAGCCTCTCTCCCCCTATTCATTGCATAGGAGCTCCGGCACCAAACTCAGGCTTTGGGAATCGCTGCCATTTTCTAGGCGCCTAAAAGTTAGGTGCTGGGACTCTCAACATCACAACACCTAACTCCTTTTGTGCATTCAGTAGCGTGAATATACATCCTGTTTTGGCTGGGACTGTCCCCTTTTTAAGCCCTGCCCCAGATGTCCCGACTCTTTTGGCAACATTTCTTGCCTTACCGTGTTTGGAGTTCTTTCCAGTGTACGCTTAAGCCTCAATTTCTTGTGTCAATAGTGCTTGCATTGGGGATGATGTCACATTTTCACCCTTGCATTACTGAACATCCTCTCAACCTCACCGTATCTTCGAGTTTTGGGGGATTTTTGGTCTGGGAATAGAAATAATTGGAATAAAAATATGGGGTGAAACTGATTTGTGAATGAAGGGCAGCGCGGCCATAAAGTTAACATAGAGCAGTGGCTCTCAACCTTTCCAAACCACTGTACCCCTTTCAGGAGTCTGATTTGTCTTGTGTATGCCCAGGTTTCACCTCACTCAAAAACGACTTGCTTACAAAATCAGACATAAAAATGCAAAAGTGTCACCGCACATTAATACTGAAAAATTGCTTTCTTTCTCATTTTTACCATATAATTATAAAAGAAATCAACTGGAACATAAATATTGTACTTACATTGCAATGTACAATATATAGAACAATATAAACAAGTCATTGTCCGTATGAAATTTTAGTTTATACTGACTTCGCTAGTGGTTTTTGTGTAGCCTGTTGTAAAACTAGGCTAATGCCTAGATGAGCTGATGTCCCCGCTGGTTGAGCACCACTGACATAGATGGAGCTAGGAGGGGGAGATTATATTGGCCATAGCTCTTAGAGGACAAATATGGCACCCCACCTGAACAGCTTGAATCAAAACTGATCACAACGGCACGAGATGGTGGTGGAGACAGCGGGAAGGAGCGAAAGCAATGGGGTTGCACGGGTGGGACTGGCACATTGCATCAGCGCTCAGATCGGTGTCTGTTTCATGAGTGTTTTTATGATTTGGTGATGCTGACCAGCAGCGCGCCTGAGAGCAGCCACTGAGACACAATAACTGCAGCAAGGATTTCTGCAGCTTCTCCGCAGACACCCGGGCTTTGGTTCCACCCCCTCCGCCTGGCACCGAGAAGGGATTTGAACGGGGTCTCGCACAGTGCAGAGGAGTCCCCTAGCCACTGGGTTACAGGATGTTTTGCTGTGGGTCTCTCTTGATCATGGCACTTGTGTATGAATAATTAAATTTGCTTGGGGCTAGAGAGAGTGGGAGACTAACTGTCCAGCCGGGGAGGTGGGAGACATAAGTTCCAATCCCTTCTCAATATCAGGCAAAGGGAAGACATGAACCTCCATCTCCCACAGCCAGGCTGAAGGCCTTAATTACTGAGCTAAAGGATGGAAAGAGACCAGCTTTCTTCCCCCCGCCCCCCAGCTCAGTTACTTTGCGTGGGTTTAGGAGTGTTCTTAGTATCCCTACTGGATCAAGCCCCTGTTACAGTCTTTGTCACCCTCTGCCTCCGGGCTCTGCCAGTCCTTCCTTCACCTTGCAGGTGAACGAGAGGTACCCCCAAATCCCTGTACCCCTTTGAATTATTCCCCTGTGATATCCCAGAAACCGGCGACTCAGAATTTCCACACACTCACTACCCAAAGGCCCCAGTTTGATCTTCAGCCACCCCTCCTGCAAACCACGCTGCCCTTGTGGGCACGTCTGACCCAACAAAAATTGGTCTATTCAAGAAAGGATAAAGATCTAACCAGAATCAAGAGACAGTGGTGGAAACAAGTGGTTACAAGGCAAAACAAAACCAGAAACCGCAAACCTAGGTCTCCGCTTATCAGCAGCTCCCTTTCCTTGCTCATAAACAGGGATCCTAGAAATCCCTTTGCTGTGGGAAAAACGCAGAATTTGCCTTTTTACAGAGAATCTTTGTTTTTTTATGTTTTTGAGAAAAAATAAAAATACATGAACTAAATATTATGGAAAGCACCAGTGTCACGTATTCAGTGCATGCAACCTCCCCCTCTTGTGGATGATTTTTGAATGCGCTGACTGCCGGAGCTCCCACCGCTGTCACAAGCAGGCTTCGAACTTGTTTAAAAATTGTAAATATATCAATAAAACCTTGTGTTCCAGTGACACCTATATATATTGTGGCTTCGGGATCTAAAGTTCAGCCTTTCATTTTGATCGTGGGAAAAAGTGGAGTTTTATGGCTTTTTATCAGACAATTTTGGGTTTTTTCAGCACGGAAAACTAGGATCACTGCTCATAAAGTAGATTCTGTGCATTTCCTCTCTTCTTTTGCCTGTGGCTCAGTATGCAACGCACAACACATAAATGATCAGACAGGGAGACAGGTGTCTGCTTCCCCTAGACTGAAAGGAACATTTCCAAGGTCTGTTACCTTCTGGTGACCTTCCTGAACTCCAAGACCTTAAGAGCCTTATTTCCAGTATAGATACATAACTCCTTCAACAGTATCCTTACAGACATTTCACAATCATTATGATGACCATTGGTTCTCAGTAGAGACCACACATCCCATTCTTTGGTGAACTGTTCTACATGTATCCAGCCCAAGGGATCCCTGTAAAACCCATGCACCTGCTGTGTCCTCTGCCATTTGGCACCGAGGGGTCCGTGGGTCACCATCCCCCATTGACGCACACCTCTCAGAACTGTCGGGCTGTCTGCAGACTCAGGCAAACATAACTGCCTTGGTTTGCTTCTGGCTCAAGGTTCCCATGCAACCGAAAAGGGTGCGTGACTTGTGTTTTAAATGAAAATGTAGGTTGTTGGGTACAAGGTGGCAGCCTCTGCTCCAGCTGGATGGGGCGTGGAGCCGGCTCAGATCCACCCCACTGCACACATGTATTCCCTGGGATGCTGGGTTTATTGAACGCTTCAGGGGAAAACATTTGTGGGAGAACCCCTTTGCTCGAATATTGGTAGCACATCCCTTCCTACACACAGGTGCACCCACGCCCATTCGTGCGCACATCCACAACCCTTCTCCTTCCACGGACACCCTTTGCAAACAATAGCCTGCCCCCGTTGCTGTTTTCAGCCCATCATCGATCTGGTGGCACATGCCGGGGACAGTTTCACATACAAGGCACTCACGCTGGAGCCGATGACGTAGTGACTGTTCCTGCACCGGACTCCCTCTTAGAGAGTCTAATGAAGGGCCCAGTTCTGCGGCTTCTCACCTCCCTGGTGGGAGGCTTCTGGGAGGGTGCAGCTCTGCCTGCCCCTGGAAGCTACAACTAATTGGACCTTATTAAAAATTTACTTCTGTTTTACAACGAAGCCAGAGCATTTATCATCCCCCAGCAAGCCATTAATTAACAGCACAGCCAGGATTGCAACACCATCTGCCTGGCTGCCAATACACTGACCGGGCTGCAGCCTTTCCCGC
>ML675638.1:6981585-7067393 GCA_007922155.1 Mesoclemmys tuberculata
GCTGGGATAGGGCCAGTCATGAAAGGCAGCGCATGTGGGTCAGGTGTTTGCTTGTGTGTGTGTTTGTGCATGCGTGCACGCACATACTTTGGGGATGGTAGGGTGTAGGGGGTTAGATAGCTGTGGGCAGCTCCACTGTACGTTTGGATCTCTTCTCTGGCCTGGATGCCCAATAAGGGCCTCAGCTGATCAGCCAACAAATCAGCTTCTCCACGTCACCGGTTTGTCCCTGACTCCCCCTGCGTTTCCTGACACAGCATGGCCAGCCAGAGCTGAGGATGGGTGCTGGGCAACCACCCCTTGCTGTGCATGGGGTGAGGGAACCAACGTGCCCTGCCCATTGTGTGGGAGAGGCCATCAGTCCATGGGTCGCAGCAGCACTGGTGCTTCTCTCTGGCCAGCCTATGGTCATGGCCCTAGATATTCGGAGCCATGCAGTCTGTGCCTCCTTTAGCAGGCGTGTGCGTGGGATGGGATTGAGGGCCTCGTGAATTGCACGTATGCAGCAGCTGCATACACCAGAACATCAAGCCAAGAGGCTGCGGACAGTCACCCAGTGACTCTCTATTGGTCCTGCCATCTCTGTGTGAACGTTGCCCCCCGCCCCATGCAACTCCTGAAATACCCTCCGCCTGCGAGAAACAGCTGGTGAGACGCGTTAACAATAAATTCTCTGTGTGGGACCCTGGGTCCTGGACTCCGTATTGAGAGTCAATGTCAGCTGTAGCCCCTGCCCTTGAACCGTCCCACCGTGTCAGTGGGGGGCAGCCTTTACTCCCCGCAAGGATTTCCTCATGCTGGGTGATGTGGTACGTCAACCCAAGCTTGTGGTGGGCTGGCTGGGTGGGATCAGACGAGTGCTACAGCCTCACTTACGGGCATGACCAATGCTGCCGTGGAAATGTCTCCCTCGCAAAGGGAGCCGTGAAAACATAGCTAAGACCTTCGTGTTGGGTTAGGATGCTAACGTCCCTCTCCCTGAGACAGCTTTGGCACACCCCTTCTACATCTCGGAGATCAAGACCTGTCAAGAGGCTGCTTCAGTGAGCAGGATTCCTGCTGGAAATATGACATCCCGACAAACAGAACCTGGTTTTTCGGCAGCCAGTAGAGAGCCAGCCCCTCTGAAAGCCAGTGGAAGAGTGTGTGCAAACGGGAGAGGGCTTGGTGAACTCTGGGTGATGCTATTTAGACCCAGCATTGCGGCAGATATGATGGGGCCAGTCTGGGCTAAATCTCCTGTGACCTGAAGCCTGATGAAGCTTGACAAGAAACTTATAATGGCCATAGATTGGTCTATAAGAGGAATATATGATTCACTGATCTCAGGGCTCTGCAAACTGAGAGAGGCTAGTCCCAACCAACCCCAAGGAAGGTTTGTGCTCAAATGTCCTGGATGCATGGTTTCTAAGGCACCGTGGTCAGGGACTCTGTGAGGTTAAACAGATTCCTTCATCCATTCTCTTGGGCTCTAGTAATGTGACCTCCCTGAAATTGTTTAGTGTCCTACATTTCAAGGCCAGTAGGGACCATTATGACTATCCTGAGCGTCTGCATGCACAGGCCAGAGAACTTCCCCCAGGGAATCCTGCATCCAGTCCAGGGAGCTTCTGGTTTAGCTAAATGCTGTTAGCCTATGCACAATCTCATATTGATGAAATCAGGTTGGCCAACCCAAGGAGCAGAGGACAGCTGGATAATGGTGTGCTGTGTAATGCCTGCTGGGGGAAACGAACAAGGTGCCTACCATCTGAGTGGGGATGGTGCATCATAAATGACCACAGTTCAGCTGGGGTCACAGAACCTACACTAAGGATGTGATGGCAACTGCTAACCAAGTAAACAATTTCTCCACCTCTTCCCATGGCTTGCTGGCCTCCAGGACCATAAACACAGGTTGAGGTGCCTGAAATCCAACTTGGAGGAGAGAGCTTGTTAGCCATAAAGAATGAGACTTCCTGCTTCTCCCAAGGAGTAACAGGGATGCAGGGTTAATAAATTCATAGATCCTATGGCCAGAAGAGACCATTGTGACCATCTCCTCTGACCTCTTGTAGAACACAGGCCAGAGAATGTCCCTGGAATAATTCCTCTTTGAACTGAAGCAGACCTTTTAGAAAAACCTCCAATCTTGATTTTAAAATTGCCAGCAATGGTGAACCTGCCACAACTACGGAAAGCTGTTTAATTGTTAAAAATGTGCACTTTATTGTCTAGCTTCAACTTCCAGCCATTGGATCATGTTATGGCTTTGTCTGGAGGATTGTAGAGCCCTATATTACCCAGTTTCTGTTCCCTGTATAGGTACTTATGAAATGAGATCCTCACCCCTGGACTTTCTCTTTTTTAAACCCAATAGATTGAGCTCCTTGAGTCTCTCATTATAGGTACATTTTCTAATCCTTTAATCCTCCCACGACTCTTCTCTGAACCCTCTCCAATTTTTCAGTATCTTTGTTGTGTCCTTGAAGTTCATTCTTCTCTCTGATTGAAGACAGAGGAGCAAGCTACCCAAGGACCAGAGAATTCTTTGGCTGTTTGGATGAAAGCAAAACTCCAAATTATCCGAGTGATTCTCGGGGACATATTTTGGCTTTTCCTTGCTTGCCAGTGTTCCAGGGATTGTTTACTCTCCTGTCACTTGATGGTCCAGGGTAGGATTTGATAGGAATCACTCTGTGGGTTTTGAAGAGTCCATGCTTTGCTGGGTAAATCAGAGTCATGCTCTTCTTTATAACTCGGTTGCCAAGATTCTGTATTAGCTATTCAGAGATTTCCTGATTTCCCCACACAGGAGCTGGGCTAATTCCCAGATGGTGCTCCCTTTTTTCTGGTTAAAGACCCCTGAAAAAGTGCAAGCACCTCCAGTGAGTTAGATTGAAGTACAATTGTTTACGGTGCTGTTGGAGGTACGCTGGTCCCAGGATATTAGAGAGACAGGGTAGGTGAGGTAATATCTTTTATTGAACCAGCTTCTATTGGTGAGAGAGACAAGTGTTCACGCTTACACAGAGCTGAACAAGTGCTTGTCACTCTGAAGTACAGTGACAATAAATGTGAGTGTGACCCTCATTCTCTGTGGGTCAGAGGCCAGCTCTTTTGGGGGCACCAAACTTCTAACTTCTCTGAAGGCCTCCTAGAGGTTTAGCTCATCAAAGGGGCACATCAACCCCTCCCTCTGCCTCTACATTGAAAGCAGCTGCATGGCTGTGAAAGAAGCCATGGGCATGAAGGTGATGGTAATCAGAGGCCATCTGATGTGCATCCCTGGGGCTGGGTGATGGGCAGACGTGGCGCTGCAAAGCTGTGGGGAGCTGAGAATGTGAGAGGTGGACGGTGGGCCGATGACTTCCTTGTGCTGTGTCAGGTTGGGTGTATCCTCTAGTGGCTGAATTCACAGATGCCCTGGGTGTGGCTGAGGGACTGTGGGTGGGTGTGCATGGCACACTCCCCTGGTACAGGCGATTTCGGGGGCTCAGCCTTTTCTCATGAGAGCTAACACCCTTCAGAACAAGAGAGGAAACGAAAGCCATTGCTCACCTTCCAGAAAGAGCACTACCAGAAAGCTGCAACACCTCTGGGGCACAGCACAGCATCCTGGGAAAGGACAAACTGGGGGTTTTCCCCTGAACTCTACTGTCAGCAGAATGTGGGCCACGCTGTAGAAAGAGGAGATGCTAATTCTGGACATTCTGGACAAGCTGAGCATTTGGCTTGGATTTAGTCCTCCCATTTGACCCTTTCCTCCCCTTCTGCAAACAGGCAGGCATCTCTCTGACAGCTGCCTGTGGGCCACACCCTGTTCCACAGCTGAATTGAAACCCTCCGGGGCCTGGTGTCCCGTGGCCACCAATCCCTCACCCTCTCCCCAAACCACCAGCCCTCACCAGCTTGTGTCTCATTCTTTTGCAGTGGAAACACATAAACTAGCCCACCCACGCTAGCGCCAGCACAATTGTGGGAGGGAGTGGCGTGATATCGCAAACCAGGCTTCCAATTAGGTGTGGTGCCTAGGCACTCCTCTAGCTGTGACATGATAATGCACCTACTAAACAGCCTAAGAGGCTTCAGAGATTCAGTGTGACACATGCAAAGCAACCACTGGAGTTTAGTTGACACTCTATCAGTTAAAAGTCTATATTTCCAATTATCTGTGGACAGTTTGCCTTCAAGGATAATTGGCTTCCCGCAGCTCCCTAGAACAGATGTCAGGGAGCCCACTGCCTTCTGCAGAGGAGAGGGAAATTATGGAAAGGTTTATAGCAGGCAGCATCGTGGCGATGTCACCGTTCGAGGGGCTGGCGGAGCGCGGGAAGCAATTAGACATCATCCTGGGGCAGAGACAGCACAGGAAACAGAAGTCGAGGGAGCGGTGGTAGAGAGTTACTCACCCCCTCCAACTAGTGTGCTAATGGGGACACTCGATGAAGCAGGAGATTCAGAGCGATGTCCTACTTCTGCTGGGAGAACTGACAGGTGACGGGTGAAGAGAAGCGTCTGATCGTTGGGAGCTCAGCCCATGCTCTGTGTACGGCGCAGAGCGGCACTGGGGCAGCAGCTGACGTGACACCATGGTGGGATGACTCATCCAGACAGCTTTCTTGTCGCGGGGTGTGGGAGTGGGAGGGGAGGCTGGCTTTGGAAATAGGCTCTGTTGAGTAGATACCTACTGCTGTGGGGATGTGCACTTAATTAGCCTCCTATTCATGCTCTGGGGACAAATGTTACCTCTTCAAACCAGCAGCACAAGAGAAATGTTCCGATGGGATCTGTGAATTGCTCTTCAGCTCCGGCAAGGTCTACCTGATGTCTGAGGGTCCAGCCGGGGGTCTCTCATCTACAGTCTGACGGTTACAGCTGTTCGGAAAATGGGAGGGGGCTTCAGTGGAAAACTGAAGTCTGAAAAGTTTCTTCTGAAAATGAGAACATTTCAGCTAAAAATCAAATAGTTTGATTTTGAAATGCTTCTGTGGCGCTTCATGGGAGCTGCAATTCAGATGTTTCATGCTGCCATTCTTCTCTATGGGTCAGGTTTCCTCATTGAACTACATTTCCCACGAGACACCCTGGTCTCACCCTCTTGTTGAGCTGCCAATGTTCATCATGGGAGTCCCATGAGCTCAGTGCATTATGCCAGCTGTAGTCTGTTTGTGGAGCACAGCCCCAAGAGGAGAATGGGAGCATGAGTCACCCAAACTCTGACGCTGATGAGGTAGGCATGGCAGCAGTGTTTTCAGCTGAAATGTTTTTGGGTTTTGGCTGAAAATCAAAAACTTTTCAGTTTTGGGGTGTTATTTTATTTTATTTGGATGAAAAGAAAATGCTTCTGCAGAAAGCAGATACTTTTCTGGGTAAAAAAACAACGCAACTTTTGTCAAAACCCCAATTTTCTGTCAAAACCATTTTAATGGAAAATTTTCAGTCCTAGAAACAATGCCTGCTTGAAGGCAATTTCGAGACCATACCTGAAGGGGAAGGGTCATGTGATCCTGGCAGTATTTATAGATCTGAAGTCTTCTCTGAGCAATCTCATGACTGGTCTGTTATTAATGGTGAAAGCACACACATGCACAAGACAGGCACCTACAAGACACAACACCTGTCCTGAGGTGCGTCTAACCTGAAGCAGGAAAAGGGAAAACAAGGACGCTCTGAGAGGTACAGAGAGCAGTGGGAACTGGGAACGGGTATATTTTTGATACCTAGTGGATCTGATGTTCACACACCTTAGCATATCTGGATGCCACATGGGAGAACCGGTCTCCTGTTGAGGGGCAGAAAGAGGCATCTGCTCCAGCACTCTAGGAACCAGCCATCTGACTCCTATGGGGCAATCAGTGACTATCCTAGGCTGGGACATCAGCTGTGGGGTGGAAGATGGTGTTGGTGCTTGGCCTGAAGTGGGACGAGTTGACCTCTGATGAACTGGCTGGGACGTGTTAGAGAGGAGCAACTCGCACTGCTGCTCCCAGTCCAGCCCCCCAGCTGATCCCACCTCCCAGGCAGCTCCCACCCTGCCCCCCCAGATCCATCCCCTTCCTTCCTGCTCTTACCCTACCCTCCTTATTCATGGTCATTCTCCAGGCCACCCCATATTTCTCCTTTACCTCCCCTGATCCCTCAAGACTCCACCCAGACCCCTTTCCCTTTCCCTTCTTGTGACCCAAGACCCCACTTGCCTCTGCCAAGGACTTAGTGAGAGATTTCCTCTCCGTGGCTATAGCAAATAGTAAAGAGCTTTTCAAAATAACCCCGGGATCCCTTTCTTCCTAAAGACTCTCACAGACATCCACCCCGCCAGGGATCAGGGTACCTTTGCTTTCTGCAAACATTATTGCAGATAAAATTTCACTGACCTGAATGTTTCCAAATAAGTGAATAAAGGGGGATGGCCAGGCCATTGAGGAGGATTAATTTGTAGATTATGCCAAATGCTGTTCTGTGACATTTGTCCAGCTCTACAGCCCAGGATGCTCTTCATCCCGGGTGGATATTTAGGAGATTTCTAAGCCTGGCCTTCAGTTTACATTAATCAGCATCGATGAACAGTAATTACTTAATCTGTAATTCCTGCATCTGACGAAGTGGGTTTCTGCCCACAAAAGCTTATGCCCAAATAAATGTGTTAGTCTTTAAGGTGCCACAGAACTCTAGTAATTACTTAGTGACTCAGTGGCAAGTCCATTGCAGTCTCAAGGTAAGTAATTCCCCGGCAGCTGAGCGGTGATTTGGATTCACTGCCATGGGTGCACTGTTATTACTCTGTAAGCCTTTATATGCTAAGGTGCCATCACTGGACTGAGTTCTCATAAGGCCCCCCCTATTTGCTGGGGCTCTGATGAGCCATTCCCAGACAGTCCTTGGAAAGTCTCAGCTTTCCTCCTCTGTGTTAGGAGGGGAACAGACCTGAGTTTTTCCTAATATCTCTCCTGGGTGTGAAATGCTCACATTATGTGCAGAGTTTTCAAATTCTACTTCTTGTTACTCCAGCAGAAGGGGAACATACGGCTGCCTTGTTATGTCAACTGGGTGTGTGATCAAGCAGCCTTTTCAGTATGCTGCAGTGTGTTTAGAAAAATCCAGGGGATCCCTGAAGGATAGTCCTGAGAAAATCTATAAAATATCTTGAAATGCTGCACTATTCAACACAGCTGAAGAATGAAAAAACCCAGCACCAAGAAGCAGGATGAAGCTCTTAGAGGGAGGATTTTCTGTTTGGGGCCTGAGAGACCGAGCTGAACAGAATACAGAAAAACTTTAGTTTTGACTGAAAAGCAAACTCAGGCCAGCTCATCTGGCCTGAGAAATAAAACTTTTCTACAGGTAGGATTTACTGTCACAACAGATAAACGTGAGGAAATTACCAGATGAGCTGCTCCTAATTGAGGAAAATGGAAAGTCTGGGAACGTAAAGCCCTTCATTTCAAAATGTGGGTCTTTATTTAACTGCATCAGTCCTGCTCCTCCACTTACCAGCTGCCCTGCCGTATGTTTTCTTGAAGCTCCTGTGAGCTGCAGTCAGCAGGTTAACAGCAAGTTTTGTCCATCTAGGTTCTTTTGTGAGGCTCAGGACAGCGGTTTGTGGGCCCCATGCAGAACTGTGCACACAGATGGTTGTTTTTAGTACAGGGCGGAGAATGATAATTCCCTTTCACAGAGGACTTTGCAATTGGAGTTCATCTCCAGATTTTGAATTTCTCCATGAAATCCAGCTGTACTGGGAGCCTGGTTCATGGCAGTCCACCAGAGACCCTGGAGCCGCAAGCTTGGATGGTTGGAGGTCAAGAATCCCAGGGCTTTCAGGCTTCCGATTCCTCATCAGTCCACCAGATGAGCCAGAAACCTACCCGGGGCTGGAGGGAATGTTGTTGAAATTGAACCGTCTCTACAAAATGTTTTGATTGCAACATATTAGTAAATTTCAGCGAGAAGGTGTTTGGTTGACATTTTTCCTGACCACCTCTCATTCTCTCTCTCTCTTCCCCCCATGCCCTGCCGCAGGGACTGAGAGGATCCATTTTATTCAGTTTATTCCAGTGAGGCTGGATTTGTAGTGGGTTTACGTTTGAAAGTGGAGAGGTTTGGGGTGTCCTGATCTCTTCCAGGTGCGAGCACCAGATTCCCACGGCCAAGCGTCGAGAAACTTCGTCTCCTGCACACATGAGCCTCCCTGCCAGAGCTGTCAGTCCCACCATCCCACAGCAAGGCAGCTGTTGTGGCACGCCATGACCTCAGAGGGTGAGAAACCTCAGGTAACTTGGACCAGTGAAGATGGGAGCTGAAACCCTCACTGTGCCCCTGTATTCTAGAAATTGTGCTGGGAGCCAAACTGGCCTCCAGCCAGCTCCATACTGGAAGGGCACAAAACGTGTGAAAGCATCTTTGCTCATTCTCTAGGCTCTGCAGTTTAGCCAAGCCAGAGGATCCATCTTAGGTCTCCAGTGGCCAGCATGGCCTCAAGGAGCTGGCAGATCTTCCTCTAGGCCTGGCCCCATGAAAAACCCCTCCCTTCCCAACCCTCTGGTATCCCCTCTGCATTGCCAAATTCAGCTCAACCTCCCCCAAGCCCCACCTCAACTGTGCGTTGAGAGTGGCTGTTTGGGAAGCAAGGGGCAAGCTGGATTCGGGGGAGGAGGCGGCATCTGAAAGTGAGGAGTTAAGAAAGGCAGAGTCTGGGTCGGAATCGTGAGCTGCTGGGAGAGCGCGAGGTGTTGTTTCCCCGCGAGGGTTGTGACAGTGACAGAATGATTGTTCCTACCCTCCCGGGGGCAGTGTGTGAACCAGAAGACTAACTAAGATTTCCGGGGCCATTATTCGGGAGTGGGAGATGCAGGAGACAGGGTTTGTGCATGGCAGCTGTAAAAGGCAGTATGGGCTAGTGGTTGTGGCTCTGGAAGAGGAGCCCCGGGGAGCCCTCCCCAGCTCCCTTCTTCTCCTTCTGGGGCTCTGCACCCCCCTCTGCCCCTGCCCAGCTAGGTGCTATGGGGGGTGGGGGAGAGGATGGGGCAGAGCCGCCCTGAGTTTTGGGGCTCTTCAGCCCCTCCCCCCCACCATGGGAATGGTATTGGGCTGCTGAGGGAGGGGAGAGCCTTTTATGTTTGCGGATGCATTTATACACAAATCATCCAACCTGGCTACCATAGAAAGTGGGGTAAAAGCGGGACGAGGGCATGACACCCAGGAAAAACTCCTCAGCCCTCTTACAGGAGAAAAGAGGGATCTAAAGCACACCAGATAAAAAAAACCCAACTTTACTCCAGCTTACGCAGTCCCTCATTTAAATCAAAAGCAAAGTGCCGTATTGTGGCACGGGGAAAGAATGTGGGGAAATAAAGGCGAAATGGGGCTGATTCAGCAGTGTTACTCCATAATTCTGCCGTCATAACTCTCTCCATTTCAGTGGAGCTGCACCAGCATAAAGCTGGATAGCGTACAGCAGGCTCACGGTCACAGTACTTAACTGGATAGGGCAAGAAGCAATCCTCGGAAGACAAAACGGAGCATTCAGCCAAATTGATAATTTGTATTGACCGACACACAAAAGCTAACATCATTACATACTTCTAATTAGACTTGGAAGGGGACAGTTTTTGTTTACCATGAAGCTGATGGCTATTGGCTTAAATGTTTTCACTAACAGGAACTAAAACAAAACCTTCTCCGATACTAATTACTAGCTAATACAAAATGCAGTGATTTTAGATGGTGAAATTTGGAAATAAAATCTTAGAATGGCATCATTTTTTTGATTGCCAAATAGAATTGAGGGCCCATGAGGGCCGCCTCCAGGTGCCGTGGAGGGTATGTTTTGAATCGACCTCCTCTTCAGTTTTGATTTGTAATGAGGGTGGAGGGATAAGTGAATCATTAGTGGTTTAGTGATTAAAAGGTAATCATCCCCATCATTGTAAGATACTTGATGTCAACATCAGCACCAAAGGGTCCAGGCAAGGGTATTTTTTCCTGCAGTCGAATAAACAGGCCTGCTTGGGAAAGTCTCAACTGTGACGCAAAAGCATGAATACCAACCTGTTAAAAACTCCAAATTAGTTGTGAGTTCTAAGCTTAGATCTCACCAACCAACTGCAGCAAGTGGAAACTTTTCAGGCACTTCATAACCAGACCCCTTGGGTACTTGGGTGTGTTTTGTCACCCAGATGAGCGTATCTCTGTGACAAATGGCCCCTTACACCAGGAATTACAGCTATATTCAGGTTACTTCTAATCCCAAAAGACCAGTCACTTACCCCAGGTCAAGTGTGCCTTAGGTCTCACACCAAAGACAACGCTTACAAGCTTAAAGTAGGTAAACACAGTCTTAAGGCAAATCTACACTACAAAATTAAGTTGATCTAAGTTACCCCATTGTACAGCCAATGCAGTAATTGCAGCAGTTCTACACATCCACACTATGCTCCTTCTGTCGGCGGGGCACGTCCACACCAGGAGCGTTTGCACTGATTTAACTGCCAGTGTGGAGCATTGTGGGACAGCTTCTGGAAGGCAGCAACAGTCCATGTAAGCAACACAGTGTCTACACTGACAGTGTGTCTGCCTAACAACATCAACCTAAGTGCTACGCCTCTTGCAGAGGTGGAAGCATTAAGTCTGGGGAATAGGTGAATTACATCGATGGGAGCGACATTTTAGTGTAGAAGCTTACAGAATTAGGTCGACGTACGCTGCCTGATGTTGTCCTAACTGTCGTGTAGACCAGGCCTCAGATTTCAAAAGGTAACAAAAGCTTCTATAATTAACAAACACTTTATGTCCATAAGGACTAACCCAGACTAAGCAGCTATGGATCTCATGCTTCTGTCTAGAAACACTTTGCGTCCCCCAGAGTCCAAACAGCACAGAGATCCTTAGTTCTTTTGGTCAGGGGGTTTTATCCCCCTCCTGCCATGTTCTCTGAGCTGCAAACTCACTGATCCACTTGCATGACTCATCTTCACGGGGAGGAGGGCCCGACAGTAATCGGAGTTGTTAGGCCATATGTTGATGGAGGCAATCCAGATGGAGGGAGTTTCTCATTGTAAGATCCAACCCTCGCCTGTCTGGTCTCGATGGCTCTCCTCTTTTGGGGAGGGGAGTAATAATTTCTGTAGAAGAGCAGGTCTTCATACTAAGTAGTGTCCCTCCCCGTCTGGTGATTCAGAAAGACATAGAGGCTCACAATACATCCTCTCAGATGTTATATTACAATATGGGACGCAGACATTACAAGTTAGAGAAATACAGGCAGCAACTCACAAATATTCAATAGACTTTAAACACCCCAAACTCTTTCTTATAATTTGAATACTTATCTTTGTCAATATTAACCCACAAGGGAGCCAGACAGATTCCAGCTGTGCATCTGTCACAGTCCGGCTGAGACATGGGGACCTGGGTGTCTGATCTGCCAGTGTTGCACTACTAACTTTGGGTAATCTGAGATTCCCCCTATTTGGGCCTTTTATGCCCAATGCACACCTGAAGAGTTGACTTTAATACAAATGAATAGCTGGATCCATACACCATGCACACAGAAGTTATATTACGGGTGAGACTGGTAGTAATGCCTATAGTTAAGGTTGACTGATATTTTCCATTATAAGATCCTGTTTTTAGTTGATTAGTTGCCAAATTTTAACTGGTCTTAAATTGCCCATGCTGTGTCTGCCTCAGGCTGAATTTTTTTTGGAAAGTTTTAGCTAAAACAGTTCAGCTCTTTCTGAGAATAAAACGTGAAGGAAGTATATTACTTTGCACATTTAACAAAATGTCTTATGTTTTGTTGAGAACTTTCCCTAGCACTTCCATGCTTTGGGCCAGGCACTTGAAATTTGGCAGGGGATAGCCATGGTTCCAGGGAGGAGCCTGTAACTCTCATCCCACAATTAACACCATGTAATGATTGTGAGGGTTCATTAGAGATAAACTATTGAACGAATAAGGAATAGAACGTTAATAACACGGACAGGAGCAATTCCCAGGTGTGCCGCTGGGAGCAGCCACGTTAGATCTGATGTAGGGCACATCTCCCAATTCACACAGCACTGTCCTATGCTAGAGAGCGTCTCCAGATCACAATCTTCCACAAGCATCTCTGTCCAGAGTATTTGGCCATCCCTGTGACAAGCCATTCAACCTTAGCCAAATTATAAACCTCCCCAACACCTCAGTTCACAGATGCTCAGTGGAGAGCTGGTAGAGTTTGGGAGCTAAATTCTCTGAAGATCCCATCCGCTTCATCCCAGGGATGCCGGGCTCAGCTGACCCTTGCCTGCAATTGCTGTACTAGCATCAGGCAACTGCTGTGGTGCCAGAACGGAGAGTAGGAAGCACGTCTCTCCTATGCTGTCAGTGCCCCCTCTGGCAGAGGAATCAGCCTGATTCAAATTCAGAGGACAAAGGATCAGGAGGTGGCGGAGAGGCAAGAGCTATAGTGAGGGGGGACAGAGACCTGAGCAAGCAGGAGGAAACATAGGTGCCAGTGATTGGTTAAATTTTGTTACCTAGGGGTATTGGGTAATGTGATGGGTTTAGCAGAGTTAAAGGAAGTCGCTAGTTTTACCTGTAAGATGTAAATGAAAAACAATGCCTTTTGGGACCCATCTCCGGACTGCAGTTCAACATCCCGCTGCACGCTCCTCTGCGCAATGGTGATGTGCAGAGACATCGCCGGCACCCCCCAGATAAGTGGATCCTGACTGGCCATTGGGTGAAATATGGGAGTGGGGAGCTTCACAGATGTGGTTGGCATATGTATAACTCTGTGTGTGGCTAATAAATAGATGTTTGGAGCACAGCTGTGTAAGACTTTTTGACTGGGAAAAGGTCCCGCAGACCGGTAGGTCCCTGAGCCCCATAGGTGAGGGCAGCTACTTAAACTGACCAGGTTTCTCCCTGAGCCATGTGGGTTAGGGTAGCTGCCTTATACCCCAAGCCCTCAGAAGGGAAAGGGTGTGTGCCGGGGGGGGGTACCTAAATTAACTGGATCTTGTCTTGAGCCCTTGGTAGGGTATAGACAGGGTGCCCTAGATTTATGTGGATAACAGTGCTATATCAGTGTTTTTCAACCTGGGGTTCATAACCTCCAGGGGGTCATGGGATGGGTTTATCGGGGTTGCAAATGCAGGGACAGTGTTCGGGTGAGCAAGCAGGGCAATTATCTGGGGCCCCACAAAGCTAAGTTACATGCTTCGGCACCGAGCGGCGGGTCTCCGGCTTTGGCTTCAGCAGAAGTTGACGGGTGTGTAGTGAATGAGGCAGAGAACTGCACGAAGAGAAAAGATGGCCTCCTGGTTAAGGCAGTTGCCATAGAGTTCCTATGTAATGCTGGGCAAGTGGTTTAAAGCCAGCTTTTCAGAGGTGGCCACTAATTGTACGTTCCTCGTTTTCTAAATGCCTGGCTTGAGACCCCAGGGATTGGTTTGCAAAAGTGCTATGCACGCACAGTGGCAACTGAAGTCACTGGGTGCTCTGCTTTGAACATATAAAACGCTATATAATGCTAAGTTCTCTGGAAAAGTAGGCCCTAGGGGTCTAAAATCGGGCACCCAACATTAGGAGACATTTCTGGCTATTTGGTTTGAATATGTTTTGCCTCAGTTCCCCATGTGTAAAACGGCTATAGTAATACGACTTCACCTCACAGAGGTGCTAGGAGGATAAATTCATTAATGTTTGTGTAGCGCTCAGATACTGCAGTGAGGATCACAATAGACAAGTCCGTGAGGAAATTAATAATTTTGTATTCAGAGCAGGGTTTGGAGGATGCGCAGTAAATAAGGCCTGGGGCAACATACTGCATAAGGAGAATAAAACAAAATATTAAATACCCATTCCATGAGAATCATCCATCCTGTACACTGATTGAGGCAAGGATCCTGTTGAAAATGTAGCACGAGATTATGTAATTAAGTCTGTACTATAACGCACCCACAATGTGGCAATTTAGGTTGTGCAGGAAACATTAATTCTGGGATTTCCTATCTTTGAGTGCTTGACTATGCAAACTTAACGTTTTTTAAGCAGAGCCTTTTGTGGCTGTGTAAACTCACACACATATACACACGTCTCCGCCATAGTTGAGGCTGTGTTACAGATTTCAGCATCACTGGTATATTAATTTTTCTTATGTAGAAATCTCACTGAAATGGCATAAAGCCAAATATAGAATGCAAACTCTGGATGCTATTTGAATTTTCCATGGTGATGGGATGAAAATTGGATTGATGCAGAGAGAACAGGAAGAGTTAAAATAACTTCCCTTTGGACATTTTTCACTTAATTGTTTAGTTTTTCTTTGTACCCCTTTTGCAATAATCTAAAGCATTCTGGGATCTGTCCTTTGACTATTCAGTCGTTCCTCATGTGCAGATTTCTAGAATACCAATTATACATATGTAATTGTTTGTTTAGAGGGCATTTTACAACTGTTTGGTCATAAACATATGTGCCCCAAGGCAAACTTTTGCATTGGATGATGTATCTGCCATCACATGAGTGCAATCACTGCCTCGGGCCCGGTCTACACTTACCTTTGTGATTCGGTGGCAGTCGACGGGAGATATGCAAGTGACGTAAATCACTTACATATCTCCCGTTGACTTTGCAGCGTCTCCTCCGCGCGCCGTCCACACTGCGCTACGCCGCTTACCGGGGTGGTTTTCCTGTGTCGCTTGCTGGCCTACACAGACCGCTCAGTCAATCCAGAACAATTGATCTGATGGCGGCGAATTTGCCGCCGTCCATGTAGACCCAGCCTCGGTTTCTATCTCACACCTAAAAGCATGAAATAAGACGCTAAGGGAAAGACACATGCTTTCCTTGCAACCTTTGTATTGCCCACAACACTGGATAATAAACTCCAACACTCTATAGGGCTTTCACATTCATTTCAAACCATGCTGAAAAGCAATACATAACCAACTCCAACAAACTTGCGTTCTAATTTACAGCCTCACCAGTGACCTCAGCAGTGTTCAGACAAAGACGTGTTTGGAGAAGAGCTATGGGAACGATTAAAAGATTATGAGCCTGCCTTATTGTGATAAATTCAGAGAGCTCAATCTATTTATCTTAACAAAGAGAAAGTCAAGGGGTTATTTGATGACAGTCTATAAGTATCTACATGGGGAACAAGTATTTAATAATGGGCTCTTCAATCGAGCAGAGAAAGGTCTAACACGATCCAATGGCCGGAAGTGGAAGTTAGACAAATTCAGACTGGAAATAAGGCAGACATTTTTGACAGTGAGAGTAATTAACCATTGGAATCGTTTACAAAGAGTTGTAGTTCTTCATCGCTGCCAATTTTTAAATCTAAATCAGATGTTTTTCTGCCTGGGATGTGGAGACTCAGGGCTTGTCTTCACTTTTCTTGGAGATTTGGTGGCAGTTGACTGGAGTTATGCAAACTATGCAAAAAACTGGCATAACTCTCATCGACTTCTCTGCTTCTGTTCTGTGCGCTGTCTTCACTGCAGTGTGCCAATGGGAACCATGTTCCCGTCGATGCAGTGCTACGCCACTTGAGAAGGTGGATCAACTGAGTGGTTCTTCACTGACTGCTCAGGCGATCCAGAGAACTTGATCTGATTGTGGCAAATTTGCTGCCGTCAGTGAAGACATAGCCTAAGTGAAGAATATATGTATTCCTGTGCTGCAATTTATTTTATTCAAATTTCTATCCGTCTATAGAAGAATCATAGAAGAGTTGGAAGGGACCTCAGAAGGTCATCTAGTCCAACCCCTTGCTCAAAGCAGGACTAACCTCAGCTAAATCATCCCAGTCAGGACTTTGTCAATCTGTCTATCTGTCTATCTATCACATTGCTATTGTAATTTAATCAGACTGTGCCTTTAAGGGAGTTGGAAGGCTCTAAATGTATTCCCAATCAGCTGCCCCAAACCATCATTTTCCCAAGAAAGTGTAAAGCGTTCCAGAGTTGTTAGAAGGAATATGTGCAGAATTGTCCCTAGCCAACATATACATCAGGAAAAAGTGTAGTTAATGTAGAGAAGATAGAGCCCAGAGTTATCCATCACTGCTGTTTGGAACAAAATAAAGGCTCCGATTGATTTTGTGTTACAAAGTAAATTAATTGTTGTGCAAAGAATGGTTTAGAGTTTAAAGGCCACATTACTACAACTGGAATCTCTGGCTGTGTCAGCAGCATCTAGCAACTGTGAAATGTTAAGATGATCACAGAGAGTGCCTTGGGCCAGTGGGTACTCAGAAAACAGACATAATTTGCAATAAGATGATAAAAGAGGTAGTGAGTTAGATATGAGAATTGGGAAGAAGTTGCACAGAGCATAAAGCAATAAGAATTGAGGAATTAAGAACGTAAGAGCTGCCATACTGTGTCAGACCACGTTCTCTCTTGCCCAGCATCCTGTCTCCAAAAGAGGCCCATATCAGCTCTTCAGGGGGATTGTACAGGACAGGGCAGTTCATCCTCCAGTCCTGCCTTCTGGTAGTCAGAGATTTAGATTCACCCATGACGTTGTGTCTCTAGCCATCTTGGTTAATAGCCATTGATGGACCTGTCCTCCATGAACTTATTTAATTCTTTTCTGAACGCAGTTATACTTTTGGCCATCACAGCATCCCACAGCAATGAGTTCCACAGGTTGACTGTGCATTGTGTGAAAAAGCCCTTCTTGTTTGTATTAAACCTACTGCCTATTAATTTCATTGGGTGGCCCCTAGTTTTTGTATTGCGTGAAAGGGCAAATAACACTTCTCTAGTTACTTTTTCCATGCGGTTCATTTTATAGACCTGTATCATATCCCCGTTTAGTCATTTTGTATGTGTAGTTGGGATTATGTTTACCAATGTGCATTACTTTGCACTTATCAACACTAAATTTCATCTTTCATTTTGTTACCCAGTCATTCAGGTTTGTGAGATCCCTCTGTAACTCCTCACAGGCTGCTCTGGCCTTGACTATCTTGAATAAGTTTGTATTATTTGCAAACTTTGTCACTTCACCCCCTTTTCCAACTCATTTCTAAATATGTTGAACAGTACTGGTCCCAGTTGAGATCCATGGAGGACCTTGCTGTTCACCTCTCTCTCATGAAAACTGATGATTTATTCCTACCCTTTGTTTTCTATCTTTCACACAGTTGCTGATCCATAAGAGGACCTTGAGAGCCTTTAGTGCAGGAATTTTTCAAAGACTTTCTGAAAATTCAAGTACATTATATTTACTGGATCATCCTTATCCATTTGCTTGTTGACTCCCTTCAAGAATTCTAATAGATTGGTGAGGCATGACTTTCCTTTACAAAAGCCATGTTGAGTCTTCCCCATCAAATCATGTTGATCCATGTGTCTGATAAATTCTGTTCTTCACTATAGTTTCTCCCAATCTTCCTAGTACCAAAGTTAGTCTACCCGTTCCATAATTGCCCGGATCTCCTCTGGAGCCATTTTTAAAAATTAACATTACATTAGTTATCTTCCAGTCATTGGGATGGAGGTGGATTTCAGTGATAGGTTACATACCACAGTTAACTCTGAATTCTTGGGTCAATATCATCTCCTCTGACATGTGCCAGCTGGGGACCTATTTAATAATTTTGTGATAATGGGGGGCGCTGACTCTGCAAGGTTTATTCTTGAGAGTTGTCCTTAGTTATGCAAGTCGCCACAGAGCCATTGAATTCAATGAGCCTGCTCTCATGATTCAGGATCAGAGAGGAAGGGTGGAAAAATTTGTCCTTGTATTTGTCGTGGAGGCTTATAAAAGTGTGTGATGAATATCTGAGCATAGTGAAGGGGGAGAGATCACACGGAATTTCCTATTGGTTATAGCTCAACGTCTCTTCAGCAAGGTTTTATGAAGGATCTGCCCCTTTCCCATTATTTTCTGCCTTTCTCCGATGCCCTCCACCCAGCCACCATCTGGCCAAGGAATTATTCAGATCTGCATGGAAAGCCAGGAGAAAAAAGCAGTATCCAAAATGTGAAAGTGAGGAACAGCCCTTCTGGGTAAAGCAGAAGAATGTCAGCTGTTGTCTGTAAGATGCTAGTCCTGTAAATTAAAAGCACAGATGACAATTCAGAAGACAGGGAAGTTGGAATCAGGTTAATAATGATGCAAAAGATAGTTGGTGTCATAGACCTCTGATGGAAATAAGCTTATGGCTGAATGTCAGAATCTTTACAAGGCAATTAAAAAAGTTGAGAGTGTGACTTGTAAGACATCCCGAGATTTCTGGCATTTCTAAACACCACAGTTAATATATTCAACTGATGGCACAACCCCAAAGAGTGCACAAGAGATGAGAAGATCTTCAGATGAAGTATCTTTCCTCCCACTGTGACTTTTAAATTAACCAGATTTTGGCCTCAAAGTGTAAATAAGACTTTTCCGAGTTCTCTGTTTTCTGTTTGTACAATGTCTCTCATTAAAGTACCAGCCACCAGACACATGCTGTCACACACTGCACCAGTTGGAAAGGTTGATTTCAAATTATCATACGTATGCCCATTAGTAAGTTTCACTTTCAGAATGGATCTAGATGGGCTGTAGTCTTCAATTCAGTTAGTTTGCACTTATTTTTTTTATTTATTTTTTTTAATAAAAGGATACTACAAAATTGTTTTCTCTATTCCTTGGTTTGGATGAGATATGGCGTAAATTTCAGAAGACTTTTTCTGTCATGCACTGATGGGAATTTGTCAGTTTATCATTTGATTAAATAATGAAGGATGTGGGAGTAAGTGATTCCCAAGCATTTTAGTTACATAAACAAGTTACTTTATAAACCATTGTAATGCAGGAGGAATCTTTCACATAGCAATGAGGATGCAAAACTGACCACCTAGGATCTATAAAGGTTCCAGGACACCTTTTGGAGGAGTGAGGTCCTTTGCCAAATTCCAGGTTTGGTCGTTACATTTTGCTTGCATAAATTTCCTTGGCAGTTCAACTGGATGAGTTCTTATTCACCACCCACCACCTCCCCAAAGAAAAACCGCTAGGGAGTGGAACGGTTGCCAGGTTCCAGAAGTGGCTACATTTCGGTGCTAAGTGAGTGTCGATCCCTGTGCACCAAAGAGCATTAGGATCCATCCTTCAGAATGCAAGTTAATCCCGTAAGAGTTTTTCCTGTGTGTCTATAGGGCTACAACTGTAGTCACTAGTATTGTCGGATTTTAGTATTACTAGGTAAGTAAATTAGTTCATGTTTGACCATTTCTGAACTGGAACATTTGGACATATGCACAGAACTAAGGAGGAAGCAAAATGAAATGCAGATACTTCACAGCAAGGAATCGGGGTCATAGATGCTCAACTGACCAAAACAACGATCTCCAAATAGAGAACTTGTTCTATTAACAGGAACGCCAGTCCCTTCAACCATGTTATTTCACTGGTTAGGTTAAATTAGGGTATTTCATATTCATTGCATGAGTTAGAAGTGATTGTCTGTTTAATAGGGAGCACTTGAGTAGGGATAATGTATCTTTTTCCTTTGTTGGCCAGCTCCTTCAATAATCTTATGGGCCTGTTTATAAGGACGGTCTCGGCAAACCTCCCTTTTTGCACCACTACTACTAATTTTATTTTATAATGTGATTTACTAAGGCACTTTTTGTTTGCTTGTTTATTCCCACATGGATTCAACCCTGCCCCTGCAAATCAGGTTCTTGGATTTCTAATTTGCATCCATTGAACCCGTAAATAACTGCAGACAACGAATTACCTCTTCAGGACATGTCCAAGGTTCAAGAGGAGCCGAGACCCAGTTAGCACAAGGGGGGGCGGGGCTTTTCTGCCATCAGTTTCAGGACACTGGATTTGAGGGTTATGCTCCAGGCCCCACCAACAGTTACCAGCACAGAAGTGGTGGTTGTGCTCCAATCACTCATCAAATAGTAAGGCTTCCATGCCTATGGACGTCCCGTTTCCCGCAGCAGGATCTGCAGAGGTAATGTCATGCAGGCCAAGGAAACATTATTTGCCAGCAATTAAAGGTTAGTCTGGACTAAGATAAAAGTTGCATTAGTAAATGTTTTAGCTACAACTTTGTAACCAACAGGCTCAACTCCTAGCGTAGGCAGGGCAAACTGGGTTTTGATGTATTTTGGCTGTCGGAGGTGAACGGTAGATCTGGTAGGGTGGTCTTGCCTGGCAAAACAGAGGTTTAAAAGGTGTTAACATTGGAAAAATTTCAAGTTTGCACATGGCCAACCTCATATGCTCAATAATCAGTAATCAGTCCTCTGAAACGACTAAACATTGATTTTACGATGATCTCATGATTTTTATTTGCCTTTGCCTTTCTGAGCTGTTACGTCAAACTCACCTCAGGTTTTCATAGTTTTCGAGAAACTGGCTTGTTGAATCAAACAGTGAGATTTCTTGTAAAGAGTTAAAAGCAGGAGCTGGGGATTTAAGAAAAATACCAAAGATTGCAAAACTCGAGATAATATCTTGAGCATCAGGAGCAGTGAGATTAATCTGCAGTGTTAGGAACTACATTGCTGAATGATGGAACCCATTTGCACTGAGCCGTAACAACTTTTACCAGTCCTAGAGAAACTGGGTACAACACTGTGTATGTTTGGGAGCTATCTACTGGCACCTTGACTGCTAACTAGATTCCTTTTTACAGACATCTGCTTTGTAGGGCATTCTTGTAACAGGAGATAGGTAGTACGTGTTAGCTAATGCCAACCTATCCTCAACCACTTCTCTAGTCTAGATGAACCCTAGGCTTCATCTTGCCCAGATCACACATGGGAAAATACGAGAGTTTTAAAATATCTAGATGAGGATAAAAAGGGTAGGCTCCAATCCTATTAGCGCCAACATTTTAACTAGCGTAAATCTTAGAGAAGAACTGAAGGCTGGTTGGGAGAGGCAGGATAAGCCACTCATTTTCCTGCCCTGAGATGAAATTGAAGCATAGAGTTTAAGGCCAGAAGGGACCACAATATCATCTAGTTTCACCTCCTGTTTATCACAGGCCACCAACCCCTCCCAGCACCCACCCTACACCCAACAAGCAAAATGAGATCAACGTATTACAGCCACGGTACAGGAGCACGAGTGCCTGAGGACCCTGCAGTGGCTGAGAGATAACCAGATAATCCTGGCAAGTGGCCTGCGCTCCACACAGCAGAGGAAGGTGAAAATCGCCAAGGGTCACGGCCAATCTGACCTAGGGGAAAATTCCTTCCCAACCGCACATAGGGTAATCAGTTAGACCCTGAGCATGTAGGCAAGAACCAGCCAGTCAAGGACCTGAGAGAGAGAACGCTTGGTTCCATCACAGAGCCCTGGCCCTTCCTGTCCTTGGTCCCATCCTAGGATCATGATTGCTTTTCTCACAGCCGCATCACACTGGTGGATCAGAGTCATCCTGTGATCGACCCACATACCCAGGTCTTCCTCCTCCTCTGTTGTTTCCAGCGGATGAGTTCCCAGCTTGTAGCAGAAATTCTTATTAATAGACTCAAAGTGCATGACCTTGACCTCTGTACTATTGAATTTCATCCCACCCTTTCCCGGGATCTCCCGAGTGATGCGTATGCAAGAGACACCCCGAATATGCAGGCTGCGGGGGTGGGTCCACTCACAATTTTGTGTGACAGCGGTTGGCTGTCTAGCCTAGGGGGAACCTGCAGTCAGAAATTAAAAGGGAGTGAGGGGGCAGGAGCTGTAGTGTGATTAAAATGCTTTGGAGGTGTTCAAACTAAAAATAGTCTCAAAAGCCCCGAGGCCTGTAAAGTGACAGAAAATACCGTGTCCTTCCTGCAGCTGCTATTCTTCTACTGACGAATCTTCCCCTCCACCCCGACACACACGCTCTTAAGCTCTCACACACGCTAAGGGAACCATTAGAGATCTGTGTCAGAGTCTGTGGAAGGGTGTGTGACTCTGTGTGTACAGGCATGCAGGGCTCTCTGTGTGTTTGTGTGCGCACAGGCAAGCCAGGCGCGTTGCATTTGTATGCGTACAGGAATGCTGGGCCGTGTGTGTGTGTGTTTGTACACAGGCACACTGGTCTAGCAGCAATGCCTACAAGCCTTTGTCCTGCCTACCCTGTGTGGGTTGTCCTTCAAATTGCTCCTTTGTTGTGGTGCCGCCAAAACACTGGGCAGTGGCTAGTCAGCTGGTGAGCTGTGACTGCTATTTATCTCGCTGCTCATCTCTCTCTCACTGTGCTCGCCAGCTCTATTGGCTGTATCAACCTAGGGTCTCTTACCTGCCCTTAGACTGCAAGCTCTTTGGGATATGGCCTGTGTCTTTGTTATGTTTGTACAGCGCTTAGCACGGTGGGGCCCTGGCCACGTCATGTTACACTTGAATAATAATCAGACTAATGAACATAATTGAAAACTAGAACTATCGTGTTAATAGGGTCTCAAGGATCATCAGGTCCACCCCCCTGCCAATATGCAGGATTTGTTGGGTCTAAACAAATGGATGGCAGGTGGCCATCCAACCTCCTTTGGAACACCTCCACTGACGGAGCATCCACAACCTCCCAAGGCCGTCTGTTCCATTGGCCTACTGTTCTCACAGTTAGGAAGATTTTCCTGAGATTTAATCCAAACCTGCTGTGCTGTTGTTTGAACAGGCCCAAGGGACAGACTCACTGAACAATCCACTTGCCAACAGAGCCTGGAATGGACAGAGACATGGAGACACCGCTTTCCAATTGGCCTAAGAAACAATGAACGAGCCTGCCTCAAAAAACACCCACCTGAGTCCGTTTTCCGTATCTAGCATGAATGAAACAGTGTCTGGGGTTTGCTCAGAGAGACGTGAGACTCTCATCATTGAATCCCTCCGCCTTCACATGACTTGGTCAAGTTTTGTTTGTGGAGATGAAGGAACAATTAAAAAAAAAAAAAGAAGAAGCTATTTGTCAGTCTAAAGAGATTCCAGAGTCATTTCCGGCTACTCGGTTGTGCTGTGAATTGCTCTAATGGAGTAGCCCCGGGGTGCTGGGGTGTGGCGTTGTTTCACCACAGCAAGGCCTCACTCAGAATGTGTGTACTTCCTGGGAAGAAAGAGATGACCTCAAAGATGTCTAAAGCCTGGCCCTGCCCTTATTGTCTTTTCCAGGTGTGGCCCCTAAGGCCAGTCGTAACAGCGATGGCGTTCACTTGCTCTAGGCGCCTCCCTCAGCATGGACCCCCCAACTGCTCAGGGAGGCCTCTGCTGGGCTTGGGGATTGCGATGGAGGCAGCTGGGTCCTCCTCCCCCAAAGGGGCTCTGTCCATGGAGAGTCTCTGCTCTTACAGCTGCTCAGAGGTCCAGTGTGATCCAGCCCTGGAACACCACTCTGCATTCACCCCATCATCCCAGGGATCAAGGGGGGTGCAGCAGCTCCTTTGGGTGCAAAAGACACTAATGAGCGGGACACAAACCAGGCAGGAGATCTCCCAAGAGGGCCCCTCAACTCAGCTGATCCCTGCCAATGCTGCCTGGCCTGGACATTTCACGCCGGATAGGACATCACCATTCACAAGGAAACGCATGTCCCCTCCAGAGCCAGGCCCAGAGGCTAGAAAGCAGGCAACGCAGTAGCAAATGTGCACCAGGCCAGCAGGCAAGCAGGTGTTGGCTTATATCTGAGTCTCTGCTGCATGTCTCATGCTGGGGCCAGCCTGGCCATTCTCCACGTGCTACTGCTCCCGGCCCCGCGGGGATTCGCTCACAGCCCTTGAAGTGCCCATGAAGTGGCCCATGCACCACTCCAGTCACACTTTCGGGGCTGCAGAGGAACTTGGGTGGTGCACGGAGCATGCGCTGGCTCTGCAGAGGGGAAATGCTTCTGTAGCAAGGGGGGTCAGCCCTACATGCTCAACTGGTTGGCATCCCAATTGCAAATTATCTGACCAAGAATCACTAAGCAGATCCCTTCCTCAAATCTTGCTTGATGTGTAGCCCATCTGCGAGCCATTTGTCATGAGTATTTGACACTCCACAGCATGGATCCTTTCATCCATCTCCAGCTCCCCCTGACTGGTTCTGTAGCCCATATGTTGTGTTCCAAGGTGGGTGTAGTTCTTAGAAACAGATCTGAGGGAGTCTCATGCTGATGAATTTCCAATTTGCTCTTCCCCGCTATTCTGCAAGATTCCCCACAAGGTGCTGTCTCCACAAACCTTCCTGCTAGCACGCTTGTTCCTTCGATCATTTATGGCGGGTGAAATCCAGTGTGTGCCAGGTCAGGGACAAGGTCTTTGCATGGCTTATGCCCCACTTCAGCCCTTTTGGCCCCTGGGTGCCGGAGACGCACCGTACGCCACAAGCCTGTGTGCAATCGAAGCAAACTCCCCAACAAAACCCAAACAGTCATTGAGGGTGATTGTTTTTCAGGCTTCTCGTGCTTTCAGGAAGCAAAACAGAGGGAGGCTCCTAGCCACCTTCACAGCTCCTGGACAGGAAGATGAGCAGATGGGTGAAGGGTACAGCCCGCCAAGGGGAGGTGTCCTCTGCAGTTACATTCAGCACTCACAAGTTAGGAGCAACTAGTGCATGATGGTGTTGCTATAGACTGTACCAAAATGCAGCTGGATGGAGGGATATGGAAGGTGGAGATTGCGAACTTAGGTTGCATAGGCCTTCAGGCATTTCCTTACTTTGGGTGCTGGACTTTACCATCATAATAACATTCTTTTTCCATATTTCTTTGGGTGTAATCTCCACGGTGTTCAAAAAAGCAAACTGAAAACCGGAATTTCCTTCATGTGGGAACCATAACAACCCCACGTGCATCATCACAGAATTTTTATCAGCAAGTTAAAGAAGTCTGGGTTGGATGAATGGACTATAAAATGATGGAGAGCTGGCTAGATCATAGGGCTCAACGGGTAGTGATCAATGGCTCCATGTCTAGGTGGCAGCCAGTCACAAGTGGAGTGCCCCAGGGGTAAGTCCTGGGGTCATTTTGTTCAACATCTTCCTTAATGATCTGGAGGATGGGGTAGATTGCACCCTCAGCAAGTTTGCAGATGACACTAAGCTAGGAGAGTGGTAGATACGCTGGAGGGCAGGGATACGATACAGAGTGATCTAGACAAATTGGAGGATTGGGCCACAAGAAATCTGATGAGATTCAACAAGGACAAGTGCAGAGTCCTGCACTTAGGACGGAAGAATCCCATGCACAGCTACAGACTGGGGACCGACGAGCTAGGCAGCAGTTCTGCAGAAAAGGATCTGGGGGTTACAGTGGATAAGAAGCTGGATATGAGTCAGCAGTGTGCCCTGCTTGCCAAGAAGGCTAATGGCATATTGGGCTGCATTAGTAGGAGCACTGCCAGCAGATCTTGGGACATGATTATTCCCCTCTATTCAGCATTGGTGAGGCCGCATTTGGCGTATTGTGTCCAGTTTTGGGCCCCCCAGTACAAAAAGGATGTGGACAAATTGGAGAGACTCCAGCCGAGGGCAACAAAAATGATTAGGGGGCTGGAGCACAAGACTTATGAGGAGAGGCTGAGGGAACTAGGCCTGTTTAGTCTGCAGAAAAGAAGAGTGAGGGGGGATTTGATAGCAGCCTTTAACTACGTGAAAGGGGGTTCCAGGGAGGATGGAGCTAGGCTCTTCTCAGTGGTGGCAGATGACAGAACAAGGAGCAATGGTCTCAAGTTGCAGTGGGGGAGGTCTAGGTTGGACATTAGGACAAAGTTTTTCACTAGGAGGGTGGTGAAGCACTGGAATGGGTTACCTAGGGAGGTGGTGGCATCTCTATTTTTAGAGGTTTTTAAGCAGCATCTTGACAAAACCCTTGCCGGGATGATTTAGCTGAGGATAGTCCTGCTTTGAGCAGGGGGTTGGACTAGATACCTCCTGAGGTCCCTTCCAACCCTAATCATCTATGGTTCTATCAGGAGGGTTGGATCCTGAATTTGAGCCAATCAAGTAGCTGATGAGTAACTGTTACTGGTAACAGTAGAAGGTTGTCACCCTCTATGTGGACCAGTGAGTGACTAGAGGGAAATGAGCATAACCCTAAGGTAACTGGTCTTCAGGGCTGTCCTGGGGGAGCCAGGTGGTGAAGGTCCAGGCCTCACATGTTATAAAACAGGAGTACTTCTTCTGAAATGGCTGGCATGCCCTGATTGCAGCTCTGCCTGCTCTCAGCCCCCGTGGGAGAGACCAGTGATGCTGCATGAGTGAGTGATATTTCCTTAGCACAGGAGAACAGAGAAGGAATGAAAGGAAAGCAAACTTATGTCTCTCTTTAAAGGATGAACTTGAGTTGTACGCTCTTATCTTGTCTCTCTTGATGTCACGTTAAGACTGTGCTCTGCTGTGAGCCATCGAGGAGGCTTTGGAGTCTTTCTAGCACCCTTTAAAGAACGGAGAACACATGTTTGAGTTGCTAATTAAAGCCTGAACCAAGGTCTTTTGTAGAAATCCTGATCACTCTCATGTCATGAGCCACGGAAACCAAAGCCGCCTCCTCGTCTGAATGCAGAGCTCTTACTGCCGAGCGGCTCAGGGCTTCTTCACAGATCTCTGGAGAGAGCGTTTGTTCAGCTGCACGGGGAATATTTCCCCTCTACCGCAGCGAAATGGAATGAGAAAGGTACCATCCCGGGGAGTGCAGTACACTGTCCACAAACCCAGTCAGCTGGCCCCCAAAAAGAAAGGAGTGAGCCGGCTCTGGGTTTTGCTGACCTGAAGCAGATTTTCTGGGAAACTTCCTGAAATGAAAAAAGAAAAAACCCACGTGTTCAGATTTAGATCTGAAACCTCTGCCTGTCACACGTCCATTGGTCCGGACTGCGGCTCCAGAGAGGTGAACTCTGTTCTTACCTCTGCCAGAGACATCCTGTGTGAACTTGGATGCAGTGCAGTTCTAGCCGCTGTGTGACACAAAAGCATCAGAAGCAGCCGGTCTAAAAAACAGTATCACCTCCTTGTCTGTGTGAACTTGGGCAGGTCAGAGCATCTCTGTGCCTCAGTTTCCCCTTCTGTACAATGGAGATGGCTTCTTTCAACTTTTCGAAACCCCCAGACAACTGGAAACTCAGTTCTTCACCCAGCTCTTGTCCTCTGCAGGAGTCAGCAACCAGAGACCCTTTCACTGGGCCTAGAAAGAGATTGCAATGCCAGGATCTTTTATAGGGGGTGGAAAAATGGGAGACATGACAAGGCCGGGAAATACGTGCGCTGTGTCCATGAGGTTCAGAAGAGAGGCAGACGTCTTTAGGAGATCAGGCGCCTGTCTGACTCATCTGGGCAGCTCCTGTGGGGCTGAAGTGCATGTGTGGAGGGCAGAATGAGGTCTAGGCCCCTCAGCCCTAGGTGGGAGTGAAATGGTGCTGGCGGCTTGTTCTGGTCCTCTGCACAGGGCTTATGCTGTCCCTGTCTGAACTACTGTCTTGCTTCTCAAAGCTGGGTTCCCCTTTCCAGGCGGAAAGAACTCAGGGCCTTTTTCCAAAATGCTCATGCCCAGACTTCCAAGAGTTTAGCATCCACAAAGGGGTATTGAGGGGCAAGAGGAGAAATGGGCCTGAACTCAGCTTGCCTCAGCTTAGAAGGAGTGCCGGGGGCTCCCTCCCAAAGGCAGCAATTGCCAAGAGCCTCACACATTTTGAAATAAAATGAATGTGTTGGTTTTATTTGCATTTAAAACCGAAAAACATCATGAATCTTCATGTTTGTGGCTTTTTTCCTCTCACTCTTCCAGTCCCCTTTTCGGTCCTTCATGCAATACCATGAAAGATGACAGGGAGAAGAGGGGTATTTGCCTTTCCTCTTTTCTGCTTTTCATTTTCCCTGTTGCTGCTCCATCACGTTTCCAAAATTGGAGATGTTTGCAACGAAAGAAAGAGACTCTGGAATTAGCCCTTCCATCACATTTCAGGAGCAAAAAGGAACAACTATGGTGAAAAACAAAACACCCACATTTAAAAAAAAATTGAAATTTTAAAAACTGAAAACAAAAATTTCAATTCAAAACGAAGCTCAGCAGATATTTTAGTTTTGTTTCATTTCAAAATTTCTGAATGAAAATTTTAAAAAATATTAATCCAAAGGGGCATTTTCCTGAGAGAGCTTCTTTTTTCATAAAACCCCATGTTTTGAGGGGAATAGTTTTCATTTACAAAAACGCTGAACATCCCTCGTCCCTGGCATCAGAGGGAATGGTCTCTGGCAGGTCCGTCTGTGCAGCAACAAGGCCTTGAACTGCGCCGACCTCCCCCTCATTGACCTGTCAGACAAGGCAGGGTAGGAAGGCTCAAAAACCTGCTGTCACAGTTATTCCCGTGGTCCAGCTGCCAGTGGCCTTGGTCAGGATCCAGCTTCCACCCCCCTGGAGGGGAGAGCACTTTTGCTGTACTCCATAGCTCAGACTTTCAACTGCTCAGCACCCACATTAGGGCCAGATTTGCACATTGGGTAGTGATGGGAGCTGCGGGGTACTTGTGAAAATCCAGCCCTGAAATTAATAAAAGGTGATCTGCAGAAGAGTCTCAAAAGACTGGCTCCTTTTCGCTTCTTCATGTGCATGAGAAAGGCCTGAGGAGGGGGGTGGTTCTGCTTGCTTGATTATGATTCGCAGAAAAGTCCACCCCGCTTGCCCCTGTTTTTGCTGCTGGGGTTGCAGCAGAAGTGAATATCCCCCCTTAACCGAAGAGGCAGGGCATATTCAATCTCCAACAAAGACTGCCTGTCTCCTGAGTGTCGTTGGTCATTGCAGTTGTAGGGGGTTAACAAAATACATTTTAAAAAGCTTTGAACAGTGGCTAATGAAAGGCCTGGCTGGGCGTGATTTGCTCTTCACAATATTTGGTGGGTTGTGATTTCTGGGGTCAGGTGAACCTCAGGTCTCCCCTTGAAGGGGCAGTTTGCAATTTCATCACCACAGAACAATGGAGCAATGGGCTCAAGTTGCAGTGGGGGAGGTCTAGGTTAGAAATTACAAAAAGCTTTTTCCCTAGGAGGGTGGTGAAGCACTGGGATGGGTTTCCTAGGTGGTGATGGAATCTCCATCCCTAGAGGCATTTAAGATGCGGCTTGACAATGCCCTGGCTGGAATGATTTAGCTGAGGTGGTCCTGCTTTGAGCAGGGGGTTGGACTGATGACCTCCTGAGGTCCCTTCCAACCCTCATCGTCTATGATTCTATGAAAACACTAGTTCAATGGTTCCTGGGGGGAGGTGAAGTCAGATTTCTGCACAGCTTGTTTTCTATCTGGCTCGATCCCTCAACTCAGCTATTGATGCTAATAGATTAGGGAAAACTTGAGCTGGATCAGATAAATATATTAGCACATCATCTGCATATGGCATTAGCGTAAAGCTCTTTGATCCCACATAATGCCAGGGATATTTTTGTTTTGGCACTTACCTGATGCCAGCAGTTCAGATGCTAAATCGAACCATCCAGGGAGCGAGGAGGCTGTTCCGGTGGGGAGGTCGCTGGGGCGTGAAGCCACATGTTGCTGCTCCAGAGAAAGCAACTGAAATAAATCCGTTTGCAAAGCCATGCAGCAAGCGGCTGTTTGTGAAGCTCGGGCACTGTCAGCGTCATTCTGCCAAAAGCGCTGCCAGCATCAAAGGGGGATCGGCAGCACGGAGAAATATTCAGCACGATGCGCGGTGACGGGTGGACAGCTTGAGGGCAGGAAAGGTAAAATGAGGACAGCCAGAGGGTCCACCACAACGCACATTGATAAGTGAGTGTGTGGCCAGGGCTATGACACATCCCTGCCCTTCTCGGTGCCCCAGCATCCCCATCTGTAGCGAGGGGTAAGGACCCCAGCTGACTTTCCTCCTAGGAAGGCATCATTTCCTTCTCTCGTCTTGTTTTCTCGGACCCTTGCATGGAAGCGGCACAGCCTAACACGCTGGGGGTTACGGGAGGTCTACAGCCCGAGGGTTGGCACATCAGTAGCAGGGCCTGATGGGATTTGTGTAGGTGGAGATGCTGTCTCCTTCCACTGGGGGAAATGAACCAATACATTCATACTCAAAATGTCCCCCTTCCTGAATCTCCTGGGCTCTTCTGTTCTACCACTGAGCTCTCCTACCTGACTCCAAAACTGCCCCAGAGCCAAGCCTCCTCCCCACCCTGCTCCCTGGCTGTTTGTGCAAGGCTGCTCAGAGATGCGCTATTAGAGCAGAAAGACCTTTGTATATTTTTGCACTTCTCTGTGACTTCCAGACTCCTTGATATGGCACCTCATTGGATGAGGTGCTGTGATGTCAGAGTTTACTGAGCCAATCAGCATTACGTACAAAGAGAATTTAAAATTGTTGGAAACAGAAATTCTACTGGTCAAAATAACATGATTGTTCTGACATTTCCCTGCCGTTTAACTAACTGCTGTCCCATTTGGATGAGTTCCCAGTCCACATGTACCCATGGTCACTTTTCAGAATGGAGGGAGCTAATCAACGGCACGCTCCAAAGATCTGTACTGCAACCAGTGCTGCTCAACATGTTCATAAATGAACTGGAAAAAGGGGTAAGCAGTGAAGTGGCAAAGTTTGTAGATGATAAAAGAAATTGCTGCTGGATTAACTATCTTGAAAAAAGGATTGCAAAAGGGATCTCAACAAAACCAGGTGCCTGGGCAACAAAATGGCAGATGAGCATCAGTGCTGATAAATGCTAAGTAATGCACATTGGAAAACATAATCCCAACTATATATACACAGTGACAGAGTCTAAATGAGAAAGAGATCTTGGAGTCACTGTGGACTGTTCTCT
This sequence comes from Mesoclemmys tuberculata, assembly GCA_007922155.1. Classification (NCBI taxonomy): domain Eukaryota; kingdom Metazoa; phylum Chordata; order Testudines; family Chelidae; genus Mesoclemmys; species Mesoclemmys tuberculata. The sequence goes on from ML675638.1 coordinate 7,012,288, forward strand.
GAAAACATCCGGTCAATGGGCAGCAGCAGTAAAAAAACTAACAATGTTAGGAACCATTACAAAGGAGGAAGATGATAAGACAGAAGATATCATAAGGCCTCTATATAAAGCTATGATATGCCCAAACCTGGAATACTGTGTGCACTTCTGGTTGCCTCATCTCAAAAAAGATACATTAGAATTGGAAAAAGTTCAGAGAAAGTAAAAAAAAAAAAAGATGAAGGGTCTGGAACAGCTTCCATATGAGGATACATTAAAAAGACTGGGTCTCTTCAGCTTGTAAAAGACACGACTGAGTGGGGATATGAGAAAGGTCTAAAAATCATGAATGGTGTGGAGAAGGAGAAAGTGAATGAGGAAGAGTTATTTATATCTTCATGTAACACAAGAACCAGGAATCACCTGATTAAATTAATAGGCAAAAGGTTTAAAACAAACCAAAGGAAGTACTTTTTCACACAACACACAGTCAACTAGTGGAACTCCTTGCCAGGGGATCTTTTGAAAGCCAAAAGTATAACTGGATTCAAAAAAGAATGAGATAAGTTCATGGAGGATAGGTCCCCCAATGGCAATTAGCCAAGAAGGTCAGAGTTGCAACACCATGCTTTGAATATCCCTAGGTCTCTGACTGCCAGATGCTGGGACTGGATGACAGGGGATGGGTCACTCAGTAATTGTCTTGCTCTGTTCATTTCATCTGAAGCATCTGGCATTGGCCACTGTTGGAAGACAGGCTACTGGGCTAGAAGAACCACTGGTCTGACCCCATATGGCCATCCTTATGTATGTACCTGTCCCCCACAACTTTCTAGCCAGTCAATCAACCTGTTTGGGAATGGTCAGAAAACAATGTGCTCAGCCAGTGCAATTCAGTGCTGCCATTACAGAGCTATCTTAGCACAGGGCAGGCAGGTGTGACTGCACCAGAACACTGTGCAATCCTAGGCACCTCCACGTCAGACAAAGAGGAACACAGAGGAGGCCACTCAACAGGGAGAAGCAACGGGTGATTCAGTCACTGGAGGGAGGGAGAGCTAAAGGTGGAGATGGTAACCAGAGGAGTGTTGGGCAAGTGTAGGCTTAGTCATCACTCAGGAGTTGCTAGGTGACAGTGTCCTCTTCCAAAGGTGAGTTCAACCAAAGAAGAGAGCTCTAGCTAGCTAGCGTCTAGCTTCTCTTTCATTGGCTGAGTTATGATTCAATAGCCTGCTGGGAGAATTGTGCAGGTGAAGTTCTGGAATCACCCAGAGCTGGACACCTGCCCAGATGACTCCTGAGACATCATGGTGATGCATGTGGGATGGACGGACGGATGGGCAGCTAGTTGGGTTGGTAGACATACTGAACACAGCTGGGCAGGTACATTCTAATTCACTTCAGTAGGTGTTGATTCTGTTACTCCACAGTCAAGTGGCATGGGATTTAGAGTTTAGCATATAGATTGTAATGACCAGCTTATTCAAATTCATTTCACTTCTTCTTCTGTTCATCGGTTGTCCATGAGAGGAAAAGGATTTTCTCTCATTTATTCACCGTTCAGAAAAATTAATCAAATAATCTCTGCAAATAATTAATGGTTTTGAGACATGTGATGCAAATACTTCATAACCAAAATACCCAGTTCTAGCTGTCTTTAATAGTTTTGATTGGACACGTAGATCAGATGATTTGGTTCCTCTATCCCTAAGGAGGACAAATGGGATTTTCAGCTGTTCAGGTCAATGAGGCCAAGGTTTCACCCTCCATTTTTAGAAGCGTGAATAAAAATGGGAAATATGATGAGAGATTCGCCAATAAAAGCAGGGTGGAAGAAGAACGATTTTGGTTTGTGCAAGGGGTAAGAGCATGACCAATTGTCTGAATACGCACAGTAACATTTACATCTCACCCTACACATGTGAGATATTAGATTCTAGAATAGGGTTGCCGCCTGTCCAAGTTTTCCCAGGTTCATCCCTTTTTTGAGGTATCTGTTCCAGGTATTTTGTTCGCGCCACCAGCTGTTCAGTCACATAGACTCAGGACCATCCCTGATGTCCTGTTTTTTTGTACCTCAGTAATGGCCATGCTAGTGTAGGTCTGTCCCCATTCTGCAATGGGCAGGGACAGAAAACTGGAGCCTGAGAGCTGTACAGAGCAGACTAGACAAGGCACCAACTTGGGGAGACTGTTCACTGGGGACAATCCTGCCCTGATGACTAGGGCATGCACCGGAATGGACTCTATATGCTCCCCACAGAACGAGAGACTGGTTCAGACACCAGACTGCTGGGTCCAGTGTTGTTTGCTGGTGACAGTCACCTTCCTGGCGTCCCAGAAGCCAAAGCAATCTGTGTGCTGGCAGCCCCCATGGGTTTCCACCCGTCAGACAGGATTGCTCTAAATGAAGACAGAAGAGACCGTGGCCTTTCAGTGTCTGCTAGTTAATTATTTCTTCTCCTTCCCTTAGATTAACTGTTTTACTCTGGCTGGAAGCACAAATGAAGTTGTCCTTCTGCATCAGGCTAATCTGAGCTGAACTCTGTTGTCACAAGTCAATTACCTGCCATGCTGCGTAAAGCAAGCCTGGAGTGTTTATTATGGATGAATCCTCATTTGGAAGAAATCATCTTGTCATACCTGCCCCACGTCTGCCTCCTCGTTATGCCTCCAACTTAATCCAGCAAGTGAGAGGGACGGAGCTGCTGAAAAGCAAAACTGGGCATGTCCAACAAGAAAGCTGACTGCAGCAGCCTATCTGGAGTTACCCCAAAGCCATGAGGGAGGGAGACTCTGGAGATCACCGCAAAGCCATGGGGGCTGAGGAACTGTTGCAATAACTGGGGCCTAGCAGTCCCACTCCAATTGTGAGTTTAGCTGATGAATAGGGTTGCATCTGTTTAGGTTTTCCCAGGATATTCCATTTTTTGGAGGTATCTGTCCTGGGAAACCAACAGGATGCCCAGTGCACACTGCCATCTGTCCAGTTGTATGGCTGAGGAGCTGACAGGACCAATGATATTGATTTTCAATAAGCCGCAGAACACTGGGGAAGTCCTGGGAAACTGGAAGGAAACTAATGTTGCGCCAATATTTTAAAAGGGAAAGCAGGATGTCCCTCCATAACTATAGGCTTGTCAGTCTGAAATTGATCGTAGGCAAGATAATGGAACAACTGATACACGACTCAATAAAGAATTAAAAGACAGTGATATAATTAATGCCAATCAACATGAGATTATGGAAAATAGATCCTGTCAAACTGTTATATTTTTTTCTGAGGTTAGAAGTTTGTTTGATAAAGGTAATAGTGCTGATGTGCTAGACTTAGATTTCTGTAAAGCATTTCACTTGGTGCCACCTGACATTTCAATTACAAAACTAGAAAGATATGAAATGAACATGTATTAAAAGATGACTAACTGATAGGTCTCAAAACGTAATGGTAAACAAGGAAAACCAACACTGAATGGGTGTGTTTCTAGTGGGGTCCTGCAGGGATCAGTTCTTGGCCCTATGCTATTTAACATTTTTATTAATGGCTAAAATCATCACTGATAAAGCTTCTAGATGACACCAAAGTCAGGGTCACTGGTGCAAAGAGATCTGGATCGCTTGGTAAACTGGGCACAAGCAAACAGTATGTGTTTTAATATGGTTTAAACATACGTACAGGTTGGAGAACTCTCCTGGGAAGTAGCAACTCTGGAAAAATGTGGGAGAGTGGTGGATGATCAGCTGAACGTGAGCTCCCACTGCGACACTGTGACTAAAGGACTAATGCAATCTTTGGATGCATATGCAGGGGAATCCTGAGTAAGAGCAGAGATTATTTTATTTTATCTGTTGCATTGATGCAACAGATGCTGAAATATTGTGTCCAGTTCTGGTGTCCACAGTTCAAGAAGGATGTTGATAAATTGGAGAGGATGCAGAGAAGAGCCACAAGGCTGATTAAAGGATTGGAAAACATGCCTCATAAAGATAGATTCAAGGAACTCAATTTATTACTTAACAAAGAGATTAATAGGTGACTTGATTGCAGTCTCTAAGCATTTATACGGGGACAAATATTTAATAAGGGGCTCTTCAGTCTAGTGGAGGAAGGTCTAACATGATCCAGTGGCTGGAAGTTGAAGCTAGACAAATTCAGACTGGAAATAAGGTGTAAATTTTTAACAGTGAGAGTAATTAACCATTAGAGCAACTTATCCAGGGTCATGGTGGATTTTTCATCACTGACAATTTTTGAAGCGAGATTAGATGTTTGGCTAAAAGATTTGCTCTGGGAATTACTTTGGAGAAGGTTTATGGCCCGAGTTATGCAGGAGGGCAGATTAAATTATCAGGATGGTCCATTCAGGCCTTGGAATTCCGGATTCTGAAAAAAGCCAGGCCTGCTATTCTCAATCCATTCTGCAGTTTTTGTGGCTTACAGTAACCAACACAGCATACATTTCTGATTGCACGTTCCATTGTAAATGTTCAGCTCACCATTTGTACGTGTTGGCTGGTGACATCCAATCAAGCAGAGGAAACAATACCATCTGGTTTATGTGACTCACCAACACTGCACACGAGGTCAATTCTGCAGCCAAAAATATTATTTAACATGAGCTTTAAGAGTAACATATTTCTCTTCATTTTTACCAAAGTAGTAAGCCCAAGATCTCGACTGTCAGTGAAAAACGAACAGAAAAAGTTTGTGAACAGGGTCAAAATAACAGTTGTTTTTGAATTCCAGTGACTGCTATAACCCTCTCCCAGTGCCCCCTCAGCTCCAGTATAACGTCAGAAATGCTGCATCCACTTTTTCCTATTCTGGTGTTCAAGCCTCAGGCGCAGACTCCACCCCGCAAAATCACATCTGTTCCGGTCTCGCCAGTGCACTATTTGAGCTGTCTCTTTATTGCAAGGAGCTCTCTCTAAAGGCTGCAGCAGCTGAAAAGGCATCTGCAGGAACTGATTTGTGGGGTTTCTCTGGACTAGCACAGGAGCTGGACAGACAGATTTTTTTGCTGACTCAGCCCCTTAGTTCCTAAGCTTTCTCAGTCTATAATGTGTAGGCTGCTTCCACAGGGCTTGAATCTTTCATGAAGAGCTGGCCTCTGCACTGAAGCGCTGTAAAAGCTTGCATCACGCACTGTGGTAGGCTCAATGTGACTGGGCCTCTTGTGTTGTGCACATGAAACCCAGAGTGCAGTAAAGGAGTGAAGATTTCAAAAGTCGGAGTGGCCGAAAGAAGAAGCGTGAAAGACAGGGAAAGTCAGGCTGGGCGCAACCCTGATTCCTTCAATGGGAGGCTAATTGTGGGACTCGGCATTCAGAGCCATCGTTGCACTGGGCCCTGCCGTCTCCTGAGGGATATTAATATCTCTGCTGACTATTTGGAAGCAGGCTGCAAGGCTCACCTGTGTTATCTGGGGGGATGAGGGCACTGGGCGCTGGGAGTGAAAGTGTTTGGCTCTCCTGTACCCTGGGGTGCTGTATTTATACCACAGTCACACCCAGAACTCTCAGCTGGGATCGGCGCCATTGTGCCAGGTGTGCTGGACAAACACATAGGAAGATACAGGTCCCCGCTCCCAATAACCAATTAACTAAAGGAAGTGCTGACCTAGGAATCAGAAATGGTGGGCTCTGCTCCCAAAATCAGCCACGAAGGGGCACTTAAAGGCATGGCACCCTGGATCATTCGGCTAGTCCCTCTGCGCTCAGCTCCCTGCCAGGCTGTGCCCCGGTCTAAGCCTCTGCCTGCGGGAGTGAGAGCACGACACCCGCTCCCAACAGCCACGCCAGCGTCTCCGCCACGTCCGCGGAGTTTTCTCCAGGGATGTTTGTGATCATTAAATGTATTCTGACAAAGAGGCTGGAGAAGAAAGGAAAGAATAGAGCCCAGGTAGTTCCCAGTGCCGGCTCCGTGCCCGTGCAGAGGAGCTGCCATCTGCTGCTTTGAGGCCTGTTTCATTTATGGCATCTGCCTCTCATTTGATCACAAAAGCTTCAAAATGACAAAGAACGCCCCCTCTCTTGGTCTCTCATTGAAAGCCCTGAGCATCAGCGCTCGGCACTCCCTCCACTCCGCCTTTGAAGCAAAGGGCCCCAGGAAGAAGGGTTTGGAACCTGAAGTGAAGAATAACAGCTGGGCCACAGCACAGCTCAGGGGGAGCAGCCTGCGAGCTGCAATTCTCACCTCTGGGCAGGGGGGGCCTTTCCCGTGGTCCATCCAGCAGCAGCTGTCCAGCACTGAGCCCGTTCACCTTTGCCAGGCACTGAGGGCTTTGCTTCAGTTGTTCAGCCGTGGGGTTGAATCCCAGCTGAGGAGTAAAAGCAGGCGAGCCCATAGCTTATGGAGCAAATAGATTCTCGCCCGTCGCCTTCGGTTTTCACTTTCACTTCTTTCCTTACCTGTGTTTCTTGCCTCTGTCACATTGAGTGCCTCTGGGTGCCAGTCCCATTCTGCCCCTGCTTTGGGTTTGGCTCTTAGCTTTGAGCAGAGGTTGGACTAGATACCTCCTGAGGTCCCTTCCAACTCTAGCATTCTATGACTCTCTGATTCCTAGCGACCTCCTCAATCTTAGTGGCTGAGCTTCGTCGGCAATCGCTGTGGCCTCTTTCTCTTGTGTTTAGATGTTGTGGTTTGTGCTGCAGTCTGGGATAACGCTGGGACAGGAGGGGGCTGGTTAATCTGCGTGATCATGAAACCCTAAGAGGCCACTTAGTCCCTATGGGACACTTGGCATGGTGGTTTTGTTCTTTGCTTGTTGATTGGTGCTCATTTAGTCACTCTTGTTTGTGTGACCAACCGGGGGGGGACTTCCCTTTTTGTTTTCAATGTCCGTCTGTTATATAGAAGAGCTAACTGTCTAGGTATCCACATCCCCACCAATTTCTTCTTCTTTCGTCTTAGGCATTGCTCATTTGGGCTCTGATTCAGCCGTCCGGCTTTATTCAGCCAAGCAAGTGCTTCACATTGGGTAAATGCTGGAATCCGTTGAACAGAAGTCGGTCACTGCTTTCCTGAATCAGGATGGCCGGAAGCATGTGCTTAAAAGCTTTGCTGCAGCGGGGCCCTTAGAGACCTCAGCGAGCCCCGCTGGGGAATTGTTCTTCAAAACTGAACACGTGCAGTTTGACGTTTGACTCTGGCCAATGTGGAAATGAAAAAATCACCAACGAAACCTTCAGGAAATTTCCAAATGTGAACAAAAATCAGCCTGGCTCAAAAATACATAAAATGAAAACACTGGGGAGAATTTGGAAACAGTCACACTGTTTTAATCAGTGCTAAATTATAAATGACGGAAAAGCCAGAGCCGGGTGACATCGGTGCACTTCTCAATCTGAAGCCATTCCTGGTGTCACCTTGGATTCTCGTTTGCTCATCCATTCTCCCTGGGCTAGTCCCTGCACATGTATATTTGGGAGGAGTCAAAACCGAGTCCACCATAAGGATGGTATTGGGGTTTGCCCTTTAAAATATGATTAGAATAATGGAGTCATAGAAGATTAGGTTTCGAAGGGACCTCAGGAGATCATCTAGTTCTAGTCCAACTCCCTGCTCAAAGCAGGACCAACCCCAACTAAATTATCCCAGCCAGGCCTTTGTCAAGCTGGGCCTTAAAAACCTCTAAGGATGGAGATTCCATCACTTCCCTAGGTAACCCATTTCAGTGCTTCACCAGCCTCCTAGTGACAAAGTTTTTCCTAATGTCCAACCTAGACCTTCCCCACTGCAACTTGAGACCATTGCTCCTAGTTCTGTCATCTATTACCACTGAAAACAGTCTAGTTCCATCCTGCCTGGAAACCGCTCTCAGGAAGTTGAAGGCTGCTATGAAATTGCATCTCACTCCTCTCTTCTGCAGATTAAACAAGCCTAGTTCCCTCAGCCTCTTCTCATAAGTCTTGTGCTCCAGCCCCCAAATCATTTTTGTTGCCCTCCGCTGGACTCTCTCCAATTTGTCCATATCCTTCCTGTCGTGTGTGTGGAGGGGGGAAGGGGGGCACAAAACCGATCCCTTCTTTTCACCCTTCAGTCCCTGAATTCAGTTTCCCACATTTCCAGTCCCCGCTCGTAGGATGAGTGAATTTTCTGGCACATTTCTCATTAGTAGTCTCTCACACTCTCTTTTCAAGAAACAATGTTTAAAAATTGCACAGCGGGAAATGCAGCCCCCCCGACCTCACTTGTGTTTTGCTCCCAGGTAGCATTGGCATTGTGTACTTGGGGATTCGCAGTGCAAGGCTCTGGCTGTTAGACGCACCCATGTTCAGAGAGTGCAAGCCCTGCCCTGGGCCGCTTTCTGGAAATGGTTGCTGTGTACCTTCATTGTCCCCTTTCGTTGCAATGGCTCCTTGCGGCCGCTTTGAAATTCTCTGACCTGTGTTACACAGGTGGTCACAATAATGATCTTTGAGCTTTAAAATCTATAGCCCTTTGAAACCACAGCCTGGGTAAGCTCCAGGTCTCTCCGCCTCCTTCCCGCTTCTCCAGCACAAGCCACTTTGGCCACTTCACTTGCTCAGAGGTGATTCACTGGAGCCATTTTATATTCAGTAAGACTGAGGCAGCTCTCCGGGTGTGCCCCTGTGACGCTTTCCGGGCTGCCCAGAGTGGAGTCAGCTTGTTACCCCCACTGCCTTCAGCAGGAGAAAAACTTGCTAAAGTGGGCACCAGCTCCCTGAAACCCCCGGCCTGCCAACTGCCCACATTATTTCCTCCGGGCTCTGCCAGCCCTTCCTTTGCCCTGCAGGTAACAGCCCGAGAGCCTCTGGAAGCATCCCATCCCTTGCACTGGACACGCCCGGAAATGAGCGGGTTTGCTGTCCCCAAGGGAACAGCGCACACACAGCCGGACTGGCACAGCTCAAGTTCAGGTCCAGCATAGCATCATGGCACCAAGGTGCAGTTATAGCAACGACCATCCCTCGTGTGTTATCGCAGGTAAAGATTTAAGCGCTAGTGCAGAAGGCTCGTGGAAACAGAAACAGAAATGGGCCCTCCGTTATGCTGCCCTACAAGGCTTTATCGACCTCTCAGCCTCGGCAGACTGGCGCGTACACATCCCTCTGGCTGGCCAACCTGGCTCGTCGGCCCCACCTGCGACGCAGGCTCTAGAACATGTTTCCAGCCCACGTGCAGCACGCCTTGAATTTCAGCCGCACGCCTCTCACCACGGCTGGGAGGAGCAGGCTGACGTCAGGTTTATTAGACCCTTCGCCTGCCCCTTTTGGGAGGAATACTGTGAAAGCGGGTGCTGGGCGCAGTGAGTTTGTGAGACCCGTTAGGTGCTGCTAACACAGAGTAGAGAACCCTCTGCCGGCGGGCACCAATGGGCTGCTGGGTCAGTCTCTTGCTTGCAGTCTCCCCTGTCACCCCAACTCTGTGTCTCACCCTGAACCCTGAGCGCCGGGCACAGGGATGTCAGACAGCTGAAGGTCCTGGCGGGGAGGGTCCAGGGGCTGAGCAGGGTTTGAGAGACGTGTGTTACAGGGGGTTAATATGGGGCCATGTTTGCCGTGAGTTGTAGGAACAGGAGAGTTAGGAATATCAGAACTGCCCCCTTTCGGAGGGATTGGGGGAAGGGGCTGTTAATGAGCTGGGGGTTGTTTTGGGGCCTGTGCTGTGGGAGGGCGAATGGCCGGGAAGATGGCATCCAAGGACGTTTGGGGGTGTTTTTGCTAAGAGGCTGGAGAGTCGCTTGTTCGGGGGCAAGATTTCCCCTCTCGCAGGCACCAAGCCTGAGGGTAGAAAGGAGACCTTCTAATGAAAGGAAGGAAGGAACTCAGCGCTAGTTTGGGGAAACAGCGCCAGCAGGATTCATAAATACGAAAAACCATGCGCAAAACCTCCGTCCCCCAGAGTATATGGGGCAGTGTCCTTTGCTTCCCCCTCCTTTCCGTCCCCCGCTCACAGTTGTTGTCCTTGGCCAGGGATGACCTAGAGCTCAGAGGTGCATCTGAGGGAGTTCACCTCCCGCCATGCGGGGGGGAGGAAGACACCTCGCTTGCCTTGCCGAGCACCGTTCGCCGCTCCGTCAGCCGCCCTGCTGGCGGCTCGTGCTCCACCGGCTGCCCTCCCGGCTGCTCTGCTACCCTGCTTCTGCTCTGACCTCGGCGGGTCGGCCTCTCGAGGCTCCCCCCATCTCTCCGGGATTGCAGCTAGTGTGGAGAAACCTCCCCGCTGAAGCGGGCAGGAGCCTTGTCCCACGGTTGATGGGCAGCTCTAGCGAGCACTTAACAAAACAAAAGACTCCCAACGGCACCTAAATTAGCTCCATCTTTGAACAGTGGGCAGGGGAGGTTCAAACAGGCCTGCGGCTCTTAGACAGAGCCCACGCTCCCAGGCAGGAATACGTGTCTCCACTCCCTATCCACCTTCCCAGGCCTCTGGCTCCCGATCCCCGGGCTTAGCCAGTTCTGTTCAGATGAGAGTGACTCTTCCATCAGACCAGGCTAAGCACAGTTCTGCTGCCATTTGTTCACACAGTGTGGCCCTGGGGACCGAGGCTTATCTGGAGTGCACTGGAGAGGAGCTAAAACTGTCACTTGTGCCATGAAGGCCATGTGGGTGAATATGCCTGGGGCCTTCGAACTATTTCCCTCTCCTGGAACCCAACCAGTCGAGAGGTAAATCTGCTCTCCAGGCAGATCCAGTGCAGTGTGGACATCCAAGCCGGGCTGGCTGAGAGCCTACGCCACAAGCACTGAGCACCCAGCAAATTTCAGGATTTCAGCCTCCCAGTGACTCATGCCTCTCGCAAGTGTCACCCACTCTCGTGATTTGATCACGGGTCCCAGGAGATTTGGGGTTTTCCCCCAAGCCCCATCTCCTGGAGGCAGGATTATGTAGCGATCAGCTTGCGCGTCAAAAGAAAAGCATCTAGCCCTCGCGGGTGCAGAGAAGAGCTGGAAATCATGCCCCTGTGGTTGGGTGCCTGCCCCCATTCAGGCGATGAAAAGGTTAAAGTGACTTGACAGGGCAATTAACCTACCAGGCTGCACCTGAGAAGGAGGTAGGCCTAACTGGGCGCAGAGAAGCCTAGGAGGCTGAGGCCTGAGCTGGAAACCTAGCTAGAGTCAGGGGACAGTCAGGGACTGCCTCTTGCCTGCAACCCAGGGCAGAGGGGGAGCGTGGCAGCCCCCAGGCACTGGGAGTGCACCTCAGGAATTGAGGTTGGCGTTGGGACAGTTCGGGCTCTGCCTGCTGAGAAGGTCACCAGCTGTGCCCAGTGCGGCTGAATGACTCAGTTGTTTTGCGGTTTCTCTTGGCCTCTAAGTGAAAGGCTTTGAGGGCCTGCAAAAGGTGGGACTCTGTTACCTGGCTTGGCTTCACAGCAACACTGAAATAGGCCAAGGAAGGCATGGGGGAAACTGAGGCAAGCTGTCACAATGCCATATCTGGCCACTAGGGGACATGGTGCAGCAGCACATTTGCCACAGACCCTGAAAGGCTCCAGCCGACATTTAGTATTTTAAAACTCCCAGGATGTTCAAGCCATTTGGGTGATTTTTCGGGGACTGGCCTGTGGTTTTGCGTGTTTCGGCTTGGCTACCCAGCTCTCCCCCTGGCCAAATGTCCCTCTTCTCCCACAGGCATCCAGGAGTCACCCTACCAGGACGGCGCTAGTGTCCAGGAAGCTGCTGTGGCGTTGTGGCTCGGGTACATGGTTGCAGTCCCCAGCCCCTGTTTATGTAGAGCTGCTCTTGCCATCTGATGCTGCCACAAAGGATGTGTAGCCCTGAGTGATGAGAATTACTGAGTGATGAGAATTACTGCAGAGAATTCCTTTTTGGGTGTTGGCTGGTGAGTCTTGCCCACATGCTCAGGGTTTAGCTGATCGCCATATTTGGGGTCGGGAAGGAATTTTCCTCCGGGGTGGATTGGCAGAGGCCCCGGAGGTTTTTCGCCTTCCTCTGCAGCGTGGGGCATGGGTCGCTTGCTGATGGATTCCCTGCAGCTTGAGGTCTTCAAATCTCACTTTTGAGGATTTCAATAACTCAGTCATGGGTTCGGGGTTGTTATAAATGTGTATGGGTAGGGTTTTGTGGCCTGCCTTGTGCAGGAGGTCAGACTAGATGATCATATTGGTCCCTTCTGACCTATGAATCTATGAGTCTATGAGTGTTTGCACAGCAGCCTAATTGGCCTGTGCCTTTAAATGCCAGAGGCTGTAGGCCCAATCCTGTTCCTGTTGAAATCACTGGCCCAGCTCCCATGGAGAGCAGTGCTGTAGGATCAGCTCCTAGGTGCCCCCAAGGCAGGCAGCCCTTAGTTCTGGGTCCTGCACGCTCTCCATTGCCTCTGCCAGTGTTGCTTCGGCTTCATCCTGGCTCTTTGTTTCACCCACACAGCTCTCTGAGCATGGCACGTGGATCCCTGGCAGGGGGCAGCTTCCCATGGGGCTGTGATTGTGCTATTAGCCAGGATAATTAATCCTGGCCTCCACCTGGGCGTTGAATTTGACCTTTCCTTGCCACGGCACCTCCCGCCAACATCAAGACACAGCAGCCATGGTTAAGCGGAGAAAGCAGCTCGACAGCCTTTCTCCTGGCTGTGTGGGCACAGAGCTGCTCCCCTGGCTGATTGCACGGCTTCCAGTGAGCCACCCCGGTGCCTGGTGCTGCATTCCCAATCCCCGTAACACTCTAGCCTCTCATTAACTGGGTGCAGAGCAGGACGGAGCTAGTGGAGGCTGCTGCCAACTAATTGCCCTCCATGCCCGGTGGGACGGCTCTGCCGGATGCTGTGCTTATCTCAGGGAAGGGAACATCCTGTGGGGATGTGGGGTAGAGAAAGGCCAGGCCAGGCTCTGAGCGGGGATGCTCCGGAGGACTGCATGGGTGTGAGACAGTCCTTGGCATGTAACCTTGGAGAGGAAGAGACCCTGAGGTGAGAGAAAAGCCAGTCAGCCCCTGTGACACGCTGTACCCCATGTACCCCTTATAGGGAGATTTCTGTAGCATTCATGTTCACCCTTAGAGTATAACTGTGTGTGGACTGATGAAAGTCAGTGTTTTTGGAACGCTCATGGCATGCTGAATATTATTTTTATGGCAGCATGTTTCCCGCAATGTCGTATATATGTACAGATGTGACACTCTGCCATGTCATGTCCCCAAATGTGTGTCTCACATGGCTTGAATAGATTCAGACAAACACAAGGCTGTGTTCCCATGCCCGGCAGAGGCACGCGTACAGGAACAATGGACTGGCCTAAGCCCCTGCAAGCCCTTTGGTTCAAGTGGAAGAAATCACGCCCATTGCTGGACAGGGCCGATAACCTGGTCCCCGGGGGCGTTGGGGAAACTTGTTAAAAGCTGAAGCGTCTTTGTCTCAGGGCTCTCCTCTGGTATCCATCTTCTAAGCAACACTAAGGACTGAGAATCTACCTACAGGGGGGCCTGGGCTGCAAGACGCATTGCAGCCAGCTGAGAGTAAACTGACATCATGGAAGCTACTGAAATATTTATTAATCTTAGTTTAGGATGCGAATTTCCTTGCAGTTGATTGTAACGAACTCCTTGACTTATTATTAATCCCTTGATTTATAATAATCTGATTTAGAATCACTCAAAATCTTGCTGTAGTCAATAAATGTATTTCTTTGGTTTCTCTAAAACAGTGCATGCGGAGTGAGTGTGTGCAGAGACCTCACTCAGAGTGCCAGAGCTGGTGCAGATCAATTTCTCGGATAAACTGAGAGACAAATGTAAATGAGCTTGCAGGGTGCAGTGTACGGCTCTGAACCCTGCAAGACAGCAGTTCCCAGGGTTGCATCTGGGACTAGGAGTGTTCACTAGGTCAGGGACCAATTACTCGCAGGATGCTGGGCATGGGCTGACCCAGGAGCGGCTGGTTCACACAGCAAAGTGGAGTAAATCGGAGCCCAGGAGTGAGGAATTGGGGTGACCCAGCTGCACACCAGTTCAGATTGTGGGGGGGAGAGTCTCACCCCCTCACACACACATACCCGGAGAGAGAAACTAACACACTCAGCTACACAAAGACACCCAGCATTGCCAGCCACGAGAGGGCACGGATCATGAGTCTGACCCCCAAAAGTCATGCGATTCCCCCCCAAATATATATATATATTTTAAAAACAGCCCGTTTAGCCTGTCTTTTGACTTATTAATGCCCCGTTATCCTCCCATGGACCCATACACTCTAAGGTCAGAAGGGACAAGTGGGTGCGTGAAGACTCCCTTTACCCGCCCCTCATTCCACGGCAGAGAACTGCCTCCCGCTTCCAGGGTCTGCCCTGACACAGCAGCACCGTGTCTCTACCTCCAGCTGCCCCCGGACTTCACGCCGGCTCCCCTAGTGCCAAAATCCCACAAATCACCACCTTATCAGTGGCACGCTGTTCATTGCTCAGCAGTCCACACTCCCCCCGCCCTTCCTCCACCCCTACAGGCTGGTGACACACTGGCAGCCTGCCCTGGATGGTACAAATGCCACGTCTGCTGTTTGGTAGAGGAGGTGATTCCTGGAATCCATAATCTCCACTGAGACCACGTCACCAGCCTGTTTCCTGGGGGTGGCTAGACCCTCCCTTGAGTGGATATCTGCACACTGCCGGGGATATCTCAGGGACGCTGCTGTGGGCTCACTCATTGGTAAATCAGCCTAATGCCATGGAGAGCATGGCACAGGTGACGGGGCCTCAGATAACTGATGCCATCTGCCCCTTCTGGCTTGGCATGTGGGGGCTCCTGGGACAAGGGTTGCTGAATGCGTGAGCTGCTGCATTTGGAATCCCCTAAGGTTTTTAAACATCCGTGTTTTCATTCCATGCCCTATAAGGTAGCAAACACACTGCACACCAAAGCAAGCTAGAATCCAATATTTCACAGCACGGCCCCCTCGTAAACACAGACATCCGGTGTACACAGAGCCACGGCCAGCCAGCAAGACTGGGGAAAGGTCAGGCCCCGTTGCTGTCAATTGCTGACCCCATCCTTGAATGAGAGAGGTACCAAGAGTACACGGGTTTCACGTACGACTCAGATGTGCAATTGCAGAGCTACTGATGGTGCTATGTAACCTGTCATTTAAATCAGCTTCTGTGCCAGATGACTGGAGGATCGCTAATGTGATGCCAATTTTTTTAAAAGGTTTCAGAGGTGATCCTGGCAATTACTGGCCAGTAAGCCTAACTTCAGTACCATGCAAATTGGTTGAAACCATAATAAATAACAGAATGATCAGATGCATAGATGAACATGACTTGTTCGGGGAAGAGTCAACATGGCTTTTGTAAAGGGAAATCATGCCTCACCAAACTATTTGAATTCTCTGAGGGCGGTCAACAAACATGTGGACAAGCGTTATCCAGTGGATATAGTGTACTTGGGCTTTCAGAAAGCCTTTGACAAGGTCCTTCATCAGAGGCTTTTAAGCAAAGTAAGCAGTCACAGGATAAGAGGGTTCTTTCGTGGATCAGTAACTGCTTAAAACAGAAAACAAAAGGTTGGAAAAAATAAATGGTAGTTTTTCAGAATGGAGAGAGGTAAATAGCGGGGCCCCCCAAGGATCTGGGCTTGAACCAGTCCTGTTCAACCTGTTCATAAATAATTTGGAAGAAGGGGAAAACGGTGAGCTTGCAAAATTTGCAGATGATACAAAATTCCTCAAGACAGTTAAGCCCAAAGCAGACTGTGAAGAGTTACAAAAGGATGTTGCAAAACTGGGTGACGGGGCAACAAAATGACTGATGAACGTCAGTGTTGATAAATGCAAAGTAATGTACATTGGAAAACATAATCCCATCCAGACATACAAAATGGTGGAGTCTAAATTACCTGTTATCGCTCAAGAAAGAGATCTTGGCGTCGTGGATAGTTCTCTGAAAACATCTGCTCT
The DNA here is from genome assembly GCA_007922155.1 of Mesoclemmys tuberculata. Classification (NCBI taxonomy): domain Eukaryota; kingdom Metazoa; phylum Chordata; order Testudines; family Chelidae; genus Mesoclemmys; species Mesoclemmys tuberculata. The sequence continues at coordinate 7,028,141 of ML675638.1, forward strand.
ATGTGCAACGGCAGACAAAAAAGCTAACAGAATGTGAAGAGCCATTAGGAAAAGGATAGATACTAAGACAGAAAATATATCGTCATCTTCATAATGTCACTATATAAATCCATAGTACGCCTACACCTTGATTGCTGCATGCAGATCTTGTCGCCCCGTATCAAAAAAGATATATTAAAATTGGGAAATGTACAGCATGTAAAGGTACAAAGAGGCAACAAAAATTATTAGGGGTATGGAACAGCTTCCTTATGAGGAGAGATTAAAAGGACTGGGACTTTTAATCTTGGGAAAGAGATGACTAAGAGGAGATATTATAGAGGTCTATAAAATCATCAGTGGTGTGGAGAAAGTGAAAAAGGAAGTGTTGTTTACTCCTTCACATAACACAAGAACCTGGGGTCACCTGATGAGATTAATAGGTAGCAGGTTGAAAACACACATAAGTAAGTTCTTCTTCACACAATGCACAGCCAACCTATGGAACTCATTGCCAGGGGATTTTGTGAAGGCCAAAACTATAACAGGGTTAAAAAGAAACCTAAATAATTTCCTGGAGGCTAGGTCAATTGGTGACTATTAGCCAAGATGGTCAGGGACACAAGCCCATGCTCTGACTCTGGGGGTGGATAACAGGGGATGGATCACTTGATGATTGCCTGTTCTGTTCGTTCCTTCTGAATCACCTGGCATTGGCCGCTGTCGGAAGACAGGATACTGGGCTAGATGGACCATTGGTCTGACCCAATGGGACCATTTTTCTGTTCAAGAGTCTGTGACTCTACTCTGGCTGAGCAGCTGGGCATGAACAGCTCTGTGAGCGCCTCGCTATGCAATTTCGAGGCATCACTTCCTTCACAGGATGCAGACTGTATCGCCATTTAACAGCTGCATTATTTAGAAAAATTAACATCTTGAAATGGGAAATGCCTTGTAATTACAGGGCCCTGCTGACTGCTGGGTAATTATATCTGAATTTCTAAAGTAATTGTGAAATTAACGAGAGAGCAGCTACCTCGTGGAGTCTAATAACAGTTTAGTTGGGAAAACAGAAATGCCCAGCTAGTTACCCTGTGATTACGGTGAGTTGTAGGCGCTTCAGCTAATCACAAGGTCTGCCCTGCCCCTGCTGCCAGACTGGGAAATACAGGGCTCATGAATCAGCCAGATTTCCTAGTCAATCAGTTGCGTGTCTGCTCCAGCAGCCCCATTCATCCCCGTAAAGCCAGTGGGTCACGCGCAGCTTATTTCTTTTTCATAAACAAACTCCGGGAGAAATCTGGCTTAGGGGGTGCAGAGGTAAATGCTTCTGACAACCTGCATGGGCTCTGATGAATCATCTGGGCCTGAGATGTTCTTTTAAAACAGCTGTGCCACCGCTACTAATGTCGACCGATATTGTCAGAGCGAAAGCCTGAAGGAGCAAGAGAAATTGCACAGGGCCCGAGCCATTGCCTGTCGAAGACAGGGGAAGGCTCCCATTGACTTCAGTGGACGTTGGCTCAAGGTCTTGCTGTGGCGGAAGCGGGAAGAGGTGTGTCATGGGGTGCACTACTCACCACTCACTGGCGTCTCTGCCTCATCACTTAGGGAATTAGCTTGAGGCAGAGGCCATCCTTCCACGGTTGCTTTCCCCTGTCTTGACTCAATCCACTGCTCCCCTCACTCCTGGATCTGCATCTCTCTGCTCATGGCTTGGCCCCCTGGTCAGATCACTGACGTCCTCCCCTTCCAGGGAATTGCAGTCTATTCAATTCCTGCTGCCTGGTTGGCATTTTCCTTGTCTTTAACCACTAGCCAGTGGCTGGGCCGAAGAGACCCAGGCCCACCCACTGCTCTGGGTCCTGGTCCAGGGACCCTCTGAACTGGTCACTTATTCATTCCTTTGTTTGGACTACTGCTGCATTTCTCTCTCATAGCTCCATCTGTACTCCCTGGGTCCCTGCCGCACTGCTCTGTCCAAGGTGCTAAGAGATACAGCCTTCTAGGGGTACAGTCTCCTCTTCTCAAGCTCCTAGCAGTCACTCACCCACTCTGGCCCTGACTCTCCTTTTTTGTGAGCCTGCTGGACTTGGTTTGGCAACTCCCTGTAACCATTGTCCATGCCTCAGGCAACCTCCCTAGCCTTTTTAACCCCTTATCATAGAATCATAGAATATTAGATTTGGAAGGGACCTCAGGAGGTATCTAGTCCCACCCCCTGCACAAAGCAGGACTAACCTCAGCTAAATTACTTACTGTCAGTGTGAGCAGAACACCGCAGCACGAGATGGCTAAGAGGAATGGGAGGAAACTAAGGAAGGGAAAATTGCAGATTAACATCAGAAAAATCGTCTGTGCTGACGCTGGGCTGGGGGAGGGTCTCCCACGAGGAGGAAGAAAGGGCTGTACTATGGGAATTGAAGTTGATGTTGCTCTGCAGTTGACCCTGGGTGAGTTTCACCCAGCTACAAAATGGTCTAATGGGATCTGCGGATCAGCGACCCCATTGCAAAGACATGATGATTGACTTACCCCATCTGAGCATCCAATCCAGATGTGAATGGAGAAGAAACTAGGACATGAAACCTAAAGAGCCTGCCTTGTGATCCCTGGATTTGAAAGAACAGTTCTCACCAAACTCACCACAACGCCAAAAAATGCTCATTTGCCTCAGGTACCATGGGAAAGGGTGGAAGGAGCTGAGTTCACATGGCATGTCCTTCAAAGCCCTTCACAGCGACAGATCTTCCACTCTAACAGCACAGCGGCTGTGTTCCAAAAGGCAACAGCTCTTACGCTCCATTCAAATAGCTGGAGATCTCGGGTCTCCTAACTAACAGGTTTAAGAAGCCGTGGCCCACATCCCTGGGAATTACCCTGGTCCAAATGCCCAGACCATGGTCCCGGCTGTCTGTGAGATGCTATGGTTTAGAAGGTCTGTGTGGTCATTTTTGGCTTTGCTAGATTGCTGGATGGTGTCTAGCGGGAAATGCAAATGTCCTGCCTTCCTCTTCGCTGTCCTGCTTCCATGTCAGTCGCAAACCCACTCAACACGGACACGGAGTTTCCTCTTTTCTGGCTCTTTATCAACCCTGTTCAGCAGGTGATGGAATTTCTAGAACGGCTGCTCCTTCTCCAGGGTTGTTTCTCATGGCTCAGCGGCACATTTGGCCAATATTTGCTTATGCCGATGAGACAATTTATAGAGCTGTGAATGTGTCACTTCTCAGCCTCGGATGTGCTAGAGCTGAGCGGAATTGACTGGGTCTCACTGGCTGCGGCCTATTTCCCAGACAGAAGGACTGGAATTGGCTTTAACCCTTAGGTGCTCGCATGGGAGCATGCTCATCTTCTCACTAATAGCCCCGGGACACCAAAGGCTAGTCATTCTGGACTCCTAGGAACCCCAACTCAGGGCCTGAGCCCCTTTCAATACAATCCTATCTCTCTCCTTGCCCTGACCCACCACCGTAGCCCTTGTTGAGTCCCAGCTCTCCAGCATGGACCTACTCAGCTCACACTAGGAAATTCTTTCTACTAGACACAGGCCACCGGGACCCTGCTTGTTACTGGGATGAAGCAGCAGATAGGGAGAGAACAGGCTGCTGGGTTAGGATAGGAATCACCGCAGGCAGGCGTCCAACCCATCCCCCTCTCCTTTCAGACAAAACCACCCCAATGGCCTCACCAAAGCCCTAGAAATTAGCCAAGTGACTAGCCAGGTTCTTAACTCTAAAAGGAACCAGACATGGAGCTTTACGAACAGAGTGAGATTCGCCATCCTGCAGAATACCCTGGAAATCTTCCCTCATCTGTCCTCCATGGAACATCTGGTGTCTGCTACACCCTGGCAAAATCCATGTCAGCAGGTTGCCGAGTGGGAGCGGTGACCATGAGAGTGGGTGAGGCATCCTTTCCGGGTTGAAGATCACTAAAAAGAGGCAAAACATTTCCACTGTTTTCCCATCCAAAAATGACCATTTATTGGATCACCTGTAGGAAGTTGCTGCAATTACCAGCCTTCTCTGTTGTTTCCAATAGTTTCATGGCGGGTCTTACTGAAACGTTCTCCAGTAGATTAACCCTTTCACTAACCGTGGTGAGAATTTTTCCATAAAGAAAAGCTTTCCATGGGAGCTTTTGGAACCCTGGGCAACCGCAAGGATGGTAATGTTCTCAATTCCTTTGGGAACATTTCTCCTCTTCCAGTTTTTGACCAACTCCAACAATCAGGCCCCTAATTCAGGTGAGGGCATATGGTGACAGGGTTGACCTGGTCTCCGCATCACATTTCTCTTTTCAGATGCCACCTCCGTGCAGATGTTAGCATCGTTATTAGCACAGGGTAGGGATTCCTCTACTGGTTGGACAGCTGCCTTTGCCAGTGGCAAAGCCCACAACGCTGCAGAGCCAGGCAACAATCCTTCTCAAAAGAGGAGAGAATCATATCAAACGCAGGAGCAGCTGGGTCTCTAGAACTGATTGGACCACCCAGCCCACACCAGAAAAGACCAATCAATATTTCTATTCTGTATTTGGGGAGGTGGGAGGGGAACAGTAGTTATATCATGTGATAACACTTTGTCCATATGTTGTAGTCATATCATATGATAGTTGTCCCCTACACTCCTGCCTCAGGAGGATGTTAATGAGCAGCTACTCAAGCTACATATTTTTAAATCAGCAGGTCCAGTTAACTTGCATCCAAGAGTTTTAAAAGAGCTGGTGGAAGAATTCACTGGACCATTAATGTTGATTTTCAATAAGTCATGGAGCACTGGAGAAATTCCAGAACAGTGGAAGAAAGCTCATGGGCTAATATTTGAAAAGGGCAGATGGGATGGCCTGGGTAATTATAGGCTGTCAGTCTGACATCCATCTTTGGAAGATAATGAAGCAGGACTCAATTAATAAAGAATTACTAGCGGGTAATATAATCCAGGGGTTCCCAATCTTTTTCTTTCTGAGCCCCGCCCAAATGTTATAAAACTCCACAGCCTACCTGTGTCACAACAACTATTTTTCTATATAACCAGTAGATTAAAAACGGTGTTAAATGGATAGTTATACAGTTAAACACACACGCATATATTACATAAAAAAGAAAAGGGCAATATAGGTACAAAAATGTAAAAAACTGCTTTTTTTTATTTATTCAATGTGAAACCTCTCTCTGGGGCTGATCTCCAGTGCTGTCAAGGCGTGCGGGTATCTTTGACGAGTACACATGCATGTCACGGGCAATGTTCATCCTAATTCGGTACTTTGTTTTCATGGATGTCATGGCTGAAAATCCAGCTTTGCATAAGGAGGTGGCACTAAACAGGATCAAAGTGTTCAGTGCTGGAGAAGTAGCACTGACGTATTCATCAGAACACTTGCCCCAAAATGTCTCCAGCAGCATTTCCTTTACCCTGGTTCTAAGGGGGCTGTCTGATGAAATATCAGCTTTGATGGGATAGTGGGTGGAAGCATAGCGTCAGTGTTCTCACTGAAGGGGTTTGTAGTCCACATAAGTGTAGCAGCTTGTTCTGGTGTGAGTGCATTAATAATTATTACATTTCTTAAGCAGACCAGCCAGATGTGCTGCTAGCTGAAATTTAATGACGTCAAATCACTGTTTCGTTCCTAAATCAGACGTATCAGGAGTGTCTCCACAGACACAAACTTTCCAGAATTGTAGGGGTTTTTTGAATGCTTCAACTCTTTCATGCTGGGCAATCAAATGAATGCTCCCACCTTGCATAGGTTTATTCAGCTTATTCATGTCATTGAATATGTCTGTGAGGTGCCCAGTTTTGCCAGCCACACGTCATCTTTCAGCACTTTGGCAAGTTCAGGTGTCTTATCGGCTAAGAAAATACATAACTCATCCCTGACATTAAATAGATGGGTAGGCATTCTGCCTAGACAGCCATCTCACCTGTTTGAATGAGCAAGGAATGGAGCTTTGTACCCACTTCCTCACAAGGTGCAGGAAAACACTTGGAGTTTGTTGCCCTGGATTGAATAAAATGAACAAGTGTTACCGCTGTGTCCAGAACACTGTGAAGCCTGGCTTCAACATCTTTTGCAGCAAGCGCTTCTCAGCGTAAAAAGCAGTGCATCCAAGCAACGTGGTTTGCAACGGCTTTTATTTTTGCACAACACCAGAATGCTTTCTGGTCATTGCTGCAGCCTCATCAGTGCAGACCCCAATGCGGTTAGTCTAGCTGATTTCTGCTGAAATCATAAAATCCTCTAAACAGGCTGCAAATGTCATCTGCCCTTGTTGCCTTCTCGTGATCTTTGCAAAACAAAAAGTCTTCCTTTATTTCCTTGTTCCACACATGCCAAAGACAGGTAAGTAACTGGGGCATTTTTGAATGTCCGTGGATTCAGTTAGTTGAATAGCAAAATCATTGTCAGGCAGCCAATCAATACATTGCAAAATTATGTCTTCTGACATAAAAGTGATTCACTGACAGTGTCATTTGACATCATATTTTTGCCAGTACCTTGGCCTTCTCTTCTCCAAATATTTCCTTTGCGATTTCAATGGCACACGGCATTATCAACATCTCAGCAGTCGTCTGTGATTTTTTTTGCTTTAGCAATTTTCTGAACCACTGCATAGGATGACTTTACAATCTTTTTATCCGCTGTGGTTCTGGATTTCATTATTGCTTTAGTACCAAGCAGTTCCTTGGCCTTTCACTCAAAAAAAAAAAGAATGTTGCTTGTCCTTGTAGATTTCCTGCTTTGTAATTAAATGTCTCTGTAATTTGGTGGGTTTCAGACATCCATTGGACAGTTCTTGTGCCCAAATTACACACTGCAGCTGAGGTATCTCGCCACTTCCAGAACCAATAAAACCAAAATTCAAGTAGCTATCTTTGTGTTTCCTAAACTAAGACGTGGACCCCCACGGAAGACGAGGGTGACGGTCCCTGGGGACGGAGCCAGCGCTGGGCACAGGAAGGCATGGAGGTTGAGCCACAGGCTAGGTGACCTGCGGAGGCAAGTCAGGGGGTAGAGGGGTCACTCTCTCTCCAAGCTCCTCCCTCAGGTTTGGGCTTTAGTCCTAGGCTGCAGGGCTCGGCTTCAATCCTCTCCTGGGATTCAGTCTCTCCCAACCCGGCCTAGGTGGGAACATGCACCAGGCAAAGCTCTGTGCACTAGGGCAGCAGAGCGGAGGCCTGCCACCCGAGGCTGAAATCTGGGCCTTGGCAAACCCCCTGAAACCTACTTGCGGCCACCCCCAGGGGACCACGGACCCCCGGTTGAGAAGCAGTGAGATAATTAATGCCAGTCACCGCTGGCTTATGGAAAATAGATCCCATCAAACTAGCATGATACATTTTTTTTGTGCTGAAATTACAAGTTTGGTTTTTAAAAGCAATAGTGCTGATGTAATATATTTAGATGGCTGCAAGGCCTTTGGCTTGGTACAGCGTGACATTTTGATTCAAACTAGAAAGATCAGGCAATTAACATGGCACATATTAAATGGATTGAAATCCTGCTGATAGGTCTCAAACAAGGCATCATTCCTGCATGGATGTGCTTCTAGTGGGGTCCCTTGGGGTTTCATTCCTGGCCCTACACTATTTAACGTTTTTATTAATGACTGGAAGAAAACGTAAAATCGTCTCTGATAAAGTTTGCCAGTGACACAAAAATCAGGGGAGTGGTAAATAATGAAGACGAGAGGTAACTGTAAATTGGGCTCAAGCAAGCAATACTCATTTTATTATGGCTACATATAACTGTATGCATCTGGGAATAAAAAATGTCGGCCAGACTTACAGAATGGAGGACTCTATCCTAGGAATCCAGGAGACTGATTAAAGGATTAGAAAACATGCCTTATAGTGAGCAACTCAACCAGTTCAATCTAATTAGCGAAACAAAGAGACAGTGAAGGGGTGACTTGATTACAGTCTGTAAGTACCCATGCGGAGAACAAATAGTTAAGCAGAGAAAGGTGTAACATGAGCCAATGGCTGGAAGCTGAACAAATTCAAACTAGAAGTAAGACATCAGTTTTTAACAAGGAGCGTAATTAACCATTGGATCCATTTACCAATCGTTGCGATGGATTCTCTATCGCTGGCAACTTTTAAATCAAGACTGGATGTTTTTCTAAAAGATCGGCTCTGGGAATGAACTATGAGGGGACAGGTCTCTGGCCTGGGCTCTACAAGAGGTCAGGCTACATGATCACATGGTCCCTTCTGGACTTGGAATCTCTTCCCCATCCAGATTGGACCATCCAGCCCAGTCTCTGTCTCTGACAGTGGCCTGTGATGGAGGATTTAGGGGAAGGCGTAAACCCCAAAGGAGTCGTTAGGATTGCAGAGCGTTTGTGACACAGACTGGACAAGGGGTGGCGGTGGAGCAGCCCGACCCACAGGCACAGGATCCTATAGATACCTGCCCTGCCCCTGGGTCCATGCAACCTCGGTCACCCCGATGAGGAATTACGCACTTCTGGCCCGTACCATTCCGGGGCTGGGGGCTGTTAGGTGCAGCTGGTCCATACCAGCAACAAATTATGGCAACCCCTGTCCTGGCTCAGTGACCCACTTGTGTGACAGGGGAAGAGCGAAGATGCTGCCCACTTCATAACCTCTTCCCCCCGCCCCATCCCCGGCAAGGAGCCCATTGACTCCTGCAGGCCAGGCCCTGACGGCTGCACAGCCCAAGTCACGCTCCCACCCTCCGAGGTGGTGCAACATGCCCCCTTCACTGAGGCTTTTCCTGCTGCTGCTGTTTTCACCCTAGCCCAACTGTAGCTGGGGTTACAAATACCCCCCGGCGCGCTGGCTGCGCACGGTGCCAGGCGCTCTCGCTCTCGGCAGGGCGCTTCAAAGCATGCTGCGAAACTGCAGCGCAAGCTAATTGTCGGTGCCTCCAGGGTGCGTTTCGTTTCACATCCGCCTGTCAGCGCGGTAGTCCGAGACGGGCACCCTGGGGGGGAGAATCCCTGGCTCGGGCCTTTACTCCCCGAGAGAGGGAGATGTGAAAAGAATCCAGCTGAAGCAAATTTCCCAACTGCACCCGGGGAGGCTTCAGATTTCTTATAAACTCTTAAGCTAGAAATATGTAACCCCCCATCAAGGGCTGTTTCCCAGAGGCACCTTTTCCTTTTCTAGGAAGGCTGAGGGTTGTGCCCGATCCCGACAAAGGACACAGACCCCTGCTGTCGGACAAGCCAGGCCCCACTCCTAGAAGGGGTGCAGCCAGCACCCAGGCTGCCCTGGGGTGCCATGTGCTGGCACGGCAGGTGTCATAGGTCAGGGCAACTGCACCTGTAATCCCCCCTCCTCCCATGGTCCACTGAACGCATGCACTTCCAAACGACCCACCCCCCCCCCGAGCAGGAGAGGAATCTCCCCGTCGTGGGGCAGCGTAAAGGCTGGAACGTATTGTGCCCACAGCTTTACGCCTCGGCATTGTGCTGCGTGGAGTGTTTCGTTCAGCCACAGAATTAAAGCCAGTAGAATAAAAACTTCCATTGATAGCTCCCTCTAGGGCTGGAGATGTTGTCACTTTGTTCTTGGAGCCATCAGACAAACATTGTTTGTTCCTTGTGGTATAAAGCCGAAAATGAATGTGCCACAAGGAATGTTTCTTGTTTCCAACCCATAGAGAGTGTGTGTGTGTGTGTGTGTGTGTGTGTGTGTGTGTGTGTGTGTGTTCAGGGCATGAAGTCCTAGGGACATTGGGGATGACTTCCTTTAGCGCTGGGATCAGGGAGCACATGGAGCATGCTGGGTAAGTGGATCATGTCCCCCTGCAGCAGCTGGTGCACCTTGAGAAAATAAAAACCTACTAATTCTACCAGCTAGTGGAGTTATTTCTTCAGTGTCAGAGGCCAGGTGCAGAAATTCCTGGGGTATCCTGGGGTGAGGAGAGGACTCCGCGATGCTCTTGACCCAGCATGACCGAGTAAAACGCAACGCCACATTAGGGGTCCTCGGCTTCTCCAGCAGGTGGGTGCCAGCCCTGCGGTGGGAGCTGCATCGACTTGTACTGCACAGCAGTGACTTTGCAAATGCATGCTGGAGCCAGGCCTCTCCACAGAAAGCCTGGTGGGCTGGACTTTGTCCACGTCACCCACAAGTCCACACCTGGCTTTGCCAACCTGAGGCAGATCCATTCAGCCTCTCTCCATGCCCTGCTTTGGGTTAATGGAGTTGTCTCTGGCTAATCCTTGCAGCCCAGCACCGGGGCAAGAGGGCTGTCAATTTTCCTCTGTGTGGCACGTCTCGCAGTAATTTGCACCCGTGCAAAGGGGGTGCTAAAGCTGATGTCAAGTGTTACCACGTGTAAATGATGCCAAGGAGTAAGGTAGGGGGCAATCAGGGACAGGGAGCTGAACCTCTCCGGTGGTCCCACCAGTGGTCAGATCAACTTGGGTACGATAAGAACTGAGCCAAGCTGACTTGACCCTCTCTGGGTTCAGCTACTCCTTCTCTTGAGACCTGGCTGCCCTTTGCCAGTCCATGAAGGTTTGGCACTTCAGGGTCCCACCCACAGGGAGGCACGAAGAATGACACTGACTTGAAAGAAAATTAAAGCAGGGAAAGGATGCCTGGGACATATCTTCATCTCCACCAGTGTTTGGGATCCCTCTGTGCTGACGAAGAAGTGTCAGGCCAATTCTTACTCTGAGAGCTTGTTTCTAAGGCCCGCTGGAGAAACACTGGTGTGATTAGGCTGTTACATCCAGACTTGAATCATAAGCTCCTGGTTGGCGTCTGGTGCAGCCGCTGCAGCAAAGCTTGATGGCCCTGTGGTCCTGCACAGAAGAGACACGTGGGGACACATGTCCTGAGCCATAGAGTAATTCACAACTCGCTCAGCACAGGAAGCTTTTCCTGCTCTGGGGTGGGGCGGCTGCCGGCCTTGGCTTGCTCTAGCCACGAGGCTTTTTCCTTGCTCTCTGGGCACTCCTGGCACAGAGGAACAGTGCAGGCATGCGTCAGCCTTTGCACAAGGCATTTTTCAGCCCGCTGGTGCTGTGCCCACACATCTCTCGCTCTGCCTTTGCAGACGCTGACCCTGGCTATTGATTCTGGCCTTGGACTTGGCTTGCTTCCAAACACGTTCTTCCCAGGGCGGCCTTTCCTTGGTTCTGCTTTGTTGCGCTGCCTGTTTTCCAAGGGGCGCTCGGCAGCACGGGGAAGGGGCTGGAGCAGCAAAGGGAAGGTGGGACTGAGGTGCAGCTTTCATGGCCAGGAAAACAGCCTATGTGCATATGAAAATGTAGAAACTGCTGAGCAAGCGGGGATGCTTTGCCTCCAGGCTGTCCTCGAGCTGAGTTTCACTAGAAGCAGGGAGGGGACTGAATCTATCGAAGGCTCTTCTATAGGCCCCGCCACCACAGTACGGGAGCAGTGCACAGGCGTTAATGTCGTTAGCCTCACGCAGCACAGTGCAGAAGAGTAGGGCTGTTGTCCCCTTTGGAGAGAGGAGAACTGAGGCACCGAGAAGACTGAGTGACTTGACCAAGGCTACACCAGGCCGCTGGGTTGGACCCACAGATAGAACCCAGCTTTCCCATGGCCCGTCTGCTGTCTGAACCACTTGCCCATCCTTCCTCCGTATCAGCTAGCAATCTTCCTGAGCTTCCTGCTTTTCTCCAGCTCAGGGAACGCTTCCTCTGTAACCCACACGCTGGTCGCTTCAGGGAAGCCTCTACAAGTCCATATGCATAGTCTGACTCCAGGCTTCTGACACAGTACGTGATGTGCATGAAATATCTTCTTCTGTCTGCTTTCCAACCTTGCTATCATTTTAGGGCTGCCAACACAGCGAGCAGCAAGAAGTGAGCCAGTGCAGTGCCCACTCCTGCCCCTCGCTGGACAGAACGAACGATACGACCCACTCGAGCTTATTCGTTAATTGCTTTTGTTTCATTCCAAGTCTCTCTCAAGCTCAAGAAAGTCTATATGATTTATAAACCATTCTGCTCCTCTCAGGTGCTAACCCTGAACCCATCGCCAGTCTCTGATATATACATGAAGTGTCATATTCTGTCAGTGCCACCCACAGCATGGAGCACTTTCATTGTACTGGAAATTACCAGAGAATCGGTGTCCAACGCGTTAGCCCATCACATGGTGGGACTCGTTCCATTGACTTTATCCTCCTGAAAACTTACCAGGCCAGATTCAGACCTAGGTTCAGGTGGAAGGGGGAGGGGAGCGTGTCATTCCACGAATTCTTGTACACCAAATCTGTGTTTGCCCCATAGTTTTAAAAATTCGGGGAACATGTTTTTCAAAGTGCACATGTAAAAGCGTGCCACCACACCATGTGCAGCCCCCCCTTTGCAACTCAGGCGTGTGCACAAGTTTTCAGACCCTTTTGTGCAATTTTTTTTTTAAATTGTAGACCTTCCTGTTGTCAGCAGACCTTCTTCCCCTTCACACCGACCCATCTCTCCTTTCGGGGTCACTCAAGATGGCTTTTTCCTTGAATACCCAAAAGCCTTTATGTTAATGAAGGGATAATTAATGTTTTAAATAACTAAACAGGCCCCCAAATCCCTAAGAAAGACATAAACTCTACTGTAGAGCTTCAGGATACAGCTCAAAGATGAAGTATCTACCGTGTCCTGTTTGAAGGAGTGCCTGTGCCTCTAATTATCCAGGATTCATAGAGTCCCAAGGGACTTTTATAATTATCTAATCTGTCCTCCCGCAGGACAGATAATTTCATCCTGTGATTCCTGCATCCAGCCCCATGGCATGTTGAGGAGCCCAAGCTTTTAGGAAGACTTAAATCTGTCTGGATTTAAAGATTCCAAGCAATAGCAAATCTACCACACCCCTTTGCAAGCTGTTCCCATGGTGAATTACCCATGGTAATTCGTAAAGATGAACAGGTAAAAAGGCATGCCTCATTTCCAGTCTGAATTTGTCGCTCTTCAGCTTCCAAGACTTGTTCTGAATTTGTCTGCTACATGAAGGAGCCCTCTAGTATCAGAGATCTCGCCTCAGCTAGTTTCTTATAGACCATCCTCAAGTCACCTCGTAACCATCTCTTGGATAAACTAAATTGATTGGGCTCTGTCAGAGCCTTATTACAAGACCCATTTTTTCAGAACTTAGAATCATAGAATATTAGAGTTGGAAGGGATCTCAGGAGGTATCTAGTCCAACCCCCTGCTCAAAGCAGGACTATCCTCAGCTAAATCATCCCGGCGAGGGTTTTGTCAAGCCTCAGCTTAAAACATCTGGCTCGTTTCTGAACCAACCTCCTTTTAAAAGAACTGGACAAAAAGCATCCACTATTGACCTCACCAGTGCTATCTACAGAGGTCAGATCACTTCCCTGCTCTCATTTGATACTCGCTTCCCCTGTTTCAAAAGTCATAGAAATGTAGGGCTGCAAGGGACCGCAAGCCGTCCAGTCCCTGGCACTGAGCCACGACCAAGTAAACCTAGACCGTCTCTGACAAATGTTCATCCAGCCTGGTTTCAATCCTTCCAATGATGGGGAACCCATATCTTCTCTTGGAAGCCTGTTCCAGAGCTAAACTATTCATAGAGTTAGAAGATGTTCCTTACATCTATCCTAAATTGCCTTTGCTGCAAATTAAATTGCCTTTGCTGCCTCTTGTCCTGCCTTCAGTGGGCAGGGTCCCCTAATCAGCAGACCTGTAAAGGCAGCCAGCCAGCCAGCAGCACAGGAGCTAGCAAATAGAGCTTAAAACAGGAGAGTGTCAGTGGGAGGTGGTAAGGGGAGTTTGCGGGAGAAATGGGGTGGCGCTTTTGTGTTGGTTTTTTCCTTCGTGACAGGAGTTTAGGCAGGGAGGCTGTAACAGTTACAGAGGCAGAGGTGGTCGTGATCCGAGGGATGGAACAGACAATGAAAACGATTGGATGTGGAAGCTGCGAGATGTGCCTTTTTCTGGAGCCAGTACCTGAAAGGTGCCTCGTTCAGATGAAGTGCTGCCTGAGAGCTCATGGCACCAAGCCAACAAGAGGTGATGCCATTTTAGATTTAGTATTGGTGAGTAGTAAGGACCTCACCGAAGAGCTGGTGGTAGGGGACAAGCTTGGTTCAAGGGATCATGCGCTAATTCGGTCTAAACTAAATGGAAGGATAAACAAAATCAGGTCTGCACCTACGGTCCTTGATTTCAAAAGGCCAACTTGAAAAAAGTAAGGGAATTAGCCAGACTAAAGAACTCAAGGATCTGAATGTGGAGGAGGCTGAAAATGACTCTAAGTCAAAGTTGCAGAGACTGTCTGCAAGGGGAGCGGGGAGGGGCGATTCATAGGGAAGAGTTGCAGACCAACCTGGATGAATGATCATCTCAAACAAGTTATTAAAAGAAAGCAGAAAGCCTATAAGGAATGAGAGAAGGAATGGATCAGTAAGGAAAACTGACTCTTGGAGGTCAGAAAATGGAGGGGGGGAAAAGAAAACTAACAAAAAGCCAAGCAGAGTTGGACCTAGCAAAGGAAATTAAGACCAGAAGTGAAAAGATCCTTTAGCCACATACATAAAAAGAAAAGAAATGAAGAAGCGGGACCACAAAACTCTATAACTGGAGAATTGCACATTCAGTACTTTTATTTATGAAAGGAAAACAAGTGATCAGGGGAACTGCAGGCCTATTAGTTTGACCTCAAATTGTATGCAAAGTCTTAGAATCAATTTTCAAAGAGAGAGTAATTAAAGAAATAGAAGTAAATGGTAATGGGGATAAAATGCAACATGCTTTTTCAAAAAGTAGATCATGCCAGACCAACCTGATCTCTTTCTTTGAAAGATAACTGATTTTTTAGACATAGGAAGTGCAGTAGACCTAATCCACATGGATTTCAGCAAAGCACTTGATACAGCTCCACATAGGAAATTATTAGTTAAATTGGAGAAGATGGGGATTAATATGAGAATTGAAAGGTGGGTAAGGAACTGATTAAAGGGGAGACTAATTGGTCGTGCTGAAGGGTGAACTGTCAGGCTGGAGGGAGATTATTAGTGGAATGCCTCAAGGATCGATCTTTGGACCAATCTTACTTAACATTTTCATTAATGACCTTGGCAGAAAAAGTAGGATTGTGGTAATAAAATGTGCAGATAACATGTAGTTGGGAGGTATTGCCATCTGGAGGAGGATCAGACAACAAGCTTTGGACAACCTTGTAAAGTGGGGTAATAGAAATGGGATGAAATTTAACAATGCAAAGGCAAGGTCACGCATTTAGGGAAACAGCAAGAACTTTTGCTATAAACAAGGGCATATCAGTTGAAAGTGACAGAAGAGGAGAAAGAGCTGAGCGCATTGGTTGATCAGAGGATAACTATAAGTTGCTAGTCTGATGCTGCCATGAGAAAGGCTAATATAATCAGCGGATGCACCTGATGAGGTATTACCGGTGGATATAGGAAAGTGCTATTACCATTATACAAGGCACTGGAATACTGTGTGCTATTCTGGTCTCCCATGTGTAAGAAAGATGAATTCAGACTTGAAAAGATGCAGAGAAGGGCTCCTAGGATGATCAGAGGAATGGAAAACCTACTTTAGGAGAAGACTCAAGAAGGTTGGCTTGTTTAGCCTAGCAAAATGAAGAATATGGGGAGATATGATTTCTCTCTATATACATGTTGGAGGCCCATACAATTTGAATTGCTTGACCACTGTCCCACAGGCCTAGCATAGCTTCAGTTGCTTGCTTGGCTATTCTGACCCCAGTAGCATGACATCTTCCAGTTGGCACAGACTGAGTAACCTTATAGATGTCTCAGTTTCTGCATGGCACGGCACATTATAAGACAAAATACAGATACTGTATTGCTTGCAGCTGCACATAGATAACGGTGATGGGAACAAGAAGTTATCTTTGAACATCTGGGGGTACACTGTTTTATTGCCAAGGGGCATACTTTTACTCTGCCCCTCCTATCACCAGATGTTGTTTTGACAACCCCAATTATTACGTTGAGAATGGAATGTAGTTAAGGGTGAAACCCAATGTAGGTCATTAGCATATATGATAATGAAGAGATAATTAGGTGAAGGTTGTTTTATGGAAGGGTATAAGAAGTCATCACTTAGACAAAGGGAGGCGCTCCATCAACACTTGGCTCCATGGGAGGTGATGCTGGCTGGACCAGAGGATCCACTGACTCCTTGGCGGGGCCCTTAAAGAAAGCCGTTCCTGTATACAGCCTTCTGAGTAACTGCTTAGCTCTCCAGGCTTAGTGAGTGTGATATATTGTAGTTAATTTTAGGCTTTGTATTTAACTAGTATATTTATAGAAAACCGTGCACATTAAACCTAATTGATCTGCAAATCGGGCGTACCGTGTCTCACTGGTATCCACACTGATCACAAAGTACCCAGAATCAACAATACACACATCAAAGGGATAAACACCAGGCAGGGAGAGGAGTTATTTTAGTTACGTGCCCATGATTGGCACAGGAACAAATGGATATAAACTGGCCATCAATACGTTTAGGCTTGAAATTCAATGAATTTCTAACCATCAGAGGAGTGAAGTTCTTGAACGGTCTTCCAAAGGGAGTAGCTGTGGCAAAAATACCTACCTTGTTTCAAGACAGCACTGGATCAGTTAGTGGAGGCAATGGTATAATGAGACTCAGTGCTTAATTTGTAATGGAAGAGGTGCTTTATTTTTTTTTTTACTTTCATAATGCAGTAAGCCCAGAGGTGCAGGGGCTATGAGCAGCCAAGCTTAGCGGTGCGGGGGCTCAGACGTGCAAGCCCTCACACAAATTAAGCACTGATGAGACGACCTACAATGCTATTAGCAGATATCTCCAATGGCCAGAGATGGGACGGTAGATACGGAGGGCTCTGAGTTACTACTGAGAATTTTTTTCCCAGGTATCTAGCCGGTGGGTCTCACCCACATGCTCAGGGCCTAGCTGATCACCATAATTGTGGTCAGGGAGGAATTTTCCCCAAGGTCAAAATGGCAGAGAGCCTATCGGGTTTTCACCTTCCTTTGTAGCATAGGGGCACGAGTCACTTGCTGGTTTGAACTAGAAAAAACGGTGGATTCTCTGTCTTGAAGTTTTTAAATCAAGATATGAAGACTTCAACAGCTCGGCCAGAGGTTATGGGCTGGAGGGGCCTACAGGAGTGACTGGGTGAGGTTCTGTGGCCTGCGATGTGCAAGAGGCCAGAAATCCTTTTCAGGTTGGTCCCTTGTGGTCTTCAAGTCCAAGAGTCTATTAATGCATGACGTGGAGCACTGCTGATCACAGTCCTATTTCCAACAGCTCTTTGCATATTTGACGACTGGGATCAGGTCCCCTGTCAGGTGTCTTTTCTCAAGAAGAAACGTGCCCAGTTTTTTTAACAGGCCATGTTTTCTAAACCTTTTATCATTTTTTGTGGATCTCCTCTGGACTCTCCCCAATTTTCTCACCACTTTCTTAACGTCTGGCACCCAAAATTATACACAGTACCCCCGCAGAGGCCGCACCAGTTCTGAGTAGAGTGGAAGAGTTACCTCCCGCATCTGACATACGACACTGCTGTTAATACACCCCAGACCGATATTTGCCTTTTTTTGCAAATGCAACCGATTGTTGGCTCATATTCAGTTTTGATCCACAATAACTCCCAGATCCTTTTCTGCAATATTACTGCATAGCCAATTATCCCCCATTTTCATTTGTGCATTTGATTTTTTCTTCCTAAGTGTAGAATTTTGCCCTTGTCTTTACTGAATTTCATCTCATTGATTTCAGACCAAGTCTCCAATATATCAAGATAATTTTGAATTCTAAGGTGCTTGCAATCCCTCCGGAGTGCAGCAAGAGCACACACTCTATGCTCCCAGCTCTTAAGCAACAACTGCTCTTGAACAGAGATCTGTGTCTCTCCCTTCTGACTGGAGGCAAAAAGGGGACACAAAGGGGAAAAACCTGGAAGAAGGAAGAACTTGGGAACTATAAACCAGCCAGCCTGACCTCGATACCTGGGAAGCTATTAGATCTATGGGTAATCATTAGCAGTCTGCATGGATTTATTCAGAACAGATCGTGATAAACCAGCTTGATTTCCTTCTTTGACAGGATAACTGGTTTGGTGGAATGGGGGAATGCAGTGGACGTCGTATACCTGGACTTTAGCAAGGCTTCTACACAGTCCCACATGATATTCTCATACGTAAGATGGAGAAATGCTGGCTCGGTCGAACTACAGTTAAGTGGATACATAACTGGTTAAACAACCACAAACAAAGAGTAACTATTAATGGACTGATGTCAGATTAGAGAGGTCTCCAGTGGGGTTCCACAGGGATCTTTTCTGGGTCCGGTGTAATTTAATATCTTTAGTAATGACCTGGAGGTAGGAACAGAGAGCAGACTGAGCAAATTTGCTATTGACACAAAGCTAGGGGGCGTTGCAAACACTATGGAGAACAGAGCTCAAATTCAGAGGGACCTTGATAAATTCAACAACGGGGCTATAGAGAACAAAATGAAATTCAACAAAGGCAAAGTGCTACACTTAGGGAAGAAACACCAAACGCACAAATACAGAAGGGGGGATAACTGGGTTGGCAGAAGCACAGCTGAGCAAGATCTGGGAGTTGTGGTGGATCACAACCTCAACCTGAGTCAGCAACCCGATGCTCTTTGGAAAAAAAAAGCAAATGCCGTTTTGGGTTCCATTAACAGATATATAGCATGCAGGTCTTGGGAGGTGATAGTACCACGACACTCGGTGCTGGGTAGGCCTCAGCTGGAGTATTGTGGCCAATTTTGGTCACCGCTGTATAGAAAGGGTGTAGAGAAACTGGAAAGAATCCAGAGGCAAGCGACAAAAATGATCAAAGGGATGGAGTCCACAGTCAGGAGTCGAGAGTGAGGTGGGTCAGGACACCAGGAGAGGCTCTGGAGATGAGAACTATGTCAGAGGTCAGAAGTCATGCCAGGTGAGGGCACTGGGCAGGAAGCACAAGGACCACAGACCAGAGCAGGGTGGATCCCAGTTGCTGGGACGGAGTCCTATTCCTGTTACGGACTCAAGTAATGCCAGCGGGCCAGTCAGCCTCAGACTGGGGAAGGGCTTCGTCGGTCCTGGGGCTGCAGTTGTCAGCAGGCTGCCCAGGAGAGGTGGAAGGGTGACTGCTCTTGTGGACCTGAGTTTGAGGCCTGTGGGCCATGACGCAATCCGACAGCAAGACATGCATTGGCTATATAACAGCCTCCAAAGCTACTTAAACTGAATTGAGTAAGATATTGAAGGAAACGGGCACCTCCATTCCAGTCATTCTTAGCCATTCGTCCATGTTTCCACTTTTTGTAGGTTTCCTGTTTGACCTGCAGGTCATTAAAGAGTTTCTGATGAAGCCATATTGGCCACTTACTCTTCTTCTTCTCTTTCCCTTGCATCAGGATAGTTTGATGTTGTGCCTTTAATATTGTCTCTTTGAAAAACTGCCAGTTGTCCTGAACTCTTTTTTCCCTTAGATTTTCTTCCAATGGCACCTCAGCTACCAGTTCTCTGTGTGTGTTTAAAGTCTGGGGTTTTTTAAGTCCATTTTCCTCATTCTGCTGTTCTCCCTCCTTTCTTTCTGAAGAATCATGAAATCTGCCATTTCATGATCACTGTCATCCAAGCTGCCTCCCACCCTCCAATTCACAACCAATTCCTCCCTGCCAATCAGAATGAAATCTACAATGGCTGCCTCCTTAGCTAACTCTTTCTAGCCACAGCTTTGGCCGGGTTGCTCGTGCCCTGTTGCTTTCCACCATGATCCCTAAATGCTTTTTCAGAGTCGCTGCTTTCCATGAGACAGTCCCCCATCCTGTCAGGCTGACCTACATTCTTGGTTCCTAGAAATTTGGCCTTGCGGGGGGCTGTGTGAAAAAGCAGATTATCTGATGTGCCTGTCTCACCACAAGATGCAGCTTGCTCTCTGTCGGTGATCTGTCCTCACTGTTTTTTACCACCCTACTGCTCTTCGTGTCACCTGCACATTTTACCAGCAATGATTTTATATTTTCTGCCAGTTCATTGATACAGATATTGAATGGAACAGGGCCCATAATTGATCCCTGTTGGAGCCCACTAGAAACACTACCACTGGCAGCTGAGAGAAAAGAGCACCGGGAATACGCCTAATGACTTACTGTTACCAGACAAAAATTTAAGCCTGGTTCATAACACTTTTGCGAGCAGCAAATGTCCGCGAGACAAGCTGAAGCAAACTTCCTAGGAATCTGTCTCTGCAAACCTGAACTGCATCATCAGAGAACATGCACAGCCCATGATGTAGGACCATTGATGCTTCTTGGCCACACGGGGAACCCTGACCTCTGGAAATTAGCAATTAATCCCCTATCTGTGTCTAATCAACACGCTGCAGTAGGCCAGCACGCTCTAGAAAGCTGCCTTAGCTTGATGAGTAGAGTAGTAAGTCAAACCGATTACTTAACAGTTGCATTCTGCCTTGACCGTGTCAGAACTTGAGCATGGATTATCTGAGGGATATAGCATCTTGAAAATACATTATTCCAAGGTTTGCTTCCACATTTCAACTTCAGAGTTCATGTCTAAGCTTATATTTTAAGGCATCCAATTTGCAAGTGGCTGCTTCTTGAGTATCAAGCTCATGATAAGTGCACACGGGAGGTGGAATGCATGCAGGACGGCAGGCATGCTCACTTCGTGCTGGGAGAAAAGCATGGTGTCCGTCGTTCCACCTGCTGCTTTGTGTTTGTGATACACTGAGGCTCAAGGAGACATACACCGAGGAAGCAAGGGTATGCCATGCTATGTGTGCTATGCCAAGGGTGTGCATGCACACCACGCTTTCCTGCCATTGAAATATCCCCTTTGTACAACTAATTGGGTTACCCAGCATCCCTAACAAATGCCACAAGAACATTAAATGAATGCATAGGGAGAGCTTTAAATGTAGCCAGAGATCACCCCTGTGTGTTTTCCCTGGAGCGGGTGCATTTGTGTCACTCATGGGGGAGGAAAGAGAGAAGGCCCTCGATGGGCTGGATGTGTTTGGAACAGCATCAGAACAATCTGAGAGCTCATCTGTTCCAAACCTTCTGAGCTTCACTTAACTCGAGAACGGATGTTAAACTCCAGGCAGAGATTGGGCTGTGCTTGGATGCCAGACTCTGGCTGGTTTTTGCTAGTGACATAGGTCTGTTTGCTTCTGCCAAGCATCTTCTGAAGCTCACCTGTCACTGGAAGGAACTAGGGAGAGCACTGGGAAGTGAAAGGCATGGAGCCGGGATAACCCATGATCAGTCACTGAGGAATTAGCATGCCGGAGTATAGGGTGCTGGTTATTAAAAGGTCTGTGGTGGCCACTTGGGCTCAGATTGGCTTCTTGATTAGTGCAGTGTGTCCTCATCATGAGAGGAGTGGTCTGAACAAAAGGAGGTGACCTTCAAAAAGTAAGGGGGGGGAGTTTGATTAGAGGTGCTCTAACAATGTGAAGTAACTTAATTCACCTGCTTACAGCTCACGCATTCCACTGGAAGACTTGACCTCTTCTGCACATTCACCCGTTCTGTGCCATCACCTGGGGGCAGCGAGACGTCACGGATTCCAGAGGGCCTGGTGGGACCCGTAACTGACCAGCGAATCAAACCAGAGAGCAGGAGACTTACCCCTGAAGCACCCGTCTGTGATGTGTGTGGAAAGAAGGGTTGCGTTGTTCCGGGGGACTTCAATTTGGGGGACGTGTGCTGGAGGGCATTATGGAAAATGACCAATGATTTCCTAACCCAACATGAGGGCAGAGGATCCTGCTGGTGGCAAAAGATAAACTGCTCACAGGACTGGAAGCTGGTTGTTCCCTGGGGAGCAACGTTCATAACTTCTTGGCATTCACGGTGGGTTAACGGGGGAGAGTCCCAACCAGTCCTCTGGAGACTCGGTGCTTTAAAAGGGCCAGTTTGCCAAAGCTGAGGAACATTATGAACAAAATGGACTGGGGGGGGAGGATTTAGAAAGAGAGCTGTAAATGAACGTCCTTTCAGAGGAGTTTAGTGAGGGCTAAAAAGCCACGACTCCACACTTCAGACAGCTTTGGCTAAACACCCGTCCTGGTTCAGCGGCGAGGGGAAGGCAGCAGTTAGAAATAAAAAGCAACTGCGTGGGCTGAGCGGGGCAGAGAGCAGCTGGCTCCTTCCCTGGAGGGGAGTGGGAAATCAGGGAGCAGAAGAGCTGGCTCTGCCCCAGAATGAGCAGGTGGCGGTGGAGGAAGCAGTAGCTGAGGAGTGAGGTGGGGAGGACAGCCCAGTATTGATGGACCGATTTGGGGCGGGAGGGGGCGGCATTGCTCGTATTGAGGGGATCACTAAAGATGAGTGAGTTTAAACCCTGTCCCAGCCCAAGCCCGGATCCTGACCAGCAGCTGTCATGGCTAGCTCCGGCTTTTTTTCCTGGCGAGGCTGGATGAAGTGCCATCTCTGCTCTAACCCCTGCTCCCCTCCCGCTCTGGTCTCTCCTGCCTTTGTAGCAAACTCTCCCTCTTTGTCTAGGAGACACTCTGTTCATGAACATTGGCTTCCACCATCAGCCCCCCTGGGTCCCTGGTATCAGGCCGGCACCTTCTGTGTCCCTGGATGTGATTTCCTAAGGAACCATGGCCCATTGGACTTGGGGGAGGGAAGTTAGTGTATGCCCATGGCTCCTGGCCCCATTGCTGCCGAGCACAGGTACAACGCTGCCTAGAGCTGCTCCGTTCCCCCCTGGGAAGTCCGGGGGGCTTGCCCTCCTGCGTCAGGATGGGAATGGTTCCCCTTCAAGTCAGTGGGGTTCTTCATCTCCTGTAGTGGGACGGTGGAGCCAACCGGTGCTTAATGCAAATACTCCTGGCCAACCCTGCGAGCTTTGGGGCTTCACAAGGCAGCCTACATCACAGAGCAACAGCCTTAGAAGGAAAACAAAGGGCGTTATTCATGACCTTGATGGCTTAAGCCAACATTTCCTTCCCCTCCGCCAGCTGCAGCGTGGGGTCCGCTGCCAACCCTGGGCACAGGACCCAGATCAGCCACACCGAGCCAAGTCCCTTCGAGCATTTGCAGAAGGAGACAGGCAGAAACTTGGCTGGAGGGTGGAAAGCAGCGAAATGCTCATTGAAAATGGATGGGCCCGGTGTCCCCTGCTTCCTGCTTCACTGGCTTGTGCGGAAGGAGCAGAGAGCACGGCCAATCACAGTGCGGACCCCCACCCCCAGCTCATTAGCTTATTGCACTGACCTGATGGCATTTGGCAGGAAACTCTGATCCTGGCTGCTTCGCAGACAGATTGTAACCAGAGTCCCCTGTTGCTTCCGGTTGGGATCTCCACACGCAGCAGTCTGGGCTTTTCTTGGATAGTGCCTTGGACATAGGTCACATACTTAGCAAGAGTCCAGCCTGTTGATCTGACAGCTCAACCTCCAAATCTACTCTGGGATAGTGTGTTTGGACAATCGATTCGACACCAAGGAATTCACGGTTCGCAGCGGACACTCCAGTCCACGCTCAGCCTGCTGCTTTCACTTTACAGCCCAGGGGCCTGGCACGCCCAAGGAGCTGAGACTCGAGAGCGAATTGGGACTGATCCTCAAAGTCATCCAAGAAGCTCTCAGTGGCAGATGGCAATCAAAGCCCTTGGCTAACCAGGAGCAGATACAGGAGTGTCTCTGGGAGTTCTGCAATATTGCCTGAGTCCATAGCCTACAAGATGCTGTTAGGTGGCTGCAAATTACCAATGGGACATTCATCTGCATGTTCAAAAAGAAGGGGCTGCCTCATTCCAGGAGCAAGATAAGTAGGCAACACCCATGTGGGCAAGTAGACAACACCCATGCCCCGCAGAGAGCCACATGTGCCGGGATGGCGTGAGAGTCACAGGCAGGGATACCTGGGAGATGGGGGTTCGAAGGGGGCAGGCTGTAGTGAGGAGCCATTTAATGCACCTTTGTGGGGCCCAGTATGTGCTCTGCTATGCACATGTCCTATTAACTGTGATGGGAGACACACACACATCTGCGCTTTACACCTTGGGTCCCATGGATCACGGATTTTCGAGCATGGAATGTAGAGAGCATCTGTTGGGTCAGCGTGCACGTCTCTTTTGTTATCCGCACCCAAGCTACACAGTGGAGAGGGCTCAACCCACGGCTGTTCTCATCAGACACTGTCAGGAAAGGCAGCAAAACTGGTTACACACTGCATGACAGTTTCCCTGCCTATAACACTGCAAGGAAAGGTCTGGCAAAGTTCGGACCAGATTTCCCGCACTCCAATGCACTCGCTAGCCAGGAATTTCCCAGGGCTTAGGAAGAACGCTTAGCCCAGCAGCACAGAGATCAGAGAGACAGAGCTCCGTGCTGCGATCCCCTCTGGTCCATTTCCCTGAGTGAGGCAGAGAATGACGGGGAAGCTTAGATTCCTGTTAAAAGTGTAAGACGCTCACAGTTGAAAGAAAACCCGGAGTCTAGCATGGCTGGAGTTGCAGAGCGAAGGGATCCCACCCACTCCACCCGCTCTCCTGGCCACGTCAAGTTCCATCACCCCTTTCAGCCTGGAGCGTTGCACTCCCTCCCCACCAGACCGTCAGTCTTGAAACTTCCAGCCTTTGTCATTTCTGTGCTTGCCAGGCACAAGGCGCTCTCTGCCTCTTGGGTGATTTCCACTGAAACCCCCGCCATTCGCCTGCCCCGAGGGCCAATACACAAGGCTCATGGAGGTGCAGAGAGAGGATGATGGTATCACACCAGGGTTAGAGCAGAAATAGCCAGGAGTTGTGCCTCCCTCCTGGCAAGGGCTAATTCCACGCCCGAGCACCATGCATCTGGTAGCCTCGTCTGGCCTTGAACCTGTGCGGAAGGTTTGGGTTGGGGGTGACAAAGGAGACATTTCCTTTCCTTGGTGCTGACAGTTCAGCCGGCAGGCCTGCTGCCTGCGTCTCTGCCCTGAGCCCAGGGTCCTAGGTGGGCCTATGCTAGTGCCACGAGATTGCAATGCCAGCGGCTCCATTGCATGTTCATGGCAGATCCAGGGGCTCCTTTTGCGAGAGATGGGAGTGAGTCCTGTGTCCTAGGCAGATCCCTGCTCAAGCCATTACATCGTGCCTCCCAGAATCTGGGGCCACCCAAAACTGGAGTGTAAGTTAGAGCAGTCCCAGGGCTGCTCTTACAGTCAAGTGGCCGTAATGGGGTTAAGTGGGTTACTCAGAGTCTAATGGGACAGAGCCATGCTCCATTCCTCCCTTCCTGCTTTGTAAGGAGGGGTGCTCCCCACATGCCCCTGGTTATGCAGTTGAATAAAGGCTCCCAGTCTGCAGTCCTGGGAAGAGAAAGATTTTGGTCACACTGAGTGGTCCCTTTACATTGTGCTACAAGGGCCCCCTATGACCTGCTGCAGCAAATCAGGATAGCCAGAGTCCAATGTACTCTTATCACATCCCTTCCTGCACTGGCCATGACCCAGCTAGTTCCCATGCTCAGGTCTGAGATGGGCCATGCCAGTGTAGGACATTCTGCTGGCCCAATGCCACTAAGGACTCACCCCTCTAGCACTCAGTGTCTTGACTGAATGTCATCTTGCTGATTTCAGACCTATTCTCCAGTTTGTTAAGGTCATTTTGAATTTCAAAGCTGACCTCCAAAGTGCTTGCAATCCCTCCCAGCTTGGGGTCATCTGCAAATTTTATAACCACTCAATTATCCAAGTCATTAATGAAAATATTGACTAGAACCGGAAGGGGAAGATTGTTTAATATGGTGGGAAAGTCCTTCTCCTTTTAGAATCCTACTAATCAACTTGTCTAACTGACTCCAGAGCATACCACAGGGTAATTATTAATCAGACATTATTTAAAAAACAAGTCACAGAAAAGTCTTGCACATTTTTCTTTTGCTTTGGTTGAATTTTAGGTTGGTTGAATTCTCCAAGCTCTAAATTCAACTATTGTGGAAGGTAATATTCCACTCTCTTTCGTTTAACGGTATCCTGATAAATAATAGATTTTCACTGCGTCCACCATATTTCTACGTTAGCAGCAGAAAGACACGGAAGCTCCTATTGAATAGGAATGGCGCTCAACTCTCAGATGAGCTATGGTCTTCGCACCGATGAAAATGCGGCTGGCAGCCCCGTCGCACAGGCTTTGAGAGCCATCTAAGCTGCGCCACAGTACAGGGGCTTTTGTTTCTGAACTGCAGATTACAAAAGAGTCCTAGGAAGGTTTAGTGGATATACTTTCTCTAAAGCTTTTGTATTCTGCTCAAACGGCACTTTTCTCAGCACAGAGAAATTGCCCAAAAAAGAAAAGGTCAGGCCAAATCTCTGTGCGAGTGGAATCCCTGAAAGAGACGGGTTTCATTGTTTGATTCAGAGCTGTATTTGCCTGACTAAGACACCGTCTCTAATGCTCTCCCTTTGTGCCACATCCAGGAGTCACAATGGGCTGCCTTTAATGACAAGTGCAGTAATATAGCCCAGTGACCTTGACGGGAACATTTAACTCGGGCTAAAAATCTAATGGACACCTCCTCTGTCTTAATTGTTTAATTAATACTCAGCACAGGCATTCAGCAGCATGAAAGAAAGCAGGTGTGAGGCTGTGAGCAGCCCTGCAGAGCAGCTTCCCATTAACATTCACTTGGCTTTCTGCAGCGGGAAGCAAAAGAGCAAGGCAGATAAAGCGTAATTAAAGGGCCATTCATTCAAATGTTACATTTACATCAAGGTCTGGTGCCATCAGGAACGCTCCGGCCTGGCACGGGTCTCCCAGCCATTTGATTAGGATTTCAGCCCATGCCCATTTGGAAACACCAATGTTGCTAGGCTGTGCTATCCCGCCCCACTCACGTCTCAGCCGGCGTCTGGGGGTGTGCATTTCTAGGAGAGCTGCCTGGTCAGACAGCATTGCTGCGAGGGACCCAGGGACAGGGGTCGGGCTTCGTGGCCTTCACATGCACTGGGGCACGCCCAGACGAGCCAGAGGGGGCGCTTGGAACGGGAATGTTTGTTCAGAGAGGGAGTTTTAACGGGACACCGTTAATTGCAGGCAGAGCCAGGAACGGGGTTTGTTTTTGATGAGCAAGGCCGGAATGGAAACCATGCTCAGGGCTGGAGTCCTCAAGTCAGCAATCGTAGCTCTGGCAGCGGCAGGGCGAGTTTGCCACATGCCTGACCCTTTGCTGACGGGAATCACCTCTGGCCAGCAGAGCCCCTCCAGGGGTGGGGAGTTGCATTGTACTTAGACTGCCAAAGATGGGCCCAGAATGCCTGTGTGTTCAGTCACGTGCACCCCTGTCTGTAGCAGCCCTCCCACACCCCACACCCCGAGTCAGGGCAAGGTGGCCCAGGGCTAGTGGAACGGATGGCTAGCCTCCCACAGTACGCTGGCCCAGTCAGCCTGGTCATCTTACAGGTGAGGCACTGAATGGCTCATCCCCCCTCAAGCTGTCCTGGGTAGAATTTGGGTAGCTGAAGAGCACCCTACCTGGCTAGGTCCAGTCTCTCCACAACCCTGCAGAGGCCAATGCAACAGTGGCTAGAGCAACAGGCCTGAGACGCGTCTGCTGCATCGCTGGGTCTCTGTGATTCTGTAGCCCACGGAGCACCTGGGAGGAGCTGCCTCAATGGAGAGTGGAGCAAAGTCCCAGTGTAGAACGGATGTTTGCGCTGTGATGCTCACACCCTCTCTCCAGTCCTGCTTCTTGCTCACGTGGTGCTCTGGGATCAGGAGCTCACAGCTTGCCCCACTCTGCCTGTCACATCTTCCCCCTGCCACACCTGCTGTCACGGCTTGGGGGTTCCTTCCTCCTCCCCACTCTCCAGACCTGGCAGCCTGGTCCCAAGTGCCTAAGACCTCGCGTCTCTAACTTAAACATAGAGCAACCCGTGTGTGCCTAGTACGGCAAGAATTGCAGCCCACGCTTCTCCCCAAGGAGGGCACGGGACAACAAACAGGGGACAGCTGCCATTTGATGCACTCCAGGAAGATGCTGAGCCACTACGGTGAGAAGTTCAGCATAAGACCCTGCCTGGAAGAGAAGCGTCCTAATTATTTCTGTGCATCTTCACAGCTTCAGCCACCTCCGGCTCTCGCAGCTGAACAGAGAGCAGCAGAACAGCAAGCGTTTGTGTCGCAAACGCAGGGAACAATTCCATCTTTCTCCCACTGCGGGCTCATTAGCGTGAGGCTAGGACTAAGGCAGCCCTCCCAGCTCTTTGTCAAAGGGAGGAACGAAACAAGCAGCCATTGCCTGAAATCCAGGCTCCCAGCCCAACACTGCAGGGGGGTCTCTACAGGTGTCAGCAGCTCCATAGGCAACATATCCCCTCCCCTCCCAACGCTGCCAGGCATGGAGGAGTTCAGCTGCTCCCAGAGATCCAGCGGGCAGCCCTTCATGCTCCTCAAGCAACATCTCGGATGGGGATTCCCAGTGGCCGACAAACAAGAAAAGCCAAATCAAAGGCCTCTGTGCGGCGGCGGGGGAGGGCTGGAAGCGCATCCTGCCCAGATGGAGGGGTGGGGCCTCCATCCCGTCCTGTGTCCCAGAAGAGCCCCTTGTCGCCTGCAAAGCAAACGCCTGGGATTTGTTGTTCCTTAAGGAGCTGGGCACAGGGGCATCCCTGGGGCCAACTGTGATCATTCTTTTATTCGCACCATTGATTAATGATCATTCCCGTGGCGGTCAGTGGGTCGTGCTGCTCAGCGAGCCTATGGACTCCATGCACGCCTTGGGTTAAGCCTTTCCTCATTCACTGAGAGCCGATACCGTACAAAGCCCTCGCTCCTCATCCAGGTAAGGCCTGACCAGCGGACTAGACGGCAGAGGAAACGGAGCCAGCGGCTATGGAGATGCCTGGATGAATGGATATGCCTGGTGCAGGTAGCAAAGCAACTCTCTGGTGGTAGCGAGCCCAGAGGGAAGGCCCGATGCTGTGAGCGCTCTGGAGATTGTAGACCACTTTGATCTGGGGCACACGTCTGCCCTCCATTGACGTAGCGGTCAGAGACTCGGATAGTTCCTCAAGATGCTTTGCCCTGGCAGTCAACACCAACTTTGTCATGTCCATCTTGTGCTTAAATCTGGCCCTCTTCCAGGGCCCATCCGTGCCAGACATTGCAGGGAGGGAGAACAGCTCAGTCATACACCTGCCCTATGCCCCATGCTCATACAGTTTTGTGGGGGAGAGATTTGACATAGGCAAAGTCAGGACGTGTGCCTGTAAGATCTCCCAGGCACTCCTAGATCTCCCATTAGGCACCATCCATTGTATATCTAAGATGCACTGGGGGATGGAGGATTTGGCACTGGGAGAGCCAGCCTCTCCTGCATTTCCTCAGCAGCCTCTTTACAGTCTCCTGCTTTTACTTCATTTTATTTTGAAGTGGCAGCCTCCACTGAGCACGTCCTGATCTGTGTGGGCCCATAAAAGCCCGCTCTTCCCTATGGACAGTGCCAACACCAGTCTGTGTCTCACCCCGCCGGGCACACTTTCAATAGTCCAACACCCCTGTCCAGGCAAGGCTTAGGATTTCCACCAGCTCACACCGGTGTTGGGCTACTGAGGATGCACAAACCAGGACTGGTACACTGACAATGGGTGAGCAGCTGTTGGCACCAGATGAGTGCAGGTACAGGTAGGCACTTGAAGGGGCACATCAGACGCCCTTTAACAGCAAGGTCATAATCACAGAGATGGGTTAAAAACCAAACCAGTTCAAACCCACGAGGCCAGCACAGCTACCATTTCTGGGGCGATGGGTCTTTGGGCATGTGCAATGAAGTAAAACATTGCTATGATGCCACCTCCAAGGTGCGCGGGATGAGGGGGTGAGAAAACCAGAACGACACCAGCAATAAAAGGTGCTTTCGATGCTCAGAATGTTACGCTGGAAAGTTTCACAGAAACACAGGAGCAGCCAGATGGGATCAGATCCACGGCCTATCTAGCCAAGTCTCTTACTTCTGACACCAGGCAGTACCGGGTGAGTCAGATAAAAGGGAAAGAACCGCCCCCCCATAAGGATATATCTTTTGCATTGAATTATCTTGGGGTTTTTTTAATTAAATAAATAAATAAATAAAAGAGAAAATAAAGTCGACGGAAGAAACCTCCTTTGTGGCTCTTCAACCACAACCTTCAGCCTTCTCTTCCCACCCTGCCCTTTTTATCTCTGTGCAGCCTTTTCTTGCATCTCCATCTCAGTCCTCACCAGCCCTTCCCTTTGCTTCACTTCCTTAATTCCCCCATGTCAAGACCAAGTGGTACCATGTAGACACCAGCCTCTACCATCCTCATCAGGGCTCAGAGACACTGTCCCCGTTCCCCACTGATCAGCTGTTCAGTGGTGAGTGGAAAGGACTGCTTCTCGAAGGGTCTGTTCTGGATCCAATCTCAGTCAATATTTCCATTAGCAGCTCAGAGGATGGAGTGGAGCGTGTGCGAATCAAATGCTCGGATGATGATAATCTGAGGGAATGGCAGATACATTGCAGGAGGCTATTATTATACACAGTATGAGCTTAACAAAGGAGAGAAATGGGCTGAAATAACATCCAAATTAATGAGGACAAAGAAGGGGCTCCAGGGGTGTGTGTGAGCCCGTGTATGTGAGCAGGGAGATTTGGTTTCTGGTTTCTCCCTGGCACAGCTGGTCCTCTCTGATCTCATGCAAACAAGATAAAACCGTATGAAAGCAAAGGATCTTCATTAGGTGGTGGTTCTTACAATCAGGACTGGCCCTAGACCAAATGGAATCCCAGGTGTGGAAGCTCTTGAGCCCTCCACTCTCCCCTATTTGTTAAATGTTAAATGTATTTGTTAAATACCTTATT
The DNA here is from genome assembly GCA_007922155.1 of Mesoclemmys tuberculata. Lineage (NCBI taxonomy): Eukaryota > Metazoa > Chordata > Testudines > Chelidae > Mesoclemmys > Mesoclemmys tuberculata. The sequence goes on from ML675638.1 coordinate 7,058,939, forward strand.
TTTTAATTGGACTTGTAGCCCATTTTGTGAAATTGATGCACAAGTTGCATGAATGATATATCCCTGTCATATATGATGATAAATTTGCACACTATCATTGGTAAATCTGTATTTATTCATGCCATATATAAGAAAAAAATCATTTCCGCTAATCTTGTAGAAACTTTTTAATTTTAAGAGTAACTGAAATGTACTAATAACATCAAGAAATTGAACTGTGCACCAACACTGGGTGGACCAGCATTAAATAGTGTTACAGCAGGTGACAGCCTTACAATGTTAACCCTAGTCCTTTAGTTCAAAGGGTTTTCTCGCCTTTGCCCTCGCAGACAGAAGCACGGCGTCAGAGAGATCCAAAGACTGGCTAATGGCATTTTCAAGCAATAAAATAGCCAGTGATGTCAGCCATTGTCAATATGTTTTAATGAGCCTAAGCTTCAAAGAGCTGTGCTTGGTGCTTGCACCTGTGAACAGAATTTTCAAAGCTATCCACACGTTAGGAGAATTATCCTTCAGCTCTGCAGCATGAGTGCACTGGAGAACTTGGAGTAGAGAATGCTTCCCATGTGGCCAAATGTGACCGATGTTGTCCAATTCAACATAGAAGTCTTTATCATAGACATCTGAGCATGCCCCATGTGTCAGCATCTGGTAAAGGTCTGTACAATTGTTCAAGAGCATTTTCCTGTCCACCAGCAGCTAACTAAGGTCATTAAAAAACCAAAACCAAACACCAGGTCTTTTCTTGGTGCTTCATCTGTCTGAACTGTTCTTTCATGGACACTTGAGCAGTGCCAGTGAGCAAGCAAACAACCTCCCTCATGAATTTCTCTTCTGAGCTGCCCATCACCTCATTTCTGCCCTCATAACCAAACTGTCTCTGCTACTGATGAATATGAGGTTCTTGAATACAAGCTCAGCTCCTAAGTTTTCTTTGGTAGCAGTGATGGCACCTTCAAATTTGTTGACTCTGTAGGCCACAGTGAAATCAAGACAGCTTCTCATCAAAGTAATAGTGGTTGCAATGTCAGTTGAATGAGTTTGTTATGCCTTGCTTACAAGGTTTACTTGGAACAGGATATTGTGCCAAACCACAAGTGAGACCAGAAATTTGAAGTCAGTGACCTGGTTTAACAGGCTTTGCACCTTGTGTTGGATTCCGGCTGCAGCTTTATTCAACTGCACTGGTTTCATCAGGGCGTTGTAAACGTCAGTCACTTGGTCCTTCACTGGCCTTATGCTGTCAATGTGGCACTCCCAGCAAGCGTCACTTAGTGGCTTCATGATCAGATTCGTAACACTGTCCATGAGGATCTTCCACCAGATTGTTGATGCTGAAAATGGGACATATATCCTCTGCAATACACCGAAGAGTGGTACTGAATCTAAAGAAGATGCTGCTGCACCTGACACAACCAGATTGAAGGAATGGCAGCCACAAAGCATGAAGAAAGCTCTTGGACTCAACAAAAGAACCCTTGTGTGGACGCCACTGTTTCTTCCCTTTGTGTTTATGCTGTTGTAGTTCCCTTGGCCATGGCAGTCCTGAAGCTTTATTTTATTCTCATTCAAAATGTTCAAAAACAGTTCTGGTAGGCCTTTTCCAGTAGAGTCAGCTACAGACCGGAACCAGATAAAGTGTTCCTTTACTTGGATACAGCCATCCTCATTGTCAACAAATCTTACTGTAAATGACATCTTTTCACTGTGACTAATGTCGAGAGTGCTGTCCTTTATCACCGTGTCGTGCTTCGCTTTGCCCAGCTGCATCAATATGTTATCAAGCACCTTCCTTGCCAGAAGGTCAATCAATTTGTTTTGAATTGTTTTGCTACAGTAATGGCCCACAGCGTCTTTACAAACTACTCAACATAGGTGCTCACAAATGATATTGTTGTATTTCCCAAGGAGCTTGTACCAAACAGAGGAATTTCCCTTTAGGCCATAACAACAAAACCATCACCCCAAGACCGGCACCACAGATGGTCACCTGCCTCTAAATCCAGCCCTGTTTATAGTACTATGTTAAGGTTCCTCCCCTCACCTCCACCCCAGAGAGCATCAGAGAATTCCCACAGCCAGTTTGCAAGGGCACACTACAAACAGTGGCCTACGCCACCATATGCACCGAGGGAAACACAACCCTGACTGTAGACTTCTGGAGCTGCTGTTCCTCTAGGCTCGTCCCACATCCCCCAGCAGATGGCAGAGTTCACTATGGCTAATGACATGCAAAGGCTGCTACCCTCCCAGTAATACATACTCAAAATAGATTTCTCACATAGCAAGACCCTCTTTCAAAACGCTCCATCTCCAGGAAGAAGAGAGAGTTGATTTGTTTTGGAACATTCTCTTTTGTTTTACAAGTACAGCTACATCACACCGATGGAAGTCACGACCCTCTTGCAAAGTACAGCACTTATAATAAGCGCACACTACTCCAGGTGTAAACTTCTCCCCTGAAAGACCAAAGCTCTTAACTTGCTGAAGTGATCCCCAAACAAGAAGCAAGGCAATAATGGAATGAATGAGTTTGTATCGGGGTCAGTCCGTTTTGTAATGAATACCCAGGGAACTGTAAGAATGCTAAACGGGTCTCATTTGTGCAGTAAGAGGTCACTGTTACATGCCCTTCATTACAGGAAGTCTGCCGCAGGCAGCCCGCCTCTGCCTCTTATGAATGAAGGAAGCGAGAACTGACATTCATGCCGCTCACAGTCTCATCGTTCGACAGCTACAGAAAAGTTCTTTGAGAAAGAAATTATGCAAAATAATGAGCAGGGGCATTTTTCCATTCTAAGTCTCACAATGAACCTCTTCCCTGGTATCAATCCTCTCTTCCATTTGCTCACCCTAACCCTCTCCCTGCTCGAGTGCCCCCAACCACTCCCCCGCGTGCTCATTTTAAACCACTCCTCCCAAGTGCACACCCTAAACTTCTCCCCTCTAGTTCTCACTCAAGAGCTCATCCTGAACCATTTCCTGCTCCGTTCTCATTGCAACCACCCCATTCCCCCAGATCACGCTCTGAAAATCCCCCCCACTCACCAACAACCACTATGCCCTTATCAAGAGCTCACTCTAGAACACACCTGAATCGGTTCTCATGTGAAACTGCTCACCAGTACCCATTCCCTTTTGAGCCGCTCTTCTCTCTGTGATGACTGTAAACCTTGCGAGTCTCAGGTTAAACATGTCCCCTGAGTGTCCATCCTCACCTGCTCCCATTGTGTACATCTTGGATGTACCCAGTGCTCAACCTAAAACTGCACACTGTGGTTTTCATAAAAACATAACATAAGAATGGCCATATTGGGTCAGACCAATGGTCCATCTAGTTCTGTATCCTGTCTTCCAACAGTGGCCAATGCAAAGTGCTTCAGAGGGAACGAATAGGACAGGTAAACATCAACTAATCCATCCCATCATCCTTTCCCAGCCTCTAGCAAACAGCAATCCCTGTCTATCCGGCTCATAGACATTGATGGACCTATCCTCCATTAATTTATATAATTCTTTTTTGAACCTTATTATAGTCTTGGCCTTCACAACATACTCTGGGAAGGAGTTCCACAGGTTGACTGTGTGCTGTGTGAAGAAATACTGCCTTTTGTTGGTTTAAACCTGCTGCCTATTAATTTCATTTGGTGACCCCTAGCTTTTGTGTTATGAGAAGAAGTAAATAACACTTCCTTTATTACTTTACCCACACCAGTCATGATTTCATAGACCATTATCATATTGACACTTAGTCGTCTCTTTTCCAAGCTGAAAGTCCCATTCTTATTAATCTCCCCTCTTATGGAAGTTGTTCCATACCCCTAATCATTTTAGTTGCCCTTTTCTATGCCTTTTCCAATTCCAGTACATCTTTTTTGAGATGGGGCGACCAGATCTGCACACAGTATTCAAAATGTGGGCGTACCATGAATTTATAAAAAGGCAATATAATATTTTATCTCTTATTATCTGTCCCTTTCCTAATGATTCCCAACATTGTGTTAGCTTTTTTGTCTGCTGCTGCACATAGAGTGGATGTTTTCAGAGAACTATCCACAATGATGCCAGGATCTCTTTCGTGAGTGCCAACAGCTAATTGAGACCCCATCATTTTATATGTATAATTGGACTTATGTTTTCCAAGGTACATTACTTTGAATTTATCGACAATGAATTTCATCTGCCATTTTGTTGCCCTGTCACTCAGCTTTAGGACATCCCTTTGTAACTCTTCACAGTCTGCTTTGGACTTAACTATCTTGAGTACTTTTGTATCTTCTGCAAATTTTGCCACCTCACTGTTTACCCGTTTTTCCAGATCATTTATGAATATGTTGAACAGTACTGGTCCCGATACCGACCCGCAGGGGACACCACTATTTACCTCTCTCTGAAAACTGACCATTTATTCCTACCCTTTGTTTCCTATCTTTTATCCAGTTCCCGATCCAGGAGAGGACCTTCCCTCTTATTCCATGGCCACCTACTTTGCTTAAGAGCCTTTGGTGAGGGACCTTGTCAAAAGCTTTCTGAAAAATCTAAGTACACTATATCCACTGGATCACCCTTGTCCACATGCTTGTTGACCCCCTCAGAGAATTCGAGCAGATTGGTGAGCACTGATTTCCCTTTACAAAAACTATGTTGATTCTTTATCAACAAATTGTGTTCATCTATGTGTCTGACAATTCTGGTTTTTACTATAGTTTCAACCACTTTGACAGGTACTGACGTTTGGCTTACCAGCCTATAATTGCCAGGATCACCTCTGGAGGCTTTTTACAAAATTCATGTCACTTTAGCTATCTTCCAGTTATCTCATACAGAAGCTGATTTAAATGATAGGTTACACACCACGGTTATTAGTTCTGCAATTGCGCATTTGAGTTCCTTCAGAGCTCTTGGGTGGACACCATCTGGTCCTGGTGACTTATTACTGTTTACTTTATCAACTTCTTCCAAAACCTCCTTAAATGACACTTCAATCTGGGCTAGTTACTCAGATGTCACACCTAAGAAGAATGACTCGGGTTTGGGAATCTCCCTCATTCTCAGCCGTGAAGACCAATGCAAAAACTTCATTTCGTTTCTCTGCAATAGCCTGATCTTCCTTGAGTGCTCCTTTAGCATCTCTATAATCCAGTGGACATATTGATTGTTTAGCAGGATTCCTGCTTCTGATATACTTAAAGAAAATGGCTGTTACTTTTTGAGTCTTTGGCCAGCTGTTCTTCAAATTCTTGTCTGGCCTTCCTAATTATATTTTTACACTTCACTTGTCAGAGTTTCTGCTCTTTTCTATTTTCCTCAATAGGATTTAACTTCCACTTTTTAAAAGATGCCTTTTGGCCTCTAACTCCTTCGTTTACTTTGTTGTTCAGCCATGGTGGCACTGGTCTTGGTCCTCTGACTATGTTTTTTAATTTGGGGTACACATTTAAATTGAGTCTCTATTATGCTGTTTTTAAAACGTTTCCATGAAGCTTGCAGGGATTTCCCTTTTGGCACTGTACTTGAGGGTGCATCTGAAAAACCACTGTCTCCCGGTGTATCGAGGGGATATGCGACCTGCTAGCATTCCCATCATATACCGTTGCCTCTGCTTTGTGCCTGTTGAACCCAACTCACCCCTAGAATGCCTACTGAATACCACCCCGCCGAACGCGTTTCTAATACCCTTTCCAACCCTCATTGTGCATCAATAACTGTTCCCCCTGGTATGCCCACTGAATACTGGTCCCCACTAGGCCTGCATCTCTGAGTGTTTCAAACACCCCCCCCCAAGATATGCCTTGCAAACCGCTTCCCCTTGAGTGTGCCTCGAATATCGCCCTCACCATTTCGCCTGTCAAAGAGCCATGCCCTCACTGTGCTTTAATTGCCCTTCCCCCAGTGTGACCACTGAAAACCATCCTCCCCAGGGTCCACTTTGAAAAACCGCCCCCAGTGTGTGACTTGAATACCCTTCCCCACCCTTGTGTGCTCCAAAACCACTGCCCCCAGAATTTCCCTTGGAAATCATTTCCCCCAGAGTTCCCCTCCAATATGGATCCCCCTGGAGTACCATTGAATGCTGCTGTGTCCCAAGTGTCCCATCAGATACCACTCCACTTAGGGTGCTCGCTCTGCACTGCTACCCCCTTAAATACTCACCTTCAGCTTGTCCCCCTCCTTGCAGTGACTTTGGATCCCACACCTAAAACAGTTCCTCCACTAACTGCCCACCCAAAACTGCTCCCCTCGGAGCCTGGAAGCCATTCCCCCCAGTGCACACTGAAAACAGCTCTCCAGCGTGTGCTCACCCTAACCCGCTCCTTTCCAAGTTCTCACATAAACCACTCTCCCCTAGTACTCACCCTAAGCCAGTCTCTAATGCGGGTTCGCTCCAAGCTGCTCCCAGTGGGTGCTCACCTGTAACTTTCTCCTATTGTGCGCTTAGCCCACGTGCTCCGCTAACAATCCACTCATCATGTGAAATCACTCTCCCCGGTCACCCTACGCAGCTCCAAAGATGCTCACTGAAAGCGCTGCTTCTTTGCCAGAGGGAGCATTGCGTGCTATCAAACTGGAATCTTTATTCAAGCAAATTCACACAATGGAACAGCTCCACAGTCCTGTTCATTGCCATCTGCCCTCCCTGACTCTTTTCTCCACATGTTTGTTTCCATGTATTACAATTATTTATTTCTGCTGTGTTCAATTTACATTAGCACCAGTAGTTCTATATGCATTTCCCTCATTTGCTTTCTTGCAATTGGCAGGGCTTTCTAGTAACGTTTCCGTTTATCTTCAAACAATAACAAAGGGGCGAGCTTTAAATCAGCATCTCTCCTCTTTTTTTTTTCTCTGTGGATTCATATGTTACTTGCTTATTTTCATTTCCCCGTCTATCTATTTCATTTTTTCCATCCCCTAGCATCACAGCATCTAAATACTTCCCAAGAACAAAAATGCCAACAACATTCATCCATTGCTTCTTGCAGACTCTGACCATGTCTATGAAAGTGCATTCAATTCCTGTGTCACACTACATCCACCAAAGATTAAAGGAATGTTAACCAAAAGAGTTATTACTGTAACTATAATGCTTTGCTTCCCCCAAAAGATGCCACATTCATCCACTCAGAACACTGATGGGGATTTTCTTTAGCAGTGGCTGAATTCAGCTTTTGGAGAGATTCAGTGAGAATTGCGGGATTTTTTTTCCCCCCCACTGGCACAGCTACAGTTCTCTGATCTCATCCACAAACACACACATATATGAAAGCAGAGGTTCTCGCTTTCTTTCATTTCAGGTTTTTATACCATTGGGTTACAATTCCACATCTCCTACTCATAGAACAAATTTCATACCCAGGTTTCAGATAATACTGGAAACAATAATACATTCCCCCATGTGCTACTGAGATCGCCACTCTTGCTGCATAGCCATTTATGGCTATTCTTGCTTCACCCACCAGTAGAAGGCAGAGTTCAGTATTTTCTATCTAAAGTAATTAACTAGCCCCCATTACTTCTGCCACAAGCAACTCACGATCTTTAATGGATTTATCCTCACAGCCATCTTGTGCAGCAGGGCAGATTATTATTTCCATTGAACAGATAGGAACTTGAAGCACAGAAATGCTAATCAACATGCCCAAGGCCACACAGGGAGTCTATGGCACAGAAGGAAAGAGAACATGGGTCTTCCAAATCCATAATGAGGGTCTCTAGCACGCTTCAGCTCTAGCACAGCTGAGGATAGTGGAAAGCTGTCCTTTCAGGATGTCACCCTTTCAAAAAGAGAGTGAGACATCGGAGAGTTCAGGGCAGCGCGAAAAGCTTGCAAAAAGCGTCGGGAAGTAAGAGCTAAGGGAAAGAAAGAGGGCAAGAGAGGAGCTGAAAAGAAATAAGGAGGAAAGAAGCAGAGAAATAGAACTGGCTGTGGGAAAGCTGCGTCAGCTAGAAATCAGCAGGGGAGCTGAGGACAGAGAAATATATACTAAACAGAAAGAGCAGATGAAAGAGGAACAAATTAATTTGTGAGCCACTTGTGAAAAGGATCAGCTGTTGCCCATGGAAAATTAGAAAAGAATATAATGGCATTTAAAATATAAATAATGAAATCTGAAACATTTCTGTGTGCCCTGTAGTTCTAAGATTTTCAGCCCCTGTTTTGTACTAAAGTGGTTTTCCTGAGGTCAGGATTTTTGTCTCCAAGATCACTTGCTCCTCTTTCTTTTTAGTTGTCCAGTGTCTGAAACTTTCATTCTTTTATATGACAAACACCTGTGAAGTCACAAAGGAGAGTGACCACAGGAGATGATGAACCTTTATGAAACAACTATTCTGTTTTATTCTAATATCTCACATGCTAAAGACCAAGGGATTGGAAATACAGAACATTGAATACCAAATCTATCTATCTATCTATCTATCTATCTATCTATCTATCTATCTATCTATCTATCTA
>ML675638.1:7067403-7220183 GCA_007922155.1 Mesoclemmys tuberculata
CTATCTATCTATCTATCTATCTATCTATCTATCTATCTATCTATCTAATCTCCACCAGCGTAGTCTGAGTGGCTCCCAAGTGTTTATATTTAGAAATAATGATTTCTTTCTCCTCCTTACCAGTCTATAAGAAAAATAGCTTGATTAGTTTACTATTTGTATTTTGTGTGTATATGCATGTGAAGCACTTGTTGGGGGAAAGCGAAATTGAACACGAGTTTGCTTATGGTTCTGAACTGTGGCAGTGAGTTCCACAGTCTTGGCTCAGCTCCTGTTAAGATTCTGTATCTTGCACTCATGAGTCTCACCCTACTGGATGGCAAGTTCATTGTCTTGGGAAGTGGAACTGATCCTCTAGACCAGCGGTTCTCAACCTGTGGGTCGGGACCCCAAAGTGGGTCGCGATCCCGCTTTAATGGGGTCACCAGGGCTGCCGTTAGACTTGCTGGGGCCGGGCGCTGAACCCAAAGCCTGAGCTCCACCGCTCTGAGCCCTGGGTGGCGGGTCTCAGGTCTCCCCCACCCCTGTCCAGGGCTGAAGCCCTCAGATTTCAGCTTTGGCCTCCCCCACCTGGGGCGGCAAGACTCTGGCTTCACCCCCATCCCCTTCCTGGGGGTCATGTAGTAATTTTTGTTGTCTGAAGGGGGTCGCTGTGCAATGAAGTTTGAGAACTGCTGCTCTAGACAATGTTTTTTCTAAAGTCTCCAAGTGACGTGTGTATCCCTTTAAAGTTCTTTGGGCCAGCTCTCCAGGACCGAGTTGGTTTATCTAGTTTAAATAACATACGTGTTATGCATATTAGCTGCAGGTAATGGTGCATAGGCTGCAGAACACATAGATTTGAAGGGAATATCCAGCCTTACACCTTAACACCTCTTTGTCTCCACTCAGTAGCAGCATTGCGTGTCTTTCTGCTCCTCTGGGAGCAGCTAACCCAACCTCGCCTATCGCAAGAATTCATAAAACATGAGTCAGCCCTTAAAAATCATGACATCGGTTTAAAATCACGAGATTAAAACAACAACAACAAAATGGGGTCTCTTTTGTTTTCGTTTGGAAACAGGGATACATCCACCCCAAGCTTAAAGCATGGGCTGGGTGAAACTAACGTGGTTCTTGTCATTTTCACGGCTGCCCTTCTGCTAAATAGCAGCATCAGATCTAGCAGCTGGCCACTGGCTTGTGGTCTGTTAGGAGTTTGTTGGCCCTTATACGTTTCCACAAAACATTTCAGGTTTGACAAATCAGAATTTTCCAACCAATTCCTGACCAGCTCTATTCTTCTGTCAGGGCTTCCGAGCGCAGCTGGGGTCATCAGGCTGGAAAGTAAGTGAAAGCATCCTGTCTGGATGCCATCTGGGGTGCTGCTTTCCCATTAGCTACTACCCCAGGCCACTACACTAAATACGTGGTTTCTCTTTTGTCAAGGAAATCCCCTAAGTATAGGAGCAAATACCTGCATGGGATAATTCATTTAGATTATTATTAGTTCAATTAGCCGCAACCAAACCGGTTATTTCCTGTAATTGTATGACGGTTGAATGGTATTTTGACTGGTGTAAATCACTCTCGACTCTGTTAACTACTGGAAGTAAACATGGCATCTGGGTTAATATATTCCTTGCTCCTTTCCCCGGTAATGTGCAGTCAAGAGTCCCTGAGAGGCACAGTTCTAACAAGTACAAATGATGTGTTGTGGTTCCTCCTGGCAATGATGTGCGAAGCTAAGGTGCCTGATCAGGGTTCAGATGGTGGCAGGCAGATGGCACCTGCCACCATCAAGGGCACCTGCGGATTAGCAGAGTTACAGTAGAAAAGGGCTAGGGCTGCGCAGGATGCACATGGAAGTCACTGCAAGAGGCTGTGCTGGAATGCTAGGACATGCTTCCTATCCCCAGCCCTTCTGCATGTGCTATAAAAGCAGAGCAGGGTAATTAACTCCCCAAGGCCAGGAGGTTTGATGTCCCTTTGGGCCCAGTGGATGAGTCTCTGGTGGACCACAGCAAACAGATGAGGAAAAGCAAGGAAAGGAGATCGGGGGTTTCTCTCAGAGTCAGCCACCTTGCGTCACTCTGCTGCCAGCTGGAATGAAATTCAGCAGCAGCAGCATTGTTCTGAAGTCATGAGCTGGAGCCCCACTCTCAAGAGATTTCTAAAAATACCAAATTTTGGTTCTTATTTTTTGCCTCCTGCTCTGGAGCCTGTGGGTGCCACGTCTTCAAGGCGTTCTCCCCCATCAGAACAGCTAGAGGCTTACATTTTTAAACGGAAGTGGATGGTCTCATGGAATCACATGAATCCAGGAGCTGGAGCTTTATGGAAAACACAAATGTGGTGAGACTCACCATAAAATCACGAGAGCTGGTGAGGCTCAGTTTCCGTTGCCTGCGCTTCAGGATGGTTTTGAGTAAATCCAGGTGCAGAGCTTTTTGGTGAACTCCGCATGCAAACGAACGACACGACCGCATGTGACCTGTTCTGAAATTCAGCTCACTCTTCGCCATGTTCAGTCTGCCGCAGCCTCTCCGCTTTGCAATGCATAAACATGCTGCAGCAGTGGGAGGTGGGAGACTTTGGTGGTTGGGGACAGCGGGGACTTTTCCACCTAGAATGTTAACTTCACCCACAGTGAGCTGGGGAGTGGGAGATGTGGCAAGATGGCCCAAAGCAAGGAATGCCAGGCAATGCCACTGAAGAGGGCATCGGGCCTGGGAGAGGGCAGGGGAGCTTCTCTACAGAAAGGATGATGACTCAGTGAGAGAAGCCCCAGGTGGGAGCCGATTCAGAAACGTATGTTCCAGGGCACAGATGGCAGACTTGCTGAAGGTGGAGTGAGAAGGGCCCAAAGGCCCCAGTCTATCCCTAGGGTCTCCAGGCTGTGCTGAGAACCCCAGATGCACCCCAGAGATGGGCAGAGGCAACCTCAGGCCTGGGGAGGCACAAATGTGCTGCCCTCCTGGCAGTCAGCTGCATTGGGCCCCTTACTATGCCTCTTCTGAGCCCCTGCCTCTCACAGACACGTGCTCCTGTGGTGTGGGGGCGTGCAGCAGCACTGCTTTGGTCTGGATCGCCAAGCCCTGTATGCCGGATTTGCTACCCTCCCATAGAATGCTGACCAGCTGTTGCAGACAAATGAACTCCGCCGATCCCTTCAGCGGCTCCAGTCTTTATAGCGAAATGGCATTTTGTAAACACCGATGGCTGACAGCAAGGCCCTCGCAGATCCTCAGCCGGGGAGGTTGGATGGGGCACATAGGCCAGGGAGGGCTCCTGGACCCACGGAGCTGGCTGGTGCATCGTGGAGCTCTCCAGAAAAGCGACACATCCCAAATGCCACACGGAGCATTGCCTTGTGGTGGGCAAGGAGCCAGCAGTTGCAAACACCGCCACCACCACCGCCCTGGTCTGCTGGAGGCAGGAAGCCGCCCTGTCCAGATAAAGCAGCTTCTGCCAGCTGAGCAGCCAGACCCGGCCTGTTCTGCGTGGCACTGATGGAAATCGCCTTGGGCAGACCAGGGAAAGTCTTACCATGTTTGGAGGCAGGCGCGAGGGTTGGGAGGAGGGAGGAGGACACCGGCTGGCAAAGAAGGAGAGCAGGTTGCTGCTGGGCCTGGGACGAAGGGGTTCCGAGCGGAACGGTGTGGGGTGAAGAGCACGTGGCACAGGGGTGTTTCAGGGGATAGTGAGGGAGTGGAGAATGTGGAGAGCAGGGCGGGAGAGTATGTATGAGGCTGCTTCTCCTAGACAAGCTCAGAGCATCGCTGCTTTCCTGCACGCACAGCTCATCTGCGGCGTCCTCGCTCCGGTCGCCCCCACCAGGCCTACTTCCAGCTTGCTGCCAGAGGGAGGTGCTCTGTCCAGTGCATAGCCATGCCACAGCTGTCTCAGGCCACCACCTCCCGGTGACCCCGCTCTGACCCAGGCCACCCCCAGTCTGTGTTCCCTAGAGGCAAGGGCCATCCCCAAGCCTGTGCAGAAATAGCTATGGGGACGCTTCGCCAATGCCAGGGAGAAAACGGCTGGTGCCAGGCCAGGGTGGCTGGAAGCAGAAATGACGCTGCGAGGGGTACCAGTAACTGCTGGGCCATGCTGGAAATTGCTGGCTGGCCACCTGCCGTGAAGGGAGGAGTGACAATGGCTGAGACAGGGACATCCGGGCCCCAGCACCAGGCTGCACGGCCGAATGCAGCCCTGGATGTCTTTGAAGTAGCCACCTCTGGCACGTGGCTGCATGGTGCCAGGGGGGTGACGCCGTTTCTGTGAGAAGATGTGAGGGTGGATGGGCCCAGTCTCCTCCGAAATGCTCTCTCCTCTTACCCTTTGACAAAGAACCTGTAGCTTTCCTTGGCGGTGTGGCTGCACACAGAGGAGCTGCACGGATATTTATTATTTCTGGGGCTTTCCCACTGCTGCTTTAGCGATGGCCCTTCTTCCCCCACCATAACCTCCCTCCCACCCACCCACACCCCCCGAAATGCAAAGAGCATAACTCATTCATCACACCAAAACATAGCCACCTTTCCCTGAACAGCTTCAATGGCAATGTGCTCCTCGTCCCTGGCTCCTCGTCCCTCCCTCCCAGCTTTTCCGCTCTCCTGCTGGGTGACCGTGGACCACGCCTTCCCTCTCTTCCTGCTTCCATTTCTCCTCCTTCCCTGCATCCAGCAAAGGGTTCAGAGCGTAGGCGCTTTGAAGCAGGGACTGACTCTTGCTCAGTGTTTGCACAGACTGGGTACAAGAGAGCTCCTGCCTCAGCTGGGGTCTCTGGGCGCTACTGTACTAGACATAAAGAATAAATCGAATGAGAACTTGGATGTAAAATCAATGACAAAGTGTCAGGGATCCATACCAGTGCATCACATCACTGCATACAGCATATCAGTATAGCACACAAGCACTGATTACATCTCACGCCTCTGTGTGTAGCCTCTGACTATAGCTCTCATGGAGTTGTGATGAACATATTTTGGGTTTGTGGTTCTAGATTAGATTAAGGTTATGTTTAATGACACAGTCTTCCCCCCCCATGAGAGGCAAAAATATGGTTCTCTTCTCTCCTGCTGTGTCCTGTCCAGGTGACGTTGCCTGTATCTCCAATGCTTGCTCATTCTGGCCGCTTCTCCATCGCCCCATCAGCACCGCATTTCTATTGCAGCATTCTCTACCCTGCCACTCGGTTCTGTCTTGCAGCCCAGATGGTTAGCATGGATCTTCACTCCAGATGCCTTGGCAGAAAAGTAATTCATTGGGTATATATTGGGTCCATAGCCCAAAGGTGAATTGACAGACAACCTCTCATGCTAGGTGCTGTCGCTGCGAGCTCTGGTAACTCCCTTGAGCGTGGCTGGGAGGTCTGACAAGCCTCTCTCATCGTTGTCTTTGATGACCGACAGTCTGGCTGAAATTTGTGATGATGGTCCATTAGTTCATAAATGGCTGGTTTGAAAAAACACAAATGGAAAACGATACAGAGGCTAAAGACTGTGGGATTAGACGCTGCTTTTCAGGGTTTTTCTTTTTTTTTTCTTTTTGGTTTTTTGTTTTGTTTTGTTCTGGTTTAAAAAAATCAGGTGAAAGAACACGGTGACGATTCTAAACAGAGGGGGAAGGTTAACAGCCTGACTTCCATATTAGAATTCATGTTCTCTTTTCTCAAGAAACTGAGAACTTCCAATGGCAGTGAAAAAAATAGCTCAGATCTACATCTAACCTGAACACGGGGCCATGGCTACTCCATGCCCAGTCCTGCGCTTAGGCCCTTGGCTTGGAGAAGCAACTATACCAGTGTAGTTTAAGTGGTACTTAGACATTGCCTAAGGGTGTGAGGTGCCTTGCCATTACCTGCTCTTCCCGTGAAGCAGTCTTGTGCATATCTGCTGTGGCTCTGCTCCCTAAAACCCACAGCCTCTAGACCCGCAAGCACTGACTTCCTGGTCTTTGCTGACCTAGCCCTCTCTCTGCAGGCTAGTGCTAGGTATACACCAATCCTCAAGTCCTTGGAACGATCCCTGCAGGATCCAGCCCCGGTCGCTGGACACTCGTAGTAATTCTCAGGTAAGCCATCTCCAGAGAGACCGTGTACACACAGCTGGATTAGTAGAACTCGGGATCAGGTCCTTTATGAGAACGCAGCACTGAAATATATTCATAGTGAAAACCATCACAAATTGATTAACAAAGATTGAGGTTTAAGAGATTCTGAGAGAGGCTAATGAGTGGAAAGAGATCTGGTTACACAAAACATGGTCGACACATGGTTACCGTTCCTACTCAATAAAGTAGATCTTCTCCCAAGAATTCCGTCATTGACCGAGCACTTGATTGTCATTCAGAACCAAGCTCCAAGGCTTCATGAATATCCCCACAGCCTTCACAGTGGTTCCTCAGTAAATGGCTTTGTTCTTCTGCTTATAATTCCCAAACCGCCTTCTTTTGACCCCAGTGTCAGGAGGACGCCGTTGTTCGTTCCCTGGTGTGCCATTGCGTTGGGCTAACGATGCTTAATCTCCGCGTGCACCTAGGCAGACTTGTGAACGCCCATTGCTTTGTCTGGCAAGAGCAGTCAATCGGCTTTGCCTCGGACCCTGGTTTAAAAAAATATTTTAGTAGGCACCCAGAACTTCTTACACAACATCTGTGCATACGTCTCACAGTGCCTGCTGCGACCGGGGTGCCACGAGCTTTCATTTGATATCCAACAAGACACTGCACAGGAATAACGAGAGTCCTGCAGTCCTTTACTGCGAAAGCAGGGTGCTTGGCGCAATTAGTTTATCAGGCCTGGCGGAGTTGCTAACACAGCGTCGTGAACCTTTCGCCTGCTGGGTCACAGCAACCACAGCCCAAAACGGGCTATGTTGCCTGTTGTAATCTCTCTGTGAATAGGGGACCTTGTCACCTGATATTTCACAGCAGACCTGGGGGCCAAGGAGCATCGGAAGTGCTAATAGTGGGGCGACACCGCAGCAAGTGAGTGCCAACCAGAGAACAAACAACGGACCCTCACCACAAACAGGGCACCTGGAGGATTTGGGGCAGGCTGACGTGTGGATCTAGGACAACTGAAGAACTATCTTCTTTCCTATGTCTCTCCTCCCCGCTCCACACGGCTTTGCTTGTTTTGCGGTTTGATGAACAGGAAATGTATCTTTTAATAGCTCTTCAGTTAAGAGGCCCCATCGTTTCCCTGTCCAAAACTTCAATGAAAGCGGCTCCATCCTTTCCCTGCATCATCCTTGTCAGATCAATACAGTCTGGGCATTGGAGTTCCTGGGTAAATGAATCCATACTTATTTATTTAACAGTCAGAGTGAAAATCACTCTGCCAGCTTGTAAAGTGGAAGGCCAGTCTCAGGCACTGATGAGCAGGGCAATAAGTAGATTAGAGAGAGAGACAGATGCCCTCGGAGGGCTGTATTTCACGGCTATGACATCATAGCAGAGGTCTGTGACAGGAGAGCACATCATAAGATGTATGTTAATGGAACCTTTTCGGACTTCATTGTTCCATCCAGGTTCGGGGTTCCATCCAGATTGGGTTCATGAGTTTACTGGAACCAGTAACCCCAATGGCTGTGTATGTCGGAGGGGGGAGCAGCCGGTTTTAAAAAGCAGCAGATCAAGCTCCACTGCCAAATTTTTCTTTTCCTTTCCTTTGGTCTTTATTTTTTAAAGGAAATGCCACCCACCAAAATCTGGCAGGAATGCAGTGTCAAGGCTGAGAAATGAAGCACTCGGGAGCCAGGGAATGCGGAGTTGCAGCTGAAAGCTCCAGTGAGGTCTCTAACTGCGGTTTCTCTTTGTAAACGATACGTTTTCTGCCAGATAATACAATCAGGAACACGAGCTGCAATGTCTGATGCAGTCACACAGGCAAGGCATGTTTGGGGCCAATTCTGCATTATTACACCGGTATAGATGCAGAGTGGCTGCCTGGGAGGCAATAGAGTTACTCTATAACTCTACAGCTATAAATAAGAGCAGGATATGGCCCCATTTTTGTACTGTGCTGAACTACTGGGCCACTCCATTGCACATTAAAATAACAGTACCATCCCCACTGGCTTATAAACCCCTTGGGCCCCACAGCTTGGCCTGTTATCAGACAGCTTGGGGCAGATGGGCATGAGGCCCATGGGAGTTAGGTCTTTTGTGACATTACCATTCAGCTCACAGAGGAAAATCCACATGTCAACGCTTCCAGCTTCATTATAGCCACGCTACTTTTCTCCCAATAGGCCGAGAGCATTTGATCTCATGGTGTCCGAGCCCTGGCATCTTACAAACAAGCCATTGGCTGAGCCCACCGGAAAATACAGGGTCTGAAAGAGCAGTGCCCCTTTCAGTAGGGGAAGGCCTATTCAGTCCTGGCTTTCCAGAGGCTTTGCAGTGTGGGGTCTGGCCCAGCTGTATATTGGACTCAAAGATTTCCTCTCTCATATATTTAAACACTGGCAAGCCCATCCTCTGCCTGTCTCCTGCTGTTCCTAAGGGATGGGAATCTGCCAGGGCTCTCTGGACACTGTCAAGTTTATGAAATGGCAGTGGCTGCAGCTGTTGATACTGACGTCTGCCATGGAGTCATAGCTCCATAAAACTATTTTATGGTGATATAATAACCCTAAATATGGGACATATTGGCAACAGAGTGTTAGCAATTCTAAGTGGTTTGTCCATAGTGAAATAAATGCCTCCCAGACATCGATAGAGGATCTTGACACAGTCAAGTAAACAGCCACTTTTCAATATTTCTGTCTGTTGCAGATTCACACGGTATCAATATATCTACTGGAGCCCCTTGTGAATCAGACATAAATCTGGCAGTCCTTTTCCTGGGAACGAACGCTTTATTATTAGCAAATTATGAAGCAGGATCGAGGTTATTTGCTAACAAGTGTGGCTATCTGCAATTCTAATGGCAGCCCGCTGTCTCCTCTTTCTCACACCCACCTACAGTAAACACCTTTGGAGGAGCGATTAGCAGTGATTGGCTGATAGTCAAGCTTTCTCTTGCTGCATATTCTGCCAGTTCTGATGCTGAAAATAAGAGCTGCGATAGCTCCGGGCCCAGCCACGGAGCTTACAGAAGAACTCGGGGATGCTTTTCACACAGAGAACGGTGTCGGAGCGGTTTGACTTTCTGCCAGCTTCCCTGGAAAAGGTGGAAAAAATCCATTTTCTTCAGTTCTTTTCTGCTCATTGTTATTAAAAGCGTACAGGGAACAGAGGGCGTTGAGAGCCGAGGGAGCGGAGAGCCAGATTCTGTTGCTCATCGGCTGTGCCGTTCTAGCACTGGGCTGGCAGACTGGCACCAAAGATACCTCATCACTGTTGAGGTACCCAGATGAACACTTGGCCCTTTTGATTCATAGTCCCAGAGGCTGAACGTTCATCCTGTCCGGCTGGGAGAATTCCTTTGAATGACACTGAGTTCCTGAAATCTAGGGAACGCCCACAAGGAGTTACAAACTGTTTCAAGTCTGCCCATCTTCCTCCTCTCCCCCGTTGGGTCTGTGGGGTCACAGCCCCCCTTTGCTCTCAGATCTTAATTTAATTCTAAGGCCAGAACCAGCCGTTGTGAGCAAAATGTCCCTGTGGGCCTTGGAATCTATGCTTGAAAACCTGTTCTTCCCCTTCCCAGCTGCTAGGCAAAAAGAACCACATAAGTCACAGGGGACAGCGACTTTACAGCCAGCACTGTTAAACACACCTGGGAAGCACATGGATCCTCTCTGGCAGCTACTGGGATCTTAATGACAGTAAGACCGAAAAGAGTGCGAGACAGAAGTGTGGTGTGTAAGTGGATGGTGTTCCTTGGTCTCTAGTTCTTATTTTCCCATGGGGGAAAGAGAGGTGTGACTCCCAACCAGACTGCTGGGGAAGCTGGCTCCATCACTCTCCCCTGGTCAGCTGCCACCAGCCGGAGTGCCCCAACAAAGGGTATAGATGCGAGCCATAAAGAAAGAGAAACCATCTTCAACTTCCTGTTCTTGTACTTTGTGATCTCACTTCCTGGTTTGCTGGAGTCCCAGCAAAGCAGCATGGCTAGTCAATGTGCTGCTCTGAGATTTTCTCAATGAGTCCTTCCAGGAGGAAGGGGATGCAACAGAAAGTTCAATTGGAATGGGCGGGAGGGAGAACACTTGTCCCTCTAGAAGGCTACAGGGGTGCTTAGCTACTATTTTGCATAACTCCGTTACACTCCTTTTCTCCCTGCACCTCTGATCTCTCTGGTGAAGCTCAGCCCAGAGTTTCTCTTTTCAGGATTCTTTAGAGTTATACCTCAGATGAGAATGTGTAAAACCCTGAAAGTCGGTGTGAATGACAGCTGTCAGTCAGCCTCAGAGATAGCATACCAGGCAATTGTCTCAGTGAACAAGCAATCAACGTACACACAAACAGTACTGGAATACTTTTGAATAACACCTTAAATTAATCCATGAGGCAGTGAATATGGGGGTGTTCTTTATACAGATTTGCCCGTTGCATTGCTGTTCCATGTATTTCAGAGCAAGGTTCCAACAGAGCACATACATTTTCTACTTTAGTGAACACACATGGACACATCCCCCTCTGATCTCACAGCACAGATTTCTCAGTCTCTATAGTATGAGCTCCCAATGGCAGGGTGTGAGGTGGATTCTCCAGAGTCTGAGGAGAATGGTAGCCATTCATCCTGCTCCAAACCCTCGTCAGCAAAACAAGAATCCCAAGATCCACCTAGCCACTCAGGATCTGGATAGCTGTTCTCTGTGCCCAATAATCCTGGGAGCAGATGGTCTCTCTTTGGGGCAGCAACAAGAGTGGTCACCTTGTGTATGTTTCTAGTGGGGCCCTGCAAAGATCAGTTCTTCTCCCTGCGCTATTTAACTTTTTGCATCAGTAATGTGGAAGAAAACATAAAATGATCACTGATAACGTTTGCAGATGACACAAAAGTTGGAGGGAGTGCGGGAGAGGATGGGTCAATGATACAGAGCAATCTGGATAGCCTAGCAAACTGGGTGCAAGAAAATGATATGTATTTTAATATGGCTAAATGTCTATATTTAGGAACAAAGAATGTAGGCTCTACTTACAGGATGGGAGGGGAAGCAGTGGCTCAAAAAGATCAGTGGTGGATAATCAGCTGAATGTGAGCTCCCATTGTGATGCTGTGGCCAGAAGAGTAATACAATCCTGGGGTGCATAAACCGGGAAATTCTGAGTAGGAATAAGGTTATTTTATCTTTGTATCTGGTACTGGTGCAACCACTGCTGAAACACCCTGTCCAGTTCCGGTATAAATTCAAGAGGGACTCTGATCCATTGGAGAGGGGTCAAGGAAGAGCCAAAAGAATGATTGAAGGATTAGCAAACATGCCTTATCCTGGAGTCTATCTAGTTAGCTTTATTTAAAAAAAAAAGTCTTCATCACAGTCTAAGTAATTACATGGGCAAGTAATGTTTAACAATAGACTCTTCAATCTAGCAGAGAACGCTCTAACACAAACCAACGGCTGGAATTTGAAGCTAGACAAATTCAGACTGGAAAATAAGTCATACATTTTTAACAGTGAGAGTAATTAACCACTGGAACTACTTACCAAGGGTTGTGGTGGATTCTCACAGGCCATTTAAAAATCAAGATGAGATTTTTTTTTCTAAAACTCATAGACTATAAGGTCAGAAGGGACCATTACGACCATCTAGTCTGATCTGCTCAACGCAGGTTACAGAACCTCACCCATCCACTCCTGTAATAGCCCCCAACCTAAGACTGAGATGTTGAAGTCCTCAAATAATGATTTAAAGACTTCAAGGTACAGAGAATCCACAGAGATTGGTAGAAAGATGTTGTTGGCATGGGCTTGGGCTGTCTGATCACTCAAACAGTGATCTCTTTGCTGAATTTCAGTTTCCTACCCCCTGTCATTTGTGTGCTAAAGCTGTTTAAAGAGTAGTCACAAGAGTTTTGTTTTTGTAACAGGGGAAGCATATTTTTCCCTCTCTTCATTTGCAAAAACCAGCTGAACTGTCTTAGTCTCTGTATCCTTCACGGAATAGGCGGACACTGCTGGACCTGTGTGTGGACACAGAGTCACCTGGTCTGCCAGGCTTTGTCCACACTGAGGTGCTTGTACAGTAAATTCTACCTGTGGCTAACACTGCTCCGCTGGGTCTGCAGTCAGCATGGCCAGGAGCTCAAGTATAGACAGATTTCTGTCTGGCCCCTGTTCTCAGCCCTGTGTCAGGGAGACTTGCTCTGAGAGGCTGTAGCAAGCATTGGCGGCCACCTCTCATGAGCCTCCCTTCTGGTTGGGTGTGTCAGCACTTCTCTCAGTGTATGGTGACCCCTTCTGGAAGTGTCTCTGGTGGTTTGTGGTGACTCTGCCCTCCAGTCTGTACAGAACACAGCTCAAACGGACCCCTTCCAGGGTACGCTGTCCAACAGAGACCTGTCGCAAGGCCTTTCCGTCTTTGTGCAGTCTCACAGTCTTTACCCAGGCCCAGCCCTGGGTCTCCCAGGGTTTCATAGAATATATGGGTAGGAAGGGCCCTCAGGAGATCATCTAGTCCAATCCCTTGTTCAAAGCAGGCCCAACCCCAACTAAATCAGCCCAGCCGGGCCTTAAAAACCTCTAAAGATGGAGAGTCCACCACCTCCCTAGGTAGCCCTGGAGGCAACGGTTTCACCAGCTCCAGGTTTTCATGGCCCCAGCTCTCCAGCTGGGCCACTAGGTAGTTCAGATCCCCTTCTGGGGGTTTATCACTGTCTAATTGCAGGCCTCTCTTCTCCAGTGGCTCATGGTGGTGGTGGGGGGACCCAGGCTCACCCGTTATACCAGGGACCATAAGAATAGCAGCCATGTGCCACCGTGTCCCTTTAAAAAACTGCTTTCAGGTCCTTGGGCACTTCACCAGCGGTCTGGCCTTCACCAATGTTCACCCTTAGCTCAGGGCTCTTCAGTGTTCAGGCCCAGCAGCCAGCCGGGAGCTCTCCCTCACTTCCAGCCCTCACTGAGCTGTCCATGGTGCTGAAGTCCTCATTCATTAGCAAGCGAGCCAGGAAGAGGAGCTGGGCCAGGGGAATGGGAGGGTCTGGGGGAGGGGAGGCAGGGCTGGGGGAGGTGGCAGAAGTGAAGAGGTGTACAGAAGACACCCTCTCTGGTGAAGCAAACCTGGTGAAGGATGGCGGGGGGGATCCCTGCTTTTAGCGGCCAGGTCCCTGCTCCTCAGGTCCTTAATCTGCACTCGAGCCCAAATTCTGGCAGGGGCTCACTTGGCAGCAGGCCACTCACATTCAGCCTTTCATCTGAAAATGCCACCGCCCATGTTTGCGGGAGCCAGCTGTTGCCTGAGCCTGTCAGCCGATGGTGCTGCTGTGTGCAAGGCCCAGGCCAGCCTGTGGGAGAGAGAGGAGACCCATGTCCACAGAGCAGATTCCTGCTGGCCTTACTCAGATGAGCCATCTCCTGGCCTCCCCGAGTGGGCACTGCAAGGTTTGGCTCCTCCCGTGTGGATTGAGAGCAAAATGCCCTAGTGCAAAGCCTGGTCTTCAATGGCTTATCCTGGCTGCCCAGGGGTCCATGAGTGGGGCAGCTGCACCAGGGGCTAGGAGAAGGGCAAAGCCCCTGTGTTGATGGGGCCTAAACTCTCTGAACCTCAGAAACGGACCCAGCTCCCAGGGTGAGCTTGAGGGCGAGGTTCTGGTTTCAGATGGGTTTGGGCCTGTCCCCCTCTGATCCGTGACAACAGAGACTCCAACTCCGCTGCACTGTCTGCTATGGCAGAGTGCCCGGGATGCAGCCCTGCACCCCAGCTCCAGCCATTTGCTCCAGGTCATGCTCGTCAATACTCGGGCAGGCCAGTCTCTCCCCTTGCTGGAGCCAAGAGGTACCGCTCAAGAACTAGCTTCTGATGCGTTCATTTTCCAGGCAGAGGTCGGCACCCAGAGCAAGTGCCGCCGGATATTACGGATCTGCTGGCATCCCACCTGTGCTACAGTTCCAGCCCGGAGCGAGGAGGTGCCCATGCTTTGCACACTGAATGCAGCATCCCCTGCCTTCTGTCCAGGGATGGGAGAGTGCACAGTGAGCAGAGGTGAGTGAGGAGAAAGCAGATGGCTGTGCCAGGGATGCGGGGAGGGGTAGGCTTCAGTGAAAGGTGAAAGCCAGTGCTCGGTAATACATCCTCCTAGTGACATCCCAGCATAACCCTCCCCCCCCGGAGCAGACCATGCCTATCTACTGTGTACTCAGGGCTCAGGCAGAGATGCAAGATCCAAGGTGAGGCGAGAGGGAGCTGGGATATATCCCTTTCTCTTAGTCCCCACTCCCCTCCCATTCTCCCTTCCCCCATCCCTGGCTCCCCTCCCATTTCCAGTCACCCAGCCTCCTTCAGGGGAGTTGCAAGTTACAAATCATTGCTTACGGTGGTTCACCCCATCTGCATCGGGGGCTGGATTCTCCCCAACCCTGGGTATTCCCTTCCACCATCTCTGGGTAAGATCAAATTGGTGTGAAACAGTCAGACTGCCCTGGGAGCATCCAATACCTGCTTTGCACAGGGTAAGGGGAGAAACCAGGCAGGGGTAGGGCAGAATCAGTGCTTGCACGATTGCACAGTGCAGCTCCCTGGGAGCTGGAGTCTCCTGTGTGGACAAGGACTAAGGCATCTTTCTTTCTCATCATATAAGTTTCCATCTATCCAACTCCATAAATATCCATCCAGCCCCATAAATATTCTTCTATCTATCAATCCATCCATCCATTCCTATATCTCTCTCTAGCTAGCTATTCTAGGGCTACACTAGAAAGTTTTAGCGGCAAAAATTCTGCCGACAGACTGCTCCCACCAGTGCTATTTTGGCAGACAGCATTCCCATTTGGCTGCCTTTGCTGGTGTGACATGTCCTCACAGCTCCAGCTCGGACCGGCCAAAGATGGGCGGTGCTGTGGGGAAGGAGTCTCTTCACAGTGCGCTGTGCTACCTCATGGGGAGCGTTTGCAGCACATTCTCTGGTCAGGGAATTGGGGAGTTTGGGGTCAAATTCCCACCATTCTCGCTGTTCACTCCCAGGAGTTTCTCTTTTTTTGCTCTGCTCTTTGAAAGTTCCAGAGGTGGCTCTGGTCCATCCTATAATCTACTTTTTTTGGCCATGGTTTTCACTCTCTCTGCCATCTCACTGCAAGAGACATGGGCGCCGAATGGACCATCAGAGTGGTCTTGTCTCTTTTAAAGACAGGGCAACTGCTTATTCTGGAACCTTGTTCCACACCCAAATGCCCTTGACTGAGGACCCTTTAACTCCATCCATGGTGCACTCTGTCCCAGGGTCCCATGTGTGTGGCTTACATTATGCCAGGGGAGCATGACAGACTCGGTGGGTCTGAGCCCTGACCTATTATTGACTGAGGATCACCCAAGGCCTTGACCTGGTAAGGGAAGCAGATTAGACGCTACTGATGACACAAATGCCTCTGCACTTCCTGGTTCTGCTGGAAGCAGAAGCACTGAAAAGGACCGTTCCAGACAGCGAGCAGGGAATGCGCTATGTGCGTTTGCAGCGCTAGGTACAGGATTACCGAGAGAAATAATTCCCAGGCCAGTGGAAGTACAAAAATAGGAAACCTGCGTAATCCCCATCATGTTAGAGTGCCAAACGAGTTCTTCCATCCCAAAGACTCAGACTGACGAGCTAGAAAGCCCCGGAACTCCTGCATTCTTACCCCAACGGACCTAGCAAGGAGCAGCAGGGGTCGGATTGGGCCAGCGAGGCCTGCAGCCAACCGGATGCTGATGGGAAAGGAGCGAGAGACCTTGCTGATGGCTAATGATCCTGCTAATGGCCAATGAGGAGGAGATGAAGCGAGGCCCAGGGGAGATGGCGCTTCTTCCTAACTCCCCTCAGCCACTGACTGGCTCTGGGCCCGAGCACACAGTGTCTATCCTTGCCAGACAATCTATGTAGTATTCACTCATGTCCATGAGGATATTCTCATCCTCCATAAATGCCCAGTGGTTCTCTCAATCCTGCTAACCCTTTGAACTCCGGGGAACCTTTGGGAGGGGCGTTCCGCAAGCTAATTGAACACTCACTATGTACCAAAGTATTTTGTTTGCTCAGTTTTCGATATGCTCCCTGTCAGTTCCATTGAAAGCTCCTAGTTCCTTTGTTAAGGGGAAGGGCGACTAGCCAGGGGCACTGGCTATCTTCTGGGATTTGCCATTAACACTCATGTCTATATCCAAACCCTGCCCTATTGCCCATGTTGGCATAGACCCTGGCAGAATTCCCCGATGGTGGAAAGTCCTCTGGGGACAACGTGCATTGATGCCAAAGAGCTACACAGCTTCTTCCGCTGCTAGGTTCCTTCAGAAGCAGCTCCCGCTCCCACCCCACAATGCGTGGGTCTCTCTGCAAAGGAGGTAAGGTCGGGGGGGACTGATAGGATGCCTCTGGCACTCCCATGATGCCCCCGGCTGAATCCTGGTGATAAGGCAAAGACACAAAGTCCTACACCTCCCTGTACCCGATCAGAAACTCTAGCTCACACACAGCCTTTGTCACAGCAGCATCCAGGGCAGGGGACAGCTCACACATCAGAGCAGCCCCTCTAGCGCATGCTGTAATGGCGGGTGCAGAGGGGGCTCTGGGTTTCGCGTGGCCCCAGGGAGTGGCAGCTTGCTGCATGCAGGAGCCCGGTGGGACACAGCACGCTGTATTTCAGTTCTCAGCTCTGCAGAATGAGGAATGCCTTTCTCCACCACCCATCCTGGTGGAACTGGGTGACTCTAAGATGGGGGGGAGGAAGGGAGGTCTCACAGTAAATCTCCTCCCCGAGGGCTGTTCAGTGCCATAGATGCACTAGGGGCAGGTGGCAGCCCTGATTGAATCACTGGGCAGATGACAAACATCTGCTGGGCAGCAGGCAGGAATGGTCCCAGAATGGTCTGAGCAGGAAGGCCAAGGACTGGACAGCTCGCCGCAGCTGAGTTCCCCTCTGCCCTCCAGAGGTGGCTCCAGCAGGCTAGGGCTGAACTGCAGGGCTGGAGGCAGCGTGGGGTAACTGCTGCCCCTGTGCACCCATTGTGTGAATGACCCCCCAACCTGGCAATCCAACATCTTCCCGTCACTTGGTCTTTACACTTCCCCAACGCCTCTTCTCGGAGCGCCTCGGGGAAGGGTGGTTTTCTCCACAAATGTGTCCAGATTTTCATCAAAAAACTGAAATCTAGAACCCAGCTTTTCGACAAAAACCCAAGAGAGTTTAATAGCTTTTTTTTAAATAGAGTTTTCCAGTGAACGCAACCCCATGTAGACCACCCCCAGGCCAGCTGGGCCTGTCCTCTCGCTGGTTCTCAAAATGTCCAGGACCGTGGGCACATTCCTTACATAGCCTACAATTCCCTTTGCTTTTTGTGCAGTTTTGTGCAGATCTGCCGCCAGCTCTGCCCACCTCTAGCCCAGTTTGCACCCAGGCCAAATTAGCAATGCTGAATATATGCAGCAAGGATGCTCAGAGAGCTAAAAATACCAATTCAGGCAACTGCAAACAATCCAATCCAAACTGCTGGAAAATCCACAACGCCGCACGACCGCCAGCTGTTGCTCACTTTCCCTTCAGAGTACCCATGTCAAGGTCCCCTCACCACCTGGATTGAAATGCTGCCAGGTGTGTTCTAGTGACCAATAGAAAAGGGAGTGCACGCATCTGAAACCTTGCACCCAGCACTGCCGAAATCAAAGGATCACAAATACGGCACTTTGAAATAATCAAAGCAAATAGCAGAACCGTAACAACCAGTTAGTTCCCCATCCTAGTCACCTCTGCTGCTATGGGAAGGGTCCACTGCAGGTCTCCGAATAGACGACACTGATAATTTCTACGTTCCCTGGGACATGGACGTGTAGCTAGAAGTAGGTGGGTGCGTATCTATACGCTGTTCTGGTTAGCTAGGATTGTCTGTCTACATTTCAGCTTACTTCCCCCTACATTTCACCGTCAGCCCTGCATTGTGTTTAAAGCCCATGTCATAGCCGAGCCCAGTCTCCTGGCCATTGCTTTCATGTCTCTCCATTAAAGTCTCTGATAAAGGAGCAATCATTTCATGCCTCTGTAGTCTGCCTGGGCTAAATCTAATGATATCGCTTTCTTTTGTGCTGGGCAAACAATGTTTCTTTTTTCTCTTTATTGAGGTGTCTTTCCTCTTCTGGGGCAGAACGGCCATGCCACTAACAGCCCTGCCATGCTGGCTTTTCTGTACTCTCTCCCCCCAGGTCCGGCCCATTGCTTTCCTGACAGTTGTCCTGTACTTTGCTTTGAATGCAGCAGGGAGGCAGAGTTCCGCCCACCGTTCCCTTCTATTCTTGGACTTCATTTCCCTCACCTCCCCACCGAAAGCTGTTCAGCTTCTGAAGCTGCCTTTTATTTTCTAACTGCGCTAAAGCTTTTCTTCTGCGGGGGCTGTGGTGCCATTGGATGTCACACCTCAGAGGGTAGCAGCCTCTGCTTCTGGATCAGTTTCCCCCCGCCCCCAATGTCACAATTCAGTTCAAGCCCCTTGGTGGTGCTGTGGTCCAGGGGCAGGTGGATGTCACGCAGCCGGTGCCTCTGAATGGGGACCACTTTAATCTCCTGCAACTGTTGTTTATTTCATTTAATTACTTGCTAGCGTTGCTAAATTAACGGGGAGTTGTCACTGGGGAATATTTATACGTACATATTTATCACTCTTCAGGCCCGGGACAGATGGTTTACGTGGCACACTCCACCCAGCTATTTGTCCCCATCCCAGCGAGGCACAGCACAATCTCTCCGTCCAATAAACGAATAGGTTATTCACCGGCCGCATGAGGCTAATTGCAAACAGTTGTCATACACAGTATTTATCTCTCTCCAAAATAATGGACAGTCCCGTCTCTGCACTGTCCAACGCCTTTATTCAGACACGTCTTGCTCCAGACATCTGAACAAAACTTTCCTCTCCAGCTTGATTCCCTTGGGTGAAATAACCACTTACTCGGTGGGGTAGCTCGTTGCTGAGGTGGCAGCAGGGCTGAGTCATTCGCGGCCCCGAGACAGCTCCCGAATCGCTGGAGAGGAGTGTAGCAGGCTTTGATTTGATGAGGATGCCGCCAACAATTCAAATCAAGGCCTGGTGTGAGCAACGGCATCCTGGCTCTCTGAGATTCCACCAGTGCTCTGGAGCACAGGTGCCGTGAGGATGTTTCTAGCATGCTGCACGAGCCCTGGATAAGATCCTATGGAAGAGCAAAGTATCAGCGTCCTTTATTTTTCCTTTTACAAGATTCGGGGGTGACAGGGAGTGTGGGGGTCACAGCAACAGAGGGAGGAGAAGTCTGCCAGATAGATGCTGCTAGGCAAAGGAGACCACAGGATCTTCCCAGCTCTGCACTCAGTGCACGAGCTTCACTGGCCATCCCTCAAGGGCTGTATATTCCCCCCCAGGTTTGGCAATCAACTCACAGACGTCAGAGCCCCATGGCTGTAGCCGTGCCGCAGCCTTTAGTGGCAGCTGCAGAGTCCTCTGGCATGTTCTGGGAGGGGTTTGAATAGTTTCCCTTACATCCTACCCCGACCCTGCGGTGGTTTCTGTGACCTCAGAGGCCCTTCATTCAGGACATTTTCTCCAGCCTTCATGTCCCTGAGGAGTCCAAGGACTGGGGCCAGTATGGGATGATGAGGACTTAATCCTGAGTGGCCAATTGTCAGGCCACAGGAGCGTGCAACAATTATTCGCTCTGAGGGGACGATGCCATCCTGGCTGGAGTGCATCCCTGAGGATGAGGCGTCTGGCTACCTCTCTGCTGCCAAAAAAGGCCAGGGGAGTGAGATATTCTTGGTAAAAAAAACATTCTTTTTTTCATGGAAAACATTGACTTTTTCCAGAGCAAGTTCAAACACTGAACATTTCACCGGAAACTGAAAACATAGTGACCAAAAATCGAATGTTTTTGTTTTCCAAATATTGCTGCTGTGTCTCATGGGGATTGCAGTTTGGGTGCCTCATCTGCCTGTTCTCCTCTCTACGGCATGCTTGCTGGTCGGACGACATCTCCCATGATGGACCATCTTAGCAGGAGGTGGCAGTTCCTCATGGGAATTCCTTGCCTTGATGCATCATGGGAGATGTCGTTCAGCCAGGGAGCTCAACCCACAAAGGAGAATGGGCGAAGGCACCTCAACTACAATGCCCACAGCATGCACACTCACACATGTTTTATCAAAATACCAATATTTTCTTGACAAACACTTTCAGTGGAAAATTTTTGACCAAGCCCTAATTTTGAGCCTTTTGGGCATGGCCGTTCCATGCCTCGCTGTGGTTAAACTCCCCACAGCCTCAACCTGCCTCCTATCTAAGGAGCTCTGGACTTTCAGGGGAAAGGAATTGACTTGCTGTCGGCAGAATCCAATCTTCGTAACTGGAGAGGGGATGCTAAAGATCCTGGAGACCATGGGGTCAACAGCTGGATCTCTGGGTTTGCTCAGCCACAGTTCTGGAAGAGGCCTGCTGAGGTACGGCCTCACCAGAAAGCAACCATTTGGTGTTCCCTTAGCTCTGGCTCTCCTCTCTTAGCAGAAAAACGGGGTGACACGACATTGTTATAATGTATTGTTTGTACTATGACGGGGCTGTGGCCCAATCATAAACCAGGGGCCTCAGTGTGCCAGGTTCTGTACCAAAACACAACAGAAAAACGTTCCCTGTCCCAAAGAGTTTACAGTCCAACATGAGCCCTGTGGACTGAAGCCCGAGGAGAAGGGAGCTCACTGTTGATCCCAGTTGGTGAAAGAAGAGAATCCCAGACCTGCTCGTGAACTCCAGGTGGGCAGGGCTCCAGTGGATGCGCCTCCGGGGATGAGCCTAGATGCTGCTGGTCCCTCTCAGAAGAACTCAGCAGTGTCGAGGTGATGGATGGCACGGGGCAGTGGTGGCAGATGGCGTTGGAGCAGCTGTGGTTTGCCTGAACCCACAAGATAGCAGCAGCCTACCTAATGGAGTCTGGGGAAAGCCTCCCTACCTAGCATTTAGGGTCCCCAGAACACCCCGGCCACAATGACCTGCCAGGATCCTGGGACTCCACCAACCCAGGGCAGCTAACCATGCATTGGGGGCTGGGCAGAGGGAAGTGGCCAGAACACACCAGCCACCCACAAATGCCAGGAGGACTTAGGTTGGGACTATTGCTAAGACACCATCATGGATGAAAGTCTGACCTCATAAATCTGTTAATTTATTAACTGCTGGCTTCCCCAAATTCATTTGGTGGTTCCCTCCTCCCCCTTTTTTTCCCCTTCCCCTATTCAAGTTCTCTTTGTTTTAAGCCCCTGGACTCAGTGCTTGCGAGGGGGGAAGAATTGCCTATCATGGCACCCATTTCTGTGGTGGGGGGCGGGGGGAACTCAAGCTGGTGTTAGTTAGGTATGTAAAAGGAATCTTTAGAAAATTGAACCCAGCCCTTTTGCTGCTGACAGCTGAAGGGTGACACTAGAGGAGATCCTGACATAAAACTGCTTCACTGGATAGCTTGGTTTCTTGTTTTTCCATCACATCTCACTAGTGTTCTTAGGGGCTGGAGAGTTTCTGCTCAGGAGTTCTATGACTTTAAATGAAATCCTTTCCAAGTCAATGTTAATGAATAATCTAAAGGATTTCTCTCTCCTCCTGTCTCTATTACTTTAGTTTCTCTGTGTTCCTGATGAATTTGGGCTTATCTTTGTCCATGCCTAAAGCATTTTTGGCAGCTATTTCAGCCAGCCATGTACCTAGCTGGGCTGTCTCCTCCCTTAATAGAATGGTCCTTAAGGATCTCATGAATTTGTGCCCTCCAGCCAAGTATCTCTGTAAGAGTTAAACCTGCTTCTCATTGTGCTTATGGAGGTTCCTTTTCAGTCTTTGGTGCTAGTTGTCTTTTTTTGTGGTGCTGATGTTGGCTTTCCTAGTGGTTATAACAATGGCTAAATAAGACAAAAGTAAAACTGGACAATTTCTTTTCTTGTTTTGTTGGGGTGGGGGGGTTTAATAATAAATTTGCTAAAAATGCATTTTTCAGGGCATCAGAAATGAACTGCTGAATTTAGCAAATAGCTTTGGCTGGAAAAAAAATGGGTGGGAAATGTGTGAAAAAGTTGCAATGGTTTGTTTCAACCAATACAAAATGAAAGGGTTTAACTTTTTGTTTGGAAACGGTGTTTTGTTAAAAAAAATTAGCTAACTTTAAAAAATGGTGAAAAACACCTGAAAAGAGGGAAAAAATTGTTCCGGGTCAAATGGAACCATTTCCCCCTCTTTTTTTTCATTTTGGCTCCAGAACCAAAAAATCAGTTCTTTGCTCACCTCTAACTACAAGTTGCAAACCCTCCTTTCAGGGTTTCTCATAAAGGCCAATAATAACCATGTGTGTCATGCATGCCGGTGCAAAAGTGAGTGTGACACACTCCAGTTCTGACCTGAAAGTATTTCACACCCATTTGTGCACTCATTTTGCCCTGGTGTAAATGCCACACAAACTGTCTGAAGCCCAGAGTGTTTCATCTGAACAAATCAACGTATTTGCCAGCGATGCTTCGGCAGCCTTGTGAACCATGATAGCAGCTGGAACTGGGTTGCCTTGTTTGGATGTAAAAGGGACGATTTGTTGTTCTGTTGATTGAACTGAGCCATTCAGTAAATCTCTAAGGCTCTTTGTGGCTTTTGGGGAGGCCAAGCTAGTTTGGCTTAGGGACTGTCAGAACCGATCAAAGAATTCAGACCTGTTACGGCCTGTCTAGGATGCCAATAGAGCTCATCCTATGTCAGTAGCAACCCTTGCAGCCTGTCTTCTAGAGCTGGGCAGAAATTGGACTTTCCCTGTAGTCCAGCCAGGGACCCTGCCCCCAGAGGAGAATGGGGAGTTAGGTGCCCGAACTGCAATCCCAGGAGGTACTACGGCCACTCAGGGGAATGCAGATTGCTGTCAATCTAACCCAAAGTGACCTGGAATGTTTCATTTGGATTTTCCCCAGGGAAATTTACATTTTCCAGCCACTGCATTTTCCACTGAAAAAACACATGGCTGGAAAATTCCCAACCAGCTCTATCGTCTCCCTGGAGGCCTTCTCGCTGGAGAGCGTATCACTGCACCTGGCCTTCCTTCGCCATGTCTACAAAGCATTGTTCCTTCAGTGCTGAATCTTGCAGTGCTCAGTCAGTCCTCGGCCCTAGTCCCCAGGCCTCCCTGGGAGGGGACTCGCTGTTGTCTGTCCCCTGCAGAGTGAGCCACTGCTAAATTGATTTTCCTGGAAGTTGGGAGGAACCAGTGGCTGGTTAATGGAGGGAGGGCGTTCTGCGTCCTCAGTGCTTATGGTTGGCTCAAGGTGTCTTCGCATGAGCCCACTGATGGCTTTGCTGCTTTGGGTGATCCATGGCTTATCATGTGCAGGGCTCCCAGATCCTGCCACATGACTCTGGGGTAGACATCCTTCCTTGTGCCATGCACAGGCTAATTTTCCAAGGCCCAGGCAATGGGAATCCTGCCATTCGCTAGAGAGACTCTTCCCTCTCGCTGCTGGGAGGCACATCCTACTAACTTGATTAGTTCTTGTGATCTTTCCTCAGAATTGGGTCCCTCCAACCCCTGGTCATTTTTCTTGGTCTCCCCCAACCTTTCTTCTCTGCCTCCATGCCGGAAGACTGCTCTGGTCACGAGACGCCATGAACTAACTGCACCTTTCCAGGGCCGCTCACTCCAGCGCTGCACAAAGAGGGGGGCTTTCTCTCATGCCATGATCCCTGCGCATGCTGCAGCCCTGGGCCACCATGGCCTCCTGTGCTATGGTGATGCATGTGCCAGTTCCTGTCTGAATTGCAGGACTGGCAGGCACCCTCCCTTCATTCCCAGTGCACTCCAATTTAATATCATCTGGGAAATACAACCATGCCCTGATCCCCCCCTCCAGGAATGATCTAGGTTAAATACAGCCAGTCACAACCCTGGACCCTGCAGAACCCCACTCCTCGACACCGGGCAACTCACACGTTGCTGTTTACCATTATCCAGTAGCTGTTGCTTTTCAGGCAGTTTCTCTTCCACGCGATGGTTCTCGTATCCACCGTCTGGAACCAGCTTTGCAAGGGAAATTCTGAGACACTGAATCCAGCACTCCCCTGGAATCCATACTGAGTTTCCATCCCACCTGCTTTGTCCTTCTACCAAACCGTGATGGAGTTTGTCTCTGGAAAAGCCAGGCTTCTCCCCG
Organism: Mesoclemmys tuberculata; assembly: GCA_007922155.1. NCBI lineage: Eukaryota > Metazoa > Chordata > Testudines > Chelidae > Mesoclemmys > Mesoclemmys tuberculata. The sequence continues at coordinate 7,091,652 of ML675638.1, forward strand.
TTGGGCACCCCGCCCATTCCTCTCGAAGGGCTTGGAGAGTTAATTCTTCTCTCCTACTGTTCTACCAAGGCTAGAGGGTTGGCTTCCCCGCTGGTAATTGCTAGGTTCTCACTCTCCGTTTCTGGGCTATTGGATTTTCATTGTCCTGTAGGAAAGGGAGAGAGCGTAAAAACAAAGCCCATGAAAGCAGGGGAGGGCAAGAGGGGCAGGCAGACAAGGTAATGGGGGCTGCAGGTTTCATAAGCACCTAGCAATGCTGGAAACCACTCCAGCTTGTCCAGAGAAATGTTCTGCCCTGGATTTTTGCCGTGTTGCGTCTGCTGTCTGTCAAGGTGTTCAATGGGGCCTCCCCGTGCACCCACCATAGACTCCTGGTTCAGGGTTCGGGTGGCTAACGCAGCACAAAACCCCACACCGGGCTGTTTTCAGCATTGCCCAGCCGTGCAGAGCGCCTGTCCGGGCACGGGCCTATAGTCTGCCGGAGAGTAGAGGGAAGTGGCCAGTGCGGGCCATTGTCTCGTTGGGCTCCTGCCCCATTCAAGCCTCAGACCCTTCCCCAGTGCCCTCAGGGGCTCGCTTTTGAAGACCCAGGGAACGTACTAAGGGATTCCCAGGTAAGACACCAAGCAGGGTGAGGAATTTGAAATGAATCATTCGTTTGGTGAATTTTGCCTCCCCCTGGTTACGGATCATCTGGGAGCAGTTTGCCGCCTTCTCACATCGACTCGTTATTGGGGCCTATTTGCAGCGAACTCCTGGCCTCGAGTTCATTTGCTAGCACTGCCGGGAGTGCAGAGGGGTTGGAATCTGATCCTCATTGGCCAGGTCATATGCGTCTCCTCTCTGGCTTGCCCTCCGCTTGATGAATATGACTCTCCGAGTCAGGCTTTCGTGCAGATGCTCTTGACCACACATTAGAAATTCGCTTCCAGTACGCTTCTTCCGTAGTTGCTTCCAAAGTGCCGCCCCTGGGACCATTCCTTCCAGGGAACCTCTCCATGCCACTCGGCGATGGAAAGGTCCCATCTGGCCGTCCACTCTGGGAATCCTTGAATGCAGGTGGAAGGCGAGTCCCAGATGGGAGCGGACACAGCTGGAGGGAGGATCGGGACAAGTTCTAGACCATATCCCGCGGAACGGCAGCACCAGATTTGCCCCGCGGTAGCTCAGACAAATAAGGCTCGGAGGAGAATAATTCAGCACCATCACCGCAGCAGAGGGGCTGCAGGCAAAAAAATCAGGGTCCTGAATCCTGGAGGACCAAAGCTTCCCCCTGTGAGTGGTAAATGGGCCTGGTGAGTCATCGCAGCTGAGCTATTGGAGGTCTGCAATGGACAGTAAACTTAAAGCGCCTGGCCCCAGGATTCTGAGTAGCGGGTCCACCACTCGCCGCTGCCCAGGCCAGCTCCTGGGTGCCTCTTGCAGGAGGCCTAGTCAGAAGGGCTCATCGGGCCATGAACGCCCTGCCCTGCACTGGGATCCGTGTGGAGCTTCGTGGCACCCTTTCATGGCAGGCAGCGGAGGCAGCTTGTGGCCAAGAGTGTCATCCAGCACCCTTGGGGGCACTGGAGGGGGAGGACGGGAGCTTTGCCTGTGGCCCTCTGGGTAGGGTCTGCAGCTTTGCCTGGCCGTTCTGCCCCAGCATGGGCCACGGACAGGCTTGGCTGGGGTATCAGCGGGCGACAGGCAATGCACTGTAGTGGGGCAGGGCCACGCCGATTCACACCGGCTGGGATTGTGGATGTCAAGCACCAGAGCAGGTTTCCCAGTGCGACAAGCGCAAGCCAAGAGAGCGTTAAGACACAGCTGGCTGCCCCCCTCCCGTAAGCCTGTCTCTGTATTAGCAGGTCAGCTAAAAGGGGCAGGATCTTCCCTTTTTGTGCTTTGAGACGCTCAGCCGTTCCCCTTACAACTTGCCATACCCAGATCTCTGCACGTGTGTTTTGCTCCTGGTCTGGCGGCTCTGAGTCTTGGATTCAAACAAACCCAGAGCCTTGGGGTGGGGAAAAAACCCCTGCCTCAGAGGCAGGACCGGGGACCACTCCTCGTTCGGCTGGCAGGCTTGCACGGCTTTGGGTTTTGCTTTCCCAGCTGGAGCGGCTGGGTTCTGAGGACCCCACTCCAGCTCTCACATGCTCTGACTCATTCGGGCCTGGCACAGCTTCTAGAGGCAGAAGCAATTCAAGGCTGTTGGCTGGTGAGGTCTTGGTGTTTCCTGTATTGCAGACGTGATCTAGCACATGTATGGGAAGCTCAGACGTTTCTGTTTGCTTGTGTTTTCGGTGCAGCACAGATTAATAACGGTGGCTCTGACCTCTCTCCAAACTCCCATTGAGCGGAAATCCTAATGAGGCACCAAAACCCAGCAGATTCGCGTCCTAGACACCTGGATAAATCTGCTGTTCCCTTCCAGTTGCATAGGGGGCCTCCCTCTGAGCAGCATTGCTGTGAGATGTGCAAACTTTCCAGAGCAGGAGAAAGGGAGATTGATGTGTCAGATGGAAGCAATCATTGAGATGATTTATAGGAGATCCTCATCCAGATAACCCTATATCTCAGGCAGAAGAAGCCCAAAACCGGAGAGAAAATCACAGAGCAGAAACTCTGAGGATCATAACTCACCGTCCTAGGAGAGATGCAATCCCAGGGCAAGAGCTGGATGTGTAGAGAGGATTATGTACAGGGTGCGCCGAGAAGGGGGTGCTTTTCTCGCGATGCCTCATCCATTCGGATGAGGGAGAGCAAAGCCCTGGCCAGGCGTGTCCTGGAAATGGGAACAAAATGACAGAAAGCGATGACACAGGCAGTCAAAGCTCTTTTCGAAACCAACATGAGGGTGCTAGAAAAGGCCGAGGGTAACAAACAATGTAGGCAGGGAACTCTGTGATCGGGAGCGGGAACAAGCACCCCGCACAGCCAGGGTGCAATCACACGCACTCCGGGACGCATGTGGTACCTGAAACAACTGAGATGCAGACAATTCCCCAGCATGGTGCCTCCTGCTGGTAAACAAGAGCTGCTGCAGCAAACCACTCATGGTACCGCACGTTCTCGGCCACTTGTCGACTGCCCTTTCTAGGCAGCTGGGGCATCCATCAAGACCTTCCATGGGTCTCTCAAGAGGCAGGGGCCTCAGCAGTGCAGATCATCTCTTGGGGTTCTGCTGGGATCCTCACTAGGAAAAAAAAAGATGACCCGCCCCTCTGCTGCACTGCGAGCCACAGGTTAATTTCTTTTCCTTCTTCTCGCACCTGCCCCATTTGCTCAGAGCCTGGCTTACACAGTTAGGTGCTGGGCACAGTGGCGAAGGTCCTGGATTTGTAGTGTCTCATAGACTCATAGACTCATAGGTCAGAAGGGACCAATATGATCATCTAGTCTGACCTCCCGCACAAGGCAGGCCACAAAACCCTACCCATACACATTTATAACAACCCCGAACCCATGACTGAGTTATTGAAATCCTCAAAAGTGAGATTTGAAGACCTCAAGCTGCAGGGAATCCATCAGCAAGCGACCCATGCCCCACGCTGCAGAGGAAGGTGAAAAACCTCCGGGGCCTCTGCCAATCCACCCCGGAGGAAAATTCCTTCCCGACCCCAAATATGGCGATCAGCTAAACCCCGAGCATGTGGGCAAGACTCACCAGCCAGCACCCAAAAAAGAATTCTCTGCAGAATTCCTTCCTCTGTATCCGTGTGCCACTCTTACAGGGGCTCACGTGCCCACGCGTGTGCACACACGCACACACCTGGGCACATGCGCAGATTTGGTTTTGTTTCAAATGTAAATGTATGTTTTTCAGCCTGCTGAATATTGCCCACGTTGAGATCACTAATTTAATATTTATAGGGACTGGAACATCCAGGGGGATGCTTGGTCACTTAACAGAGACACACACATCTCTGCCGCCAGGAGGTCTGCATGAAGGTAGCTTCCTTTCTTAAGCATGCTGTCCGTTCTCCTTTCTCTAATATCTTGGAGCCCTGTGCAGTTTAGCTGTATCAGTGTCAGACCTTGGTTTTTGGTGTAACACACCTTTAATTCACTAAGGACATTCTGTGCTAAGTGCAGTCTTTCAGAAGAGACACACACACTGTGCTCTCTCGTGGGAGCTTGACTTTTGTTCTTTCTTGGTCTGTCATGCTGAAGCCTTTGGGCTCACCAGTGCAAAGGTAATTGTGACCAATAGTGAACGGCTGCTGTCTGTGCCAGGAAAATATAATGCGTTTCCCATTCTGGTAGCTGCAGCTCAAGGCGTGGGATCAGATCTGTCTCTCCCCATGCGAGGAAGCTCTGGCTCCTTGTCTCAGCAGGAAAAGTTGGGGGGAAGACGGTTTTGCGGCCCAACGGAAGCCATTGGCAGGACCCTCCCACATTTTCTGAGGGTGCTGTTGGTCATTGATCTGCTAACAGATGAGACAGAGGAATTCTGTTCCCTGCCTCTTCCTGGGAGATACCCACCAAGGGGTCCCCTTCCCTCTCTCTGATCAGCGTACTGGGGGGGGGAAGAGAAGACCCCCTCTCCCCCCAAGAGAGCGATCCAGGGCACAGACTACATCATGATCAGTGGGTCTGGAGAGAGTGGGCCCACGTTCCCTGGAGGGGAACCAGAGGAACAGGGAGTGTGAGAAGGTGGGTGGGAGGCAGCTCAACCATGTAGACAGAACAGTGCATGGGGTTTAGGACAATTCCACTGTTCCTGTTACCCTGCATTCGGTATCACTCGGTGCTAATGCAACAGAGACCAAAGCAGCAAGGGCCAGACGCTGCTTTCGGCTGAGCTTGTCTTACCCCAGCCTTCTCCATGAGCCGCACAGTGGCTAGAGGGGCAGGTGGTGCCTGGAGAGAGGAGAGTTCTCTTGGGGCAGGCCAAAGGGGGAGTTCCTCCCCCTTTCAGCAAACAGTCTGTGCCAGATGTGCGCAGCTGTGCACCTGCCCCTGCTTGCCCAGCTGCAGCACACGGCAATGGCTCCCGCAAAGAGAAAGTACAAGTAGGACATGGTGGGGTAAAGTCTGCCCGTGACCAAATGCCTGTGAAGAGGGGTGCCACCTCACCTGGTTTTTCCGGGATGGTCCCAGTTTTTAGGTAGCTGTCCAGGGAAATCTGCAAGTCCTCACAGGACAACATTTTTATCCGTCACCCCAAGGGCTCCCCCAGCCCCAGTGGCTTTTGTGGGGGAGCTGTGGGGCCACGCTGGCTGGTAGCCACAAGGACAGATCAGCAAGTGGGAAAGGGGAGCTCATGGCTGGCTGCAGGGGTAGTCGCCAGAGCTGAGCCAGGGGGGTCCAGCCGGGGGTGAATCTTGATTGGTGCTTGGGACACCCTGGGAGCTGGAACCCATGGGGCTGGTGCTATCTCCTGGGGTGGGATGGGGAGGCAGTGCCCTGGGGTTGGGGGAAGGCAGATGTTCCTGTTTTTTGTCCCTCGGAGGTGGCAAGCCTATCTGCGAGCCCACCGTTGTGCTACCAGGATTCCCACAGAAAGCTGCCCAGAAACACTTCCTTCCGACCACGGCCACCTTCCAGAGGATAACATGCTTTCAGGCAGGAGGGGAAGGGACGGGGCATCCACAGGGACCATCTTTTTGCTCTACGTTTGTACAGCACCTAGCACAATTGGATCCTGGTCCACGACTGGGGCTCCTAGGCGTTACGGTAACATACATGAACATAATCATAATAGTCATTTATCTTCCCATTTAAACAACCGCTCCTCCCTGGCCCTCTGTCTGTGTTCCCCTGCCATCTCTTGTGCTCTGTTCCTGGGCACAGGCAGCGCTCTGGGGCAGGGATTCTCTCTTTGTTTTCTGTTTGTGCACACTACGGAGTCACGCTCAGTGACTGGGGCTCCTTGGAGCGACAGCAATACAATCATTATTATTAATAATAATTAATAGAGAGAGACTATCCTATTAAGCAAAGAGAGGCAGCAGCTCTTGGGAAACGTGCGTCAGGTTGGGCGCTTGTAGAAGCCTCTGGCGCAGTTTGCCTTGCTCCTGGAGAAGGCACGGAAGGATGTAAGCTGCGGGGTGCGCAACACGGTGCACGTGGTGCAAAGGCAAAACCGATCACCTTCGTCGGAGTATTTCTGAGCCCCAGGGTCGCAAGCCAGCTCCAGCTCTGAAACATCCGCAGGTGCAGAGAGAGGGTAAAGCCCAGGGGACGTAGGGCAGGCGGCCCAGCCGTCCCATCACATTGATGGTGGAGCCTGGAGGGAGAATTCGGCCCCTTGTCTCCGGTGTGGCTCCAAGACACAGCAGCACACGTGTGTGATGTGGATTTGAGTGTCACCACCCAGCCAGTGGAGACGTCATCCACCTGGGGGGCTGTTGTCATGACAGAGAGAGGCCAGTTCTGTGTCCTTCCCTCTGCTCCAGCCCCCAGTCACCCCCAGCTCTGCAAACAGGTGTCCTCTCTTGCAAGGGCTTCCCAGTCAGCGTGGCAGGGCTGAATGCTGCAAAGACGGACTGGGTCTTGAATCAAGGCTTTGCTTGCCCAGCAAGACACACAAATGTCGTGAGTTCCCCAGGTGCAGTCAGTTATGCTGGCGAGATGATGGGGTTCTATATTCCAGCCCCACCTCTACCCTGTCGTCAGTGCTGTTAGATAGACAGCCGTGTCTCAAAGGCCGAGTCTTTTCTTCCCTGACTGTGCACCAAAGCGTCTCCTCTCCTACAGAGGGTTTAAAAGAGCAAGTAAACAGCAGAAAACTTGCAAGTAAAGCCCAAATTCCAAAGGAAAAGAAGTTATTTAAGTGTGATTAAGAATTAGGAAGAGATGAACATATAATTATGCAGTGAAAGCAAGGTGTCTCCTGGAGATCAAAACCCTTGGCTTCGTTCCCAACGACAGATAAGCCACACACAGGATTAGTCACTGCCAGCCATCCCAGATTTCCCAGGAGCGAGACGCCTTCCCATTCAACCATCCACTGCCATCCACGGCTCTTTGCCTAGCGGAGACCGGGCAGCTGTAAACACCCAGAACGCAGACACAAAAGGAGAGGCTGTCTCTTCATCTGCCATTAGCAACAAGCAAGTCTGGAGGATTAGCTATCTCGGGGGACTAGGGCTGTGAGCCTCCAGCTTGCCACTTCAAACTCAGCCGGGTCAAGAGCCACCCAAAGCAGTTACCATCTGATGGCCATTTGGTGGCTTATGCGCTGTGAGCTGTTGGAGCTCAGCCCGCCCCTACCGGCGTAGGCATCCACTTGGAAATTCTGCCCTTGCAAACGCTGCCTGCCTCTCTCGCTCCATTTCAAGATCAACCTTTCAGAAATAGCAGCCAAACACCCACAGCTGAGTGCAGCCTTTCTGAGGGACCCTGCATTTCTCAGGGGTTGTGACTGTCGTGTTGGATGTTAATTCCTTTGCTGATCACCTTTATCATCCTCAGCCCGCCCCCCCCCACACCCCGCAGCCATACTGGGTTTGCTGCCATTTTATGGCCATTGAGATCTCCATGTTCGGCATGCAAGGCTATGTACGCATTGCAGCTTAGCTCAGTACAAGTTACGTCAATCGGGGGGGTGAAAAAGCCCCCCTCCCAAGCGACATAAGTTACACTGACATATGTGCCGGTGTGGCGAGTGCTATGTTGGCGGGAGAGCTCTCACTGACCTAGCTTCCGCCGTTCGCGAGGGCTGGGGTAATTAAGTCGATGGAGAGCTCTCTCCCGTCGGCTTTGAGTGTCTGCACTAGCAACGCCACAGCCTGCAGTGTAGACATAGTCCAAGTGGCCTCTTCTTTTGGGTGCTCCACTTCAGATAGCAAAGTCATTTTTTAAACTGTGGCTGCATGAGGGTTTCTGCAAAAATGGCAGCCTCCCCCCTCCAGTTGGCAGCAATCGGGCTGTTCTTGCTAAGAAAGCAAGGTGGGACTGGGCCATCCGGGGGCTGATCGTTCCTTCCATTGCTAGAGGTCATCTCCCAAGTCCCAGGCGAGACATGCTGCCCGCTGAGGGTGGGGAAATGTTCCTAGTCTCTGCCCATGCTGGCCTTGCGTTGTGGCCCAATCCAAGCCCAACCCACCACTATTATTCACCACCCACCTCCTCCGTCATTACTGGTGCCCCAGTACCAGCAGCGTCACAGAATCTCCACCCAGGTGCAGGAGAAATCCAAGGCCAGGGGCCCGCTTTGTGCTGTCCTGCAGAGTGGACCCGGGGCAAAGGTGGCCGGTGGGCTCTCTGTGCAAGGACTCCGTTAGCTCAGTTATTTCTGGCCCCTATGGCATGAGCGAGAAAGGTTTATTGAACAAATTAGATCAGCTCTTCTACGCTCGTCACCTGGTCCACTTTTCAAGCCCAGCTCTTCCTCTTATTTTCTGCAGCGTGTGCCCCACGTTTCCCATCGTTTGCATATATTCTCGTCATGCCCCTGAGCTGCTGGCTTTCCTTTCCCAACACCTTCGAATTGAAGAGCAAGAAGCTGTCTGTCTCCCAACTGTTACGGAGACAGTTATTAACACCCCACCAGGCTGGCAAGGGATGTGACCCAGATTTCAATACCCCATTAACAGACCTGGCCACTGGGCTGCCTCCCAGGAGCTGCCCTTAAGGATAAATAACCATTCCAGACCTTGGATTTATGTCCCATGACTGCAGACGTGTCAACAGGCCATTCCACATTGAATGGTTCCTTACAAAATTCACTGCTTATGCTGGACAATCAGTTCCCCCTTGCCTTTAGCTGTGACATTCGAGGACCTTTCCCAGACCTGAGGAAGAGGCTCTGTGCGGCTCTGAAAGCTTGTCTCCCTGACTCACAGAAGTTGGTCCAATAAAAGATCTTACTTCCCCCACCTCGTCTCTCTAAGATCCTGGGACCAACACAGCTACAATGACACTGCGTCTGTTCTCCAGCTAAACCTGAGCCAGTGCAGCGTCCCATCACAGCAGGCTGATCTAAACCCTGGTGTCTGAGCGCTCAGATGATGGAACGGGCAGAGTCAGCCACAGCTGTGTGGCATGTGCTGGTCCCTCACTAGCCCAGGCCAGCCTGGATCCCAGAGCTAGATCCAGGAAGGCCTGTCTGTGCAGAGGTGTGCAAGGCAGAGGTGGGATGGGGGGTCCCTGGAGCAAGCCTAGTAGGGGCTGGATGGATGCACAAGCTGGGATGAGTAGGAAGGGGCCGAGCTCCATACAGGTGTGCAAGGCCAGACGAAGGAAGAAAGGAATGGGGGTGGGGTGTTCACTGCAGCTGGAGTGTGCAAGGCAGGAAGCGGGATTACGGAGCTAAACCTGCCTCCCTCTTCCCACTAGGGTGGGTGTGGAGAAAGTGAGAGGCCTGAGGCCATCTAGGCAGTGTCGCTATGGCTGCTTTGCTGGAGGCAGGGTCTCCATGGTCAGAGTCCCCCTGGTTCGGTGCGGTGGGGGAAGGAGGTGCTCAAATGGGAGGGGGTGTGGGAGCAAGAAATGGGGTCTGTCGGGACAAGGCCAGACCAGGGAGCTGGGGGGAGGGAACCAGAGGAAGGGAGGGGCCTAGGGGAGCCTGAATGGGGAAAGATGGGTTTAAGGGGGAAAACTGATTTGGCTGGAAGGAAGAGCAAGGGCTTGCAAGGGAGGGGTATGTAAATGAGGTCATGCATATTCACTGGGTTTGTGGCTTAACCCCCAGTGCTCATTGCCCTTGCTGGTGTGGGAGGGCAGTGCCCGGAGCAGCCTGCTGTGTGCTGGAGGGTCCCCCTGCTGTGCCAGGGCTGCTGACGGCACAGTACATCTCCCCACAGAGCATGGAGCTGATCCCCACCCCGCCAGCCTAGGCACCAGGCCCTGTCCCAGGGCGTGGGCAGGGCGTGCACCCAAGCCAACAGCCGCACAGGGGACTGTGGCTGCAGACATATGGCAGGGCCGCCCACGTCTGGCAACTCTCTGATTAGCTGCTGACCCACTTGCCCGCCTCCTGGGGCAGAATAGCCAATCGGAGCGGTTGCGGGCAGAGCTGTCTCCCCTGCCCTTCTCTGCAGCAAGCAATGGAGGCAGGATGGCTCCTTTCCCCCCTTCCCCATGTTGTACGTCCCTGGGAAGGGGCAGGGGGAGCGAAGAGCCTCGGAAGCTGTCCCCCCAGCCTGGAAGGGGCAGAGGGGACCCTGTTGGTGTGGAAGATGGGGGTGAAGAGCCTCAGGAGGTGCAGAGGCTGGGGGCTGGGGGCTGGACTGGTAGGGGATGGGGGCAGAATTAATTGCTGGGCAGGGGGTGCAGGGGAAGTCATAATTCTCTGGGGGTCTGACTCATGATTTTTGGTGCCTTGAAGCTGGCAATGCCATGGGGGGCCCAGCCCTGCCCCAAGATGAGTCCCAGAATGCAGGACATAGGGCTTGGAAGGAACCTCCTGGGTCGCTATGTCCCTCCCTCTGCTATCACAGGCAACCCCCGCATATCATCCAGTCCCCGGTGCGCTGGGCCAGTGGGATGGCAGGCTGCAGAGAGATGCCCAGGTAACTGTCCCTGCTGGCCAAAGTGGCCCCAGCCGGAGACAGGTTTGCATGGGTCAGAAAGATGGCAGAAGCATCAGTACACCGTGCCCAGCTTATGCACAGCCCAGGGTGGAGCCCTGTGTGTCTTTTTCAAAACTCGGCTGCTGGGCGTAAGCTGCCCAAGCCAACGTGCCGCCAGGAATCCCTGTCTTTGCAGCTATGGCAGCTGCTGGGGCCGCCGGCACTGGGGATGAAGACTGGACTAGACTGGACAAAGTGCTGGAGAGGGGGCTGTAGGGACCAGTCCTGCATTTGCCCAGGGCAGGTGGTAGTGAGGAGCCAGTGGTTTTTTTCCATCTCCCACTTGGGTTACTCCTTTCAGTCACGTGGCAGTTTGCGGGTGATAAATGTGGCTCCTGGCATTAGAAGAAGAAGGGCACATTCATTTCCCTCCATGCTCGAGCCGGTTACCAGCAAATCTCTCGAGAAGCTGAGGACTGGAGGGCGCCACCATTGCCCACCTGCTGCTCTGCAGGGTGGGTGGCTGGGCCCAGAAGCCCCCAGTGCCTGCCCTTCTTTTGGGTCTATTTCCATTTCTACACATGCACGTTGTGTCAGCGAGGGCGCCCGGAAGGCTTAGGTGAGAACAGAAGAGGTGTTGCTGAGGTCACGGAGCTCATGTGCAGGTGGTCCAGCCAGCGCCTGGCTACCTAGAAGGAATGATGGTACCCAAGCACAGGAGCATGAAAGAGACCCACTCTCTTTACTGCTCTGGATTCCCCACCTGGAAACGCAGTGGGACTGGGCCAGTAGAGGCAGACTTGAATCCACAGTGAGGCCTAACTGGCCCAACAATAGCAGTAGGGCAGAGCTGACTCCAGAGCGCCCTGGCACAGCCAGCTGGGGGAAGCAGAGCTGGGATCATTGATCTGGAGCAGTACCGGACTCTGCACTGACTTCTGAGATACTGCTGAGGCCAGGTCGACGCTCAAAAGTTAGGTCCACTCAGCTCTATTGCGCACGGGGTGAAAAATCCCCCCCCCCCAGTGATAGAGTTAAGCCGACCTAACCCCTGGTGTAGACAGTGCTAGCTCGACAGAAGAATTCTTCCATTGACCTAGCGACCACCTCTCAGGGAGGTGGTTCACTACAGCGACGGGACAGCCCCTCCTGTCACCGTGGTGGTGTTTACACTGAAGCGCCACGCTGGCTGCCGCTGGAGCAGTGTAAGTGTCGACAGGGCCTAAAACTGAGGCCACGGCTACTCAACCAACGAGACGATACCAATGGAGCTACGTCGCCATAGCAGGGCGGTGCAGCCTATGCCAACCGAAGGGGTTTTTCCATCCGTTGGAAACACTGCCTCCCGCAGCGAGTGTCACTGCACGGATGGAAGCACACTTCTGGTGACATAGCTGCGTCTACACTGGAGAGTTTGTCAGCACAGCTCCGCTGCTCAGGGCTGGCGGGGGGGGGAGGGGGGGTTTCACACCCTGGCTGTTGGACCTATGTGGATTTAGGTTTTAAGTGTAGACCAGGCCTGGAGTGAGGTTTGTGTGGGGAGCCAGACTCTGGAACTCCATCCGCTGGCCATCTGTTGTCTGGAATGAGGGCACTGGCAAACCCCTGGGGTACCAGCTGGCTTTGCTCCATTTCCTATAGGCAAATAAATAGACAGGGCTTCCATGTCTCTTTTGACTGTGTTTCCCTTTCCCCCAGACACAAGATCAGTATGGGTCCATGTCTGAGTGAGGGTGCAGAGGAAAACCACCTGCAAAAATGAGCAAAGGGGTTACCTTCTAATTTCCCAGAGCCAGGAGGAGGCCTGTGTGAGGACTGGAGCCAGCAATTCTTGTACTGTAGAAAAGGCCCCCTAGAAAGCCGGCTCTCCCTGGTGGCCACCTTTGGCAGCTGGCGGAAAGGGTACCCAGCCACGGGCTTGGGAGGGAATATGTGTCCTGCAGGCCCTCACTAAGGGGGCTAGGAAGGAACTTGGTCGGGACCTAGGTCTCTCGGGATGACTGCCTCGGCGGGGTTCCTTGCCCCTTCCCGCCAGGCTGGCCTCTGGCAGAGAGCAGAACCGGGGCTAGATGGTCCCTGGGCCTGCCCCAGGCTGGCCTCTGGCAGAAAGCAGAGCCGGGGCTAGATGGGTGGCGGGCCCTGGGTCGGAGCAGCTCCAGGCCCCACGGACGGATCCACCTGCCCTTGCACGGCCAGGCGGGGTCCCCGGGACCCGTCCGACACGGCGGGCGGGCGATCGCGGGCTCTGGGGGCCCAGGGCACCGCCGGGCACCTCCCCAACAAAGGCGCTCTCCACGCGGGCCGGGCTGGCCTCCGAGTCCCGGCATCAGCCCGCCCCGGGGAGGGGCCAGGTCCCCTTCGCCCCTCTCCGCCTCTGCCCCCGGGCCGGGACCCCGGCCCCTGCGCCCCGCCCGGTCCGCGGCACCTCCCCCTCGCCGGCCCCGTGCGCCCCCGCAGCCGCCCGCTCCGCTGCGCTGCGCCCCGCTGCCGGAGCCGCCCCGCCCTGTCCCTCTCCCGCTCGGCTCCCTCCTCCGCGCCGAGGCACATGATCCCGGCCGGCAGTCGGCGCGCACCGAGCAGCCCGCCAGCCGCAGCCGCCTTGCCCTGCCCGGGACCCCGCGCCGCAGCCGCCGGGAGCCGCGCGTCCGAGCCCCGGCGCCTTGGGGCGGGGAGCCGGCGCCTGGATGCTGACTCCGGCCTCGGGGCGGCTGGTTCCCCCGGTGCGCCCGGGCTCCGGCAGCCGGAGAGCCCCCGCCCCGCGCTCGGGCTGAAGTTGGCCCGCGGAGCCGCCCGCGCTGGCGAGGACCGGAGCCCGGCGCCTCTTTGCCTGCCGAGCCGTGCCTGCCCCGACCCCTAAGATGAAGAGGGCGAGCGCTGAAGGTAGGTGCGGCCCCTGCGCGGGGGGACCCTGGCCGCAGCGCCACGGGCCAGTGGGGGGCAGAGGCGGGGACCCCAACTTCGCGCGGTTCCCAGCCGGCAGCTGTGGAGAGCGGCTGCCGCGCCCCGGGGATGAGCCGGGCTGCGGGGGACGCGAACCCAGCCCTGTCCCGGCCCTGGCGGCCCCAGATCCTGGGGGGGGGGGGATCGGGAGCAGGGGCTGGTGCGAGGCTGGAGATGAGAGGGGAGCCCTGCGTTCCCAAAGGAAGGAGAAATGGGGGGGGCTCCCGGCTCTGCTTCCCCCCAGCCCCGGCGCCTGGCTCAGCGCTTTGGTGCCGTTGCGGAGTCCGATCGCTCGTGTGAACAGCCGGGATCCGGATCCACCGCTCCCCCTTCGCTAGGTCAGGGCCCAGGAGGGCATCGGGCGGGCTGGGGTCCCCACTTCCAGCTGGGCCCTCCCCACACGCCCCCGCCCCCCCTCCCGCCCTCTCTGCGGAGGAGGCTGCCGCGGGACTCGGCATCCTGCGCAGCCCAGGGCGAGGATGGAGGCTGGCCTGACATCTCCGCGCTCCCGCCTCCCTGGGGCGGATGAGATGCGGCGGCAGGTGGGACGAGGAGCAGGAAAACAGGGGAGCGGCCCCCCAAGACCTGCCGGGGCCAGCCCGCCCGTCCCGCGGGGCCTGGGGGGCGGAGAGAGCGGCCTGCCCCCACCCCTGCTCCGAAACCTAGAGCCTTGGGCTGGGCGCGGGGGGCAGCGCTCCAGAAAGGCGGGTTACACTCCAGCTGCTACGCCGGGGGAGGAAGGGCGGGCCCGGGCCCGCAGGAGGCACCGGGGCCTTGAGTGCGCGGCAGAGGAGTGGGCGAGGGAGGGAGGGAAGGGGCAAGCCCCCGGTGGACCCGCAGCATCCCCCGCCTCCTACCGGGAGCGCGACCGGCGGCGCGGGGCGCAGGGAAATGATTTCTGCGAGGCGAGTTCTCTTGGCTTGGCAAAGTTTGCAAAGCGGCCTTGAGCGGCGTGCGGGAGCGGCCGCCCGCTGCCAGCGACCCGGGGAGACGGAGCGTGGCTGGGGCAGAGGGGGCGTGAGGAAAGGGAGCGGCGCCCGCATTGAACGTGCGGCCTGGGAGAAAGCCGGGGCCGGCCGCGGGTGAGGGAGCGAGCCACGCAAAGGCATCGTTAAGCCATTGTGCCGCGGGCCCACTTTGGCCCGTTTACACGCGCGTTAGTCCAAGGCAGCGAAGCCGAGGAGAGAGAAGCTCTGAGAGCAGGGCGCGGCGTAGGGTAGGCGTTGAATGGGCTCCGCGGTGGGAGCTCGCTGCGCCTAGCGCGCATTCGGCGCCGCTGGGGAAAGCCCCGTGGGAAGAAAGGCGTCTCCTGCCACGGCCAATGGCTCGGTTTCCTTTGCTCAGCCAGCCCCAGCCGTGCGGGGGCTATCTGGCACCCGGCGTGGCTCAACGGGGAGCTGTCGGCTAGGAAGCGGACCGTGGGTGTCGGCTCGGGCCGGGGAGGGGAGCCAGCGGGGGGAGCCGGCCTTGTTCCTCTCCAGTCACCTTGGGGAAAACGCGCACCAAAGATCTGCGTGTGGAAACGCCTGCGCCCATTCCGTGATGTGCTCGGGTCCTGTGCACACGTCCTTAGACTCGAAGGGCTGACGGCGTCCCGAGCATCCCGTGGCCATGAGACTGCCTGGAGCTGCTGGTCCATTGGGTGTCCAGTGCCACAGCCCCAGAGCGCCCTGCACAGAGGTGGATGCGGGGGAACCCGCGCAGGGAAGCGACCCACATGCTCTTTGCACGGTGACCTCCCGCAACAGCCCCCAGCCTCCTGTGCAAAGCCCGGCAGCAAATTACGTGCAGGAAAGCTGCTACGAGGACTGTTTGTAGACCATGGCAGATGCACAGGGAGCTCTGGCCTGCTCCTGGGGGGGCGGAGTGCCCCCGCCGCTGGGCTCCATGTGAGGGGGGAAGATGACTGCCAAATGCCCCGTGTCCCTCGGAGGACGTGATCCACAGGATCAGGCCCTGAGAGGCTGAACTGCCGGGCTCTGGCTGCCTTGCTGCTCCTACCAGCCCCCGCTGGGCCGGGGCCTTTTAAGCTGGAGACACGCAGCGGGGGCCGTGGGAGAAGCGAAGCCTTTCCTCTGCATCCTCAGCGCTCGCCGGGCCCCTATTCACACACGTCCCGTTGGCATCGCAGAGGCTCCGTGCGCCTGCGAAACGCCTAGTCTTTGGCCAGCTTCCTCCGAGGGGGACCCTTCTAGTTTAAACCCTTTCAGGCCACGAAGAAGCTGAGCCCCGCGAATCAGCAATTCATTGGTGGAGGCGACGCCTCGCGTTTCCTTGCTCTGAACTGGAGGTCGGGTGCATCCGCGCTTTAGTTTACACGGAGTGCTTTCAGAACAGGTTTTACTACATAATTTATCCGGGGGGGTTGGCATTTCCCAAGCCCCTCTCCCCCCCTCCTTCCAGCATATACTCCTGGAACCTCTGTTCCTCGTGTCCACACACGGAGGGGTGCCTGGACCTACAGAGGGTGTTTGAGAAGTGGTCGTAGGGTGGCGTGAGCGCCCGTGCTCTGTGCCCTGGTGGATGCTGTCAGCCTCGATGGCGGTGTGGCTGTGGGGACGCTGCCCTGCTGGAAAAAGGATTTACTGAGACCTGGGGAGCCGAAGGAACCCCCGCGACCCTCTGGAGCTCCGCCGCTCGCCGCCGTGTGTCCTCGGGCCGCTCATCCAGCCGTCCTCCAGCGCTGCCCCGTCCTGCCTTAATTACCTCCCCGCCGCTCCCAGCTGGTCTGTGCTCGGCGCAGGACAGGATCGTAGGCGCCCGAGTGGGAGGGCCCTGGCAGGCTGCTGCTCCCTCCTTTCAGGACGTGACGCCTGCCCAGCTCGGCGGGACGAGCCGGGCTTTGTAGAATAGGTCCCAATTTCCAGCCTGGCTCCGAAGCGCTCCCGGGTTCCCTTCTCTGCGCCTGAAAGGGGGGCCCGATCCCCCCGGGGTCCCGGTGTAACTGCACTGACCTGCGGGGTTACACCCGCGATGGCTTTGGCCTTTCCTCCTACCAAAGACACCGCAAAAAACGGCCCTTCTGGTCGCACGCGGGCTCTGCTGGCTGGGGACCCGCAATGCCCGAGCCGCGGCGCGTGGTGCGTTGGGGCTCCCGGGAGAGTGGGCCCAAGGTGCGCATCCCGCATCGCTGCTGCTGCTATTTGCTGCCCTGGTGGGGGGGGGGGGCGGGGGGCAGCCCCAGCTGCGAGTGGCCATTGCCCCGCTCTCTGCAAAGAGCAGCCCCCCACCCAAGCCTTCCCTTGCCGCCTGGAGCCCGGGCGCACTCCCGCCTTGTGCACCTGCGCTTCCAGCAGGGCGCCGAGCAGAGCGCGCCGGGGGGACGCGGGGACCCTTGCTCCCGCTGGGCCGCAGCAGGGGTTGGGATCGGGCCCGGGTGCCTCATTGCGCTGGTGAAGTTGCACGGCCAGCTCCGCTCTGAGCCAGGCTTCGTGCCGGTTCCCCAGGGCCGCTCCCCCCCTGTGAAGCGCAGCGTCTCCTTTCCGAGAGGTCGTGAGCGCAGCGCAAGGGGCTAGGGAAAGAAAGGAGCTGGCTTCATTAGGGGTGCACTCCCCCCCCCGGTGTGAAAGGCTTTCTCCTGCTGTTGGTGAAGACAGATCTGGAGAGCCTTTGATGTTCCGAGGGAGCTGATTTACCCGGGAGGCGAGCGCTGCGGCAGGGAAAGCCGGTGCCTCTCCGACAGGGCGCTGCAGGAAGCAGCAGGACCAAGCCAGGCGCCTGGGAGCCCTGGGAATTGCCCCCAGGGCTTGAACGCCCTTGCCCAAAGGCGGCTGCGCTGTCGGGCTTCCGTGCAGACACCCCCACATCGCCAGGAGGGGGTTCTCCCCTTGGCGTGGGTAATCGGCGCTAGCTGGGGGGGGAGAAGAATTCTTCCGTCCAAACGGCGCCACTTCGGTTTACATTCGTCATCGGGAGGGGGGGATTTTTCACACCCTCTGAGCGACGGAGCTGGCTCGACCTCACTTTCTAGTGTGGACAGGCTTTGAGCTGTGTTCTGGGGCCGCCTCTGGCTGTTGGGCTCTCCAGGAGCGACGAGCCCCGTTTGCTGCCCTCTGTCCAGCCTCCCGTAGTTACTGGTCCAGCTTCGGGGGGGTCCCCCTCCCCACGCCCGCTGCGTCTGCACTTGGGCCTTAGCGTGTCTGCCCCCGTGTTACCCCCCAGCCCTTGGCCGCCCGATGCGCTACTTTAGGTCTGTGCGGGTCCGCGGATTCACGCATTTCCTCTGGCCTAAAGCTGGAGGGAGCCCGCGGCGAGTGCCCACAGCATCGGGCGGGATGCGCAGCGTCTGGGGGCTCGTCTGCGCCCTCTTCCATGGCCATGGAGAGCCGGGACGCCTAAACCCCAGCCCCAGATCTGCCAGGGGCTCCTCGTGACCTTGGCCAAGTCACGCCAGCCGTCTGCGCCTCGGCTGGGGGTCTCTGGCTGTAAAGGGGGGGGGCTGGTCTGGCTCCCCGAAGCCTCTGGGATGTGCGCAGAGGTCCCTGGGGGAAGGAGGCGGAGATGGCAGAGCGGGCTGTGCTCTTCATTCGTGTATTGGGATTGGTGCCCCCGGGGGGGTGGTGGGGGGGGGGGGGTCAGGGACTTGGAGGCCCCGTCTTTGGCCCTGACGTTCCAGTGCCCAAGAATAATGTTGTCCCTCTGTCCCAGGAACCGTGTCCTACGGTCTGTCCTCAGAGCCCCAGGGCCTTTTGGTGCAGCTCTTGGGCTAAACAGCAGTGTCCAGTGATATGTGTGATGGGGGGGCTCACGCTCTGGGGGGAGGGAGCTGGGGTGTATGTGCTGGGGGGGTCTCACCGCTCTGGGGGGAGGGGTCTGAGATCTATGTGCTGGGGGGGTCTCACCGCTCTGGGGAGGAGGGGTCTGGGGTGTATGTGCTGGGGGGGGAGTCTGGGGTGGGTCTCACCGCTCTGGAGAGGAGGGGTCTGGGGCCTAGGTGCTGGGGGGAGGGGTCTACATCCTCCATGCTTCCCCCACGCCCTTGGCTCATGGGCTCTGGGCAGCGTGGCTGTCCAGGAGCCAGCGGCGACCTCTCTCTTGGCCTGGGCCAGGGCTGCGGAGCGCGCTGCCCCCGCCGGGACCCGAACACGCCTGGCCCGGCTGCTGCCCGCGGTGGCCAGCCTTGGGCGCGCGGCAGAGCCCCCTGGAGCCAAAGGCGATCGGCCCCTGGGCTTCAGCGAGCGCCAGCTGCGGCCCCGGGGAGGGCGGCGAGGTTGGGGCGAGGGGGTCACAGATGCGGTGTTATGGGCCGCGCTGGCTCTTGGTCCTGGCCGCTCCTGCCAGGCGCAGGCGGGATGCGGGGCCATGCCAGAGACGGCGGGGGAAATGCTGCCTTCCTCATGGGCTGGCTGCAGGGCCAGGGGGCCAGGCAGAGTTACGGCCCCACCCAGCGGGCGCCCCCACGCCGCTGCTAATTGAAGCCGCTCCCCCCTTCCCCCAGAATTGCTCGGCCAACAGCCCAGAGTGGGGAAACCTGCGAAATGCCACCGACTCTGCCCCCTTTCCAGGGATCGTGCCCATCTGCTCAAGTCTGCTCTGGTTTTTTATCCGCTATTTTAGTGCAATGGCACCCCCCATCCTGCAATTTCCACCTCCCTGCCGCTCCTCCATCTGCCCCCCCAGCTAGATGACAGCTCGCTAGTGCTGCCTTTTCGGGGACAAGCCGAGATGGACTTGTTGAACCAGTTTTCTTCTTGAGAATTGCACTTCCCCTTTTGCTCGCACGTTGCTCCTCCCGCTGGAAGCAAATTCAGGTTTACGCTTAATAAACTTCGTGTCTCCCTGGCTTCGCTGCCTGCGTAGGGAAACTGCATTGAGAACCCAGCGAGAATGTGTCCTTGTGGTACCAGATCAGGTATCAGTGCTATTTATTACTGATGGAGTGCCCCAGGTGTGTGCAGGGCTCTAAGAAAAAGAAATCAGCCCTTTACATTTGCACTTGAAAATCACTTTCCTGGCTTGCCGAACGGGCTCCTGTATTCTGCTCTGTGGGGGAAATTGGTTAACTCCTTTTTTGGTAAGAACAAAGGGGTATTTTGTTTTGGAGAAGCATCTGGCGGCTGAATTCTTCTCCTGAAGCAGTTTGCTAGGAGTTCATGTACGTCTTTAGCTACTAAAGAGAAAGTAAAAGTGACTGATTAGTCTAAGGCGGGGAGCGCTCGCATCAAAGTGACAGATTTTGCAAGCTGGGTTTGGGAAAGTGTTGAAAACTGGCGGGTTTCGGTTACATTTTGAAGACTGGGGGCAGATTTGGGCTCTGGGCACTGCCGCCCAGCCCTGGGTCTCTGCATCCTGCAAGGTGTTTATGTCAGAGTGAATTGTGTGGCTGTTCAGATTTGTGTGTGCTTATTTTAAATATTGATTGTAATTGTGTGTCTTTCTCAGGGCGTTGTGCATAATTCAGCAATGTGTATGTGGCTCAGGTGTGAGCTCAGCTTTATTTCTATGAGGCAGGGAAGGAGGCTGGAGACTCTCTGGAGAAGCTAAATTCAGCTCCCCTCCCTTCCATGCATCTAGGGGGCAGCTGGGGGGCTGCAGAGCCAGGTGTGTGAATTCAGCAGCCTAGTTGGTGTGTCTGCATTTCTGGCTATAAAGGTTAGGAACCTCTGCAGACAAAAGGCAGCATTTGGGACTGTAATAGGAAATAAGTAGATTGCTAATTTCTCTCTCTCTCTGGAGACATAAGTGATCATCAAACAGCTGTGGGGAACTTTATGTCTGGGATGTTTCCATGGGCACCCACCAGCTAAGAGGTGCTTAGGGGTCTAGGAAGTTGTAGTTTAGCTATGGAGCACAAGTTGGGTCGCTCTGTGTTCACTGACTAGTGTTTTCCATGCCAATCCACATACTGTTAGCGGTGGCTTTACACTAGAGGGCTGTCTGTCCCTTCCCCTTCAGAGGGAACGCATTAGTCTGTACGCTCTGGATGTGCATGTCTGCAGCATCCAAGCGATTCAATAGCCCGCCTGTTTTGTCAGGTGGGAAATGCTCTGAAAGCTTTTATTTACTGCTCATGGAGTCTATTTCCACTGAATGCAAACAGCTGTGCTCCGGGGCTGCTCCCCACCTTGCAGCTCTTTGCATTCAAGGCCGGGAAACCTTCCTTTCTGGCCACTGCATCCCATTCTCTCCTGATCCACTGGGCAGAGGCAACCGCAGCCTGTGAGCCGTATCAGAGCATCCAGGGGTGTTTCTAACCGGGTGTAAGCTGCTCATTCTGCTCTGCTGGGTCAGTTTTGTCTCCTTCTCTTGCATGTTCCCTGGAGTGGTGGCTTTGCGCCAATCCCGGGAACTGGAGAGCTGCAGGGCCCTCTCCTGAGCATGCTGATGAAATTTGCTGCTTGCCTGTCACTACATGCCCCTGACCCGCTGTGAGGCGGGGATCAGAGCACCGGAAGGTGGAGGGGCCTAGGTTCCACCAAAGGGCTGAGCCTTTCAGCAGTCCCAAAGATTGAGAGCCGGGCAAGAAGAAAGCTGTGGGTGTGCTGGGAAGCAGCGCTTCCCTGCAGGGAGAACAGGCCCATCAAAAATCAGGGTGGGTGGCGGTGTAAGGGGTGGGCTAGGGTCCTTATCAGGAAGCCTAGGGTCTTACTCTTGGTACCGGGAACTCCAGTGGGTGCCAGTGCAGGAGGACGGCCTTCGATTGGGATAGGTGCCTTTGCTTGAATGTGAGAGTGATGGGGCCACAGCCTACTACTGCAGCTCACTGAGGGAGCTGTACTGCAGCCTGCGTGGCAGAGGGTGGTGTTTTGGGAGCAGAAGGATGCACATTGGTGTGTCTGTGTGATTTCTACAGCTGGTGTCTCTCGTCGGACACACACAGACCTATTACAGAAGGATCATTCCCAGGGACGGTGCCCCTCCCCGCCCCCTACAGCTGGCACGTCAGCTTTGCCCGCCCTTCCCCAAATGTGCCCCCCCCATCCCAGGGGCTGCTGGCCGAGGTCAGATTTCTTGAGAGGTGGGGAAACTTCTCCTCCATCCCCTGGTGTGTGATTCCCCCTCCGCCAGGCTAAGACGTGCCCAGCGTTACGGCTCCTGGCGGAGACGGGCCGGTTGAGCTCCTTGCCATGGTGCAATTGTAGTGGCTGAGCTGGGTTTATAACTCCAAGAAGCGGCTGGGAATAAGGTGGGCTCGGGCCAGGAGACAGAGGATTCATCGCATGTGGCTTTGACTGTGTGGCATTTCAACCCTGAGGACTGCGGTTGCTCGGACAGGGCACGGAGCAGCTCCCAGGAGCGGGGCCAGGGCATGGCAACAGGAGGAAATAGTAAAACTTTCTCCCTAGACAATGGCAGAGGCAAACTTCCCCCAGGGAAGCAGCAATCAGTGCCAGCCTCGTCATCACCATAATGGAATCGTTGCTGATTCAAAATCCAGCTGCCCCAGGAGGACGCGTCTTGTCCAAGTGACTTCCATGCATACCAATGGCTTTCGGGTGCATCAAGGCTGGAAGAGTCACAGAAGCTCGGGCCCCATCTGCTGCTGCCCAGGGCCCTCCTGCAGGCTCCTATGCAATGTAGAAACAGATGGGGCCCCATCCTACCCACAACTGGGTCACCCTCACTTCTCCACGCACTCAGCACTGCCCTGTAAGTGCCCCCTTCCCGCACGTCTCTGACTTTTGACCCTCCTTGCTCTGGCCTCCCAGGCCAGGGCAGCTTGAGCAGCTCAGGGAGGGGTGAATTGCTGCCCGGAAACTCCAGCTCTGTGCATCCCCCTGCAGCCAGTGAGGGCTGGGGCAGGCTGGGAACGCAGGCAGGAACAGTGGTGGATCGACTGGGAGACGGGCAGGGGAGTGATGCTGGATGTACAATCTGCAACGTGCTTGGGGATCCTTCCTGGGGAGCCACGCTGGGGAAATGACTTCATTGCCAGGCCGAGGGGGTGTGATAGCCCCAGAGAGGCTATGCCGGTACCTGCTGCTCTTCAGACTGGGTTGCAGACGCCAGACAATCCCTCCGCTCTGGGCAGCGCACGAGGGCATTTGGCACACCAGCCTCCTCCTGCTCACGGGGCGGAGGAAAGTTCTGCAAAGCCGCAAATCTGTTCCCAGCCCATCTGGGGTGGCCTGTGCGGTGGTGGAAGCTCACCGGGAATCATGGAATTCTCTGCTTTGGTTTGCTTCTTGGTTCCAGCTGACCCCCAGGCTGAACCGAGATGTTCATCTTCTCTTGGGGACGTCAGCACAAGCCCAGAGTTGCTGCTGGGGTCAGGGGAGATTCTCCAGATCCGCCATGTGTAGCTGAGAGGGGAATTTGCCCCCATTCCTCCCACAGCTTCAGTTGTGTAGGGCTGAGCTGCCGAGCTCGTCTTAGCCTCTTGTTACAGAGGAGAGCTGGGGGAAGTGTGGGGACATCTGGGCCATGTTAACGGAGAAAGCTGCCCCAGTTCCACTGAAACTGGGCATCCACAGGGGTTGAAAAACGTTCATTTTAAACACCAAGAGTCCTGTACCACCTTAAAGACTAACAAATTTCTGCAGGCATAAGCTTTTGTGGGCTGCAACCCCCTTCGTCAGATGCATGAAGTGGAAATCACAGATAGGAGGTGTATATATACATCCAAGGGTAAGAAACAACAATGGGGAGGGCAAGTGCTAACAAAGTCCATTCAGTTAGGGTAGATGAGGCCTATTCATAACTGTTGATTAGAAGGTGAGAATGCGTGAACCGTGACAATTACTTCTTGTAATGAGAGAACCATTCCAAATCCCTATTCAGACCCAGTCTGATTCTTACTCTTGGAGGTATATATTTATCCCTCCTATCTGTGATTTCCACTTCTTGCATCTGACAAAGTGGGTTGCAGCCCACGAAAGCTCATGCCCGCAGAAATTTTCAGTCTTTAAGGTGCTCCAGGACTCTCGTTGTTTTTGCTGTGTACAGACTAACACGGCAACCCCTCTGGAATATTTCCATTGAGTTTAACCCCGCTCCCAGTCAGAGGAAAAGGTCAGCTGCAATAAGCCTGCTTCAGAGTTAAAGTTGAGCATCCCCCCCAGGTGTGGACAAACTCGGTTTGCTGTGACTGTTGCATGAAGACAACGCCCAATTCAGCAGCGGTTCTGTGGCTTCCCAGTAGAATTCTGTGTTGATCATGTTCTTGGCTCTTTTTAGGCACGTTCCCCGGACATTAATGAGGGTGATGATGGGTTTGGTTTGGACAATAGTGGACATTAGGTTCCAGCCATTGGGTCACCCAGCCCCAGCCACCATCGTGCGGCTTCGGTGATGGCTCGCTCAGCTGTGGGCGTAGGGACCCAGCCGGAGAGAGATTTGAAACAGGAACACCCTGGCTGGAATTCCCTTGCAAAATGCCTTTGAAAAATCCCAAATGGTGAACAAGGGACTGGTTTGTCCATTGGGGCACGTCCACCCAGCTCTTCAAGGAGACATGCCTTGAGCCAGGCTGCAGGGGTAAAGTCTGTGTCCAGTTCACCAGAGGGAAAAGCAGCAAACCCGTCCGGTTGGCGCTCTCTGAACCCAATCAGGGTCGTAACCTCTGCAAGGCATCGCAGGGCACGAGATCCCCTAGGCTTGGTGAGGCGGAAATCAACATGC
Source organism: Mesoclemmys tuberculata (assembly GCA_007922155.1). Taxonomy (NCBI): domain Eukaryota; kingdom Metazoa; phylum Chordata; order Testudines; family Chelidae; genus Mesoclemmys; species Mesoclemmys tuberculata. The sequence continues at coordinate 7,115,591 of ML675638.1, forward strand.
AGGACCTGCACAAATTAGAAAGTGGCCTTATCTGCACAGCCAATACAAAGATGTGGCCACATCTCTCACAGCTGCATATTGGCTTTCCTCACTACCGTGCCCTGCCGGGGAGGGGTGCACAGGGCAATGGGCCATGGTAGCTCTGGGCCACCTTCCTGGGGAACCTGAGAGTCAGCGCCATCTGACTGGAATGCTTGGGACCCAGGACATCTGGGCAAATGGCCCAAATCTTCTCTGACCTGCAGGATTGGGCCCTCCAGGGTATGTGTTGCTGTAAAACCCTCGCCTCTAGGCCAGGTTTGAAGTTTCTAGGCAGCAGTGGGAGACAAACCTGAAGGAGGAGGGTAATGTTCCAGGCAGCAACATTTCCTAAATTCCTGCCTTTTGCAGAGGCATTTACACACCTTTTGCCTCCTGTTAACTGATTTGCACTAGAGGAGTGGCCTGTTTGGAACAGGGCAGGTCCCCTCCAAACCCAGAGCTTTGAGATGCCTAGGAAATGCAGAAGCATTCACCCGTCGAGTGCCCCAGGGGTCAGTGCTGGGGCTGTTTTTGTTCAACATCTTCATTAATGAGCTGGAGGGCGGGGTGGATTGCACACTCAGCAAGTCTGCAGAAGACACTAAACTGCGGGGAGTAGGGAAGGTAGGGATAGGCTACCAAGTAACCTAGACAAATTGGAGGATTGGGCCACAAAAGATCTGATGAGGTTCAACAAGGACAAGTGCAGAGTCCTGCACGTAGGACGGAAGAATCCCATGCACAGCTACAGACTGGGGACCAACAAGCTAGGCATCAGTTCTGCAGCAGTTCCACAGAAAAGGGCTTGGGGGTTACAGTGGACAAGAAGCTGGATATGAGTTAATGGTGTGTCATTGTCGCCAAGAAGGCTAATGGCATATTGGGCTGCATTAGTAGGCGCATTGCCAGCAGATCGCGGGAAGTGATGATTCCCCTCTACTCGGCACTGGTGAGGCCACATTTGGAGAATTGTGTCCAGTTTCTGGCCCTCCACTACAGAAAGATGTAGGCAAATTGGAGAGAATCCAGCGGAGGGCAAGAAAAATGATTCGGTGGCTGGAGCACAAGACTTATGAGGAGAGGCTGAGGGAACTAGGCTTGTTTAGTTTGCAGAAGAGAAGAATGAGGGGGGATTTGACAGCAGCCTTCAACTACCTGAAAGGGGGTTCCAGGGAGGATGGAGCCAGGCTGTTCTCAGTGGTGGCAGATGACAGAACTAGGAGCAATGGTCTCAAGTTGCAGTGGGGGAGGTCTAGGTTGGATAGCAGGAAAAACTTTTTCACTAGGAGGGTGCTGAAGCACTGGAATGGGTTACCTAGGGCGGTGGTGGCATCTCCATCCTTAGCGGTTTTTAAGATGGGGCTTGACAAAGCCCTGGCTGGGGCGATTTAGTTGGAGTTGGCCCAGCTTTGAGCAGGGGGTTGGACTAGATACCTCCTGAGGTCTCTTTCAACCCTAATCTTCTATGTTTCTCTGCTCTGTGCGTGGCTGGTTCAAGAGTAGGGGTGAAGTGGGAGAGAAGGGCATGACTCTGCTTTTTGTGCAAGCCATCCTGGAATGAAGGATTCGTTGGGACCTCCTTGGAATTAGCGGCGTCGGGGTCATGTAGCTCTGCAGCACACGGCTCTGGTGGCTTCCGGCTCACTTTTTGAAATGCATGTGTCAGTTCCTTGCCAGAGACGGATTTATCAAGAGCACAGATGTCTCCCCATCCCCCTCTCTCAATTTGCAGCTAATCTCTCCTGGTGGGAGAGTGGAATTAATAACGGTAATTGCCACACCTCGCGGTGCGGAGCGCTCATGCTAACCACATGAGCCATGATGGATTGTGGGAAACCGCTCGCAGGAACTGCTCTGGCATGAGGAAGTGGAATGTGGAGATGACCTATTAACGGCGCCTCTCCATCCATCACTGCGTGAGGGCGCTCTGGGGAATACGGCGCCTACTCCGGGGGAGCCTTTGAAAATGGCTTTGGCCAGCAGGTGTCCCTGATAGCCTGCAAGGAGAGGGGACAGGAGAAGGGCATGGGGGAAAGGGAGATGCATAGGGGAAGCTGAGAGGGACCCAGCTCATGCAGTGAATTACCAGGCAGTGATGGGCGCTGCCCTCCCTCCTTCCCGGGAAGGGCTCTCAAGGATCTGCCTCCAAGGAGCCCAGGAGTGATGGTGGTTTGGGACAAGAAGGGGAAGGGGTTAGGCTCGCCTTTGAGCCCCCAGGCTAGGGTGAAGCTGGAGCCATTTAGGGGCACTTCTGGGATGTGGAGAGTGGGTGGCCCTGCCATAGTGCGGTGCTGCCCAGGCATTGCCTTGATCATTCATCAACCCACCTACAGGTGCTTGGTGTATGGCCCCAGCTTCCTTCCCTCTGCTCCACCCAATGTGTGGCCCCGGCCCTTTCGCCCCACTCACCCCATGGTGGGAAGCTTTGTGGAGGATGCGGTTTGCTGCAGTCTGGTAATGCATCTCCGGCGCAATCTACACTAAATCCTCTAATGATCCTGGGACCAGTCCAGTCTCGCCGCTGTATCGCCCTCTTATCCCTTGGCCTCCCGTTCTCTGCTGGGCCCCTCGCTCCCATCCAGCTCTGGCAGCAAGTCCTCCTCTCAGCCCTGGCAGAGGGCTTGCCTGCTGTCTGCGGGAACAGCCGGTCTGGGGCGTGCGCTGTCGCTGGCCCCGGTGAGTGGGCAGGGGGTTGGTCCCACCGGCTCTGGCCTCTCCTGCCAGCCGCTCCCTGTCCCTTGGCTGTTGCCCATTGCCCCTCACCCTCTACCCCAGTTGTTTGCCCTGGCAGGGTGCAGAACCCCAGGGGTTTTGTATTATCGGCAGCTGCTCAGAGCCCCGTGGAGCCATCTGCGCCATAGGGCAATGGGGCGTCCTCCGTGGAGCTTAGTCCTGTGTCGACAGCTTGAAATGCCCGTCTCATGCAGCGCTTGCCAGAGAGCATCAGTGCTCACGCATGAATCCTGCCCTTTCCCACTGTCTCGCTGACCTCCCCAGCCGGTGACTGCATGGAGGGGTGAAGCACGTGGGTGCTTCCTCGCCTGGCTTCTCATTCAGGATGGCTCCTGGTGCCGGGGGCCTGGAGAGACGAGGGCTTTCGTGCCAAGTCCCACAGCCCACTTGCTCCCACTCCTCTCCCTGCCAGGGGAGTGAGGTCTCCTCCCTCACCATCCTGGCTGTGGCTATCTGGACCCTTCCCCTCGCTGTTCTGTGATGGCAGGGCCCGGCCACCATTTGAGGCTAGCTTGTCCTTTCTATTGCTCCCCCCAAGTGCATCCTGTTTGAGTCCTTCCCTGTGGCCGAGGCCCTGCAAAGGCCAGGGAAGGAACTCCTCAGCTGCGCTGTCGGGAGGAGTGCTTCTCACAGCCACCCTGGCAGGCAGGGAAGAGCTCGATGTGGTACAGACCCCAAGGGCTTCCTTCAGCCAGCTGCCTCCACCTGGAGCTGGGGCCTGGCGGGACAGAAAGGCTCTTCATTCCCTCTCACTCCCTGCTAATCTCTGCAGCTGGCAGTTTCCTCTGTTGTGCCTGTCCCCCTCCCAAGCCACAGAACGAAGGTTTTAGGGCCTGCTGGCTAGCTCCCGCTGGGTCTGACAGAGGATCCTGCCACCTGAACTCCTTCCAAGCAATGCTCTCGTGACCCTTCTGGTGCTGTGTGATGTTGTACTTAAAGCCCCAGCTCCTGGAGTCCTGGGGTTATATGAGGCTCTCAGCTGGTGGGTAAAAATCCAAAGCACATTTCTACCCTCGTGGCTGTGGAGAAAAGCGGGAAAACCTGGCCCCGGAGGGCTCAAAACCCAGAAGGCAAATAAGCAATATTGTATTGTCTGTGTAAAGGTGTTATTAAAATCTCACCATTTTTTGGGACCTGACTCGTGATTTTTGGTGGCTTGGGGTTGGTGATGCTAATGTGTCCTTGACTGCCTGAAATGCAATGCCTGGAAATTGGGTGAGAATTATTGGAGCAGTGTTCCCAGCTGCTCCTTGAGCCTCATTTTCCAGGGGATGCTGGCCCCGAGACAGCTTTTGTCTTGTGTGGAGTGGAGAGGTTTCTCAAAACCTGGCCACATGGGCTCTTTGTGGGTCACAGCTCACAGCCTGTGACTGCGGGGGACGTGCCTATCTGGGACCTGGCGTCCCTTTTTGGGGACTGGGGTTGTTTCTGAATACTGGCCTCTCTTTTGGATTGGGAGGAAGCACCCAGGGACCAACCTGACCAGAGAGAGACATTTGCACCAGCTGCTGAATAAATGAACCCAACCCTTCTCCTTGGCAGCCACCCAGGAGCGACTGGCTTCGCTTGGACAGGTCCTTCCAGCGTGAAATGCTTTTCTTGTGCTAGGATTTATTTTTGGCTTTCCCAGTGCTTGGCTAGTTTTACAGTTAATCCGGGGATTCTAGCTGGTCAGATGGGAGCTCCTGCCATGCTGCTGGGAGGCGGCCGTCTCCCAGACTGTTTGCTAGGTCGTGGCCCACAGATTTGCAAGATGATCTTGGATTTGTTCACCATAATCACCTGGGCGTGTTGAACCCACGTGTGCCTGGAGAGGAGTGGTGCCCCCGCGAGTGGGAAGAGATGTGTGAGTTTCCTTGGCTAGGAGGAGGAAGAGAAGCCTCTTTGCTCTGCACATGCAATAACGATAGGGGATTTGTTCTCTCTTCAGAGACAGGGCCAGGAGGGCAGAAGCAAATGTCTGGGCTGACTTGTCGTTGCATGGGTGTGATGTGTGTGACGTGGAAGGGAGCAGGACCAGAGACTGTCTCTCCTCCTAGGCCAATGCCGTGTTCGTGGCAGGTGTTGTATTGAAGATGTAAATGCCCCAGGATGAAGCCCAGGTATCTCCCCTGCTGCACGTCCATCACTCGTGTCAGCGTCTGCCACTGGGCTTCTCTATGGGAGATGCTATTACTGTGCTGAATTTGGGTCTTGGGGCTGGTCCTAAGTGCTGCACCGAGGGTGGAGTCATCTGGCCACAGGTCCAGAAATCTCTGGGAACAGTTAGGCTGGAGCTGTGCCAGGTTCCTCTCCGTGCATCCCCAGTGCACCTCGAGCCAGAGCACGTCTAGGGCCAAGGGGGAGTTTGGACTCCATCAGCTTCCCTGTGGTGACTGTCAGCAAGGATCCATGGCAAAACTCGACAGAGCTAAAGGGCAGTTCACACCTCGCTAAGACATTCATTAAACAAACCAGCTCTTCCAGGAGCAATGGACTAGCCTAAGCATCGATCAAAAGATGCTCATGTGAGCCAGGCATGGATGAACCCGTACAAGGACATTGTCGCTTGACCCTGAAAGTGGGGGCGGGGCAAAGGAACATTTTTGAAAGGCGATATGTTTTTCTGCTCTCTCTCTTCCACCTCCTTCTACAAACACCGTCAAGCAACTGAAGGGCTGATCACTGGGGGAGGGCCTGGCTGAAGGAATCTAGCCAGCCGGTGGTGAGGATCATTTGAGTTTGTAAGGTTGCCGAAAGTGTTAAGCTTAGTTTAGAATGCGATTTGCTTTTTGTTCCTCTTGATCAAATCGGACTTTATGTCCTCTGATTTATAATCGCTTAAAATCTTTCTGTACTTAATACATTTTTGTTCATTTTATCTAAAGCAGTGCATGTGGTTTAAGGAGGGTTAGAGGCTCCATTTGGGGAGACACAAGGCTGGTGCATATCAATTTCTTTGATAAATTGATGATCATAAGAGCTTCCGGTGGGCAGCAGTAAACATTGTAAAATGGCCATTCCTAGGATTGCATGTGGGACTGGGGGTCCTGGCTGGGGTCATACTAGTGCATAATCTGAGAGTGACAGGCCAGAGGCACTCGCTCACTTCGTTGGTATCAGCTTGTTTGCTAGAGGCTGTGCGTGGGCTGAGCCAGGCAAGGGAGTTCACACAGCAAAGCAGAGTACGACAGGCTCTAAGAGTGAAGGATTGGGGTGACACAGCAGATACACTGGGCCAGATTGCAGAGGGGAACAACACAAGCACAGGGGGTGTTCATCTGTGTTTGAAATGAAAGAAGTTAAGAGCAATCCTGGGAATTAGAGCTGTGAGTTGGACCTTTGTGCCAGGAAAACTGGGAAGCAATAATTAAAGACAGGTATAGGAACACTGCAATGCTCTTAATACGATGGGAATTAATGATCTCTGCCAAGGACAATCAGGCATCTCCAGTCTACAGAATTCTTTGAGCATAGCATCAAAAGCATGGCTAGCGGAGTGGGTGATGTTTGGACTTTCAGAAAGCATTTGCCAAGGTCCCTACAAGGGGCTGTTAAGGAAAGGAAGTGGTCATAGTTTCTGATCCATGACAGTGAGAGGTAAAAATGTATCTAAGACACAGAAAACAGAACGTAGGAATAAAAAATTCTGTATTCAACACAGCAGAATGCTAACAACAGGAGGCTTCAAGGATCTGTACTGGGGATTGGTGACAATAATGGATTTAATAATGATCTAGAAAGAGGTGCGAACTGTGAGGTGGCGAAACCCTGGTATGCAGATGTTACAAGTTGTTAGGTTAGTCCAGAAGAGAGGATATATTGAGGAGTGCCGGAACTAACCAAGGTAAGGGAGTGGGCAACATAATGGCAGAAGAAATTCAGAGCTGATCAATGCGAAGCAGCACACCTTGGAAGGATTTTTTTAATCTCCTCGTCCATTTTGCTGGGTTTCAGATGAACTGTAGCCCTTGTGCCCTCCCAGGAAACCTGTGCTCAATGTGCACCGGCAGTCAGAATGGTAATGTACCAGAGGGAGACAGAAAACACCGGGAAGCCAGAATGCCGTTATGAAAACCAATGGTACACCATCCCCCCTGGGATATTTTGTGTAGTTCTGGTCACCTGATCTCAAAAGAGGCAGTTGCCCACTTTTGTGCTAAAATTAGTTGAGAGAAGAGAGTTGAGTGTGGTGAGACATCAGAAAGACTGACTATTTGCTGCAGTAAGGAAAAGAACAAGAGAGGACACAATACCAGAGCACACAGTAACGAATGGCACCGAGAGGGTAGATCAACCACTTCCCGCAGACGACAAGGGGGCAGTCAGTGAAATCAAAAGGCAACACATTTAAAACTGATGAAAAGTGATTACTTTAGGTAATGCATAGCTAGCTTGTGGGACTCGTAGCTTCAGAAATACCTTACAGCAAAGACCTCAGTGAGAGTTGAAGGAGGATCGGACATTTATATTACATAAGAACATCATTGCCTTAGGCTATAAACCTTGTGGTTTCAGGCATAGACCAGCCCATGGGTGATGGGGTTAGGAGGAAATATCGTCCAAGGGCTGTTTATTCCACATGGGTCCCCAATAAGGTGTTTTGCCTCTTTCCCTGATGCACCCAGTCCTGGCCACTGCTGGAGACGGATACTGAGCTAGCAGGGTCCCTAGTCTGGTCCAGCCTGGCAGGACCTGTGGGCATGGATGCTGTGAGGATGAACGGTTAGTGTTTGCTCTGTAGTGCTTAGCAACCTTCACCTCCTCGGGGCCAATATTTTACTCCCCTTCAAACTAGAGGCTTCTGCGGAGCATCTGAAGGGTGTCACTGGAAACTGTGCGCTGCCCGCGGTGCTGCTGTCTCAAGCCGCTGTCCAGCTTGTCCAGATACTACAAGGAAACAGGCACATTTAGCCTTGGAATTTGTCATGGCTTTTTCGTGGGAAATGAGACTCAATGTGTCAGGATGGGACTGGTCTGTGCTGCGGCTGGAGTGGCTGCTGGTGGCCATTACCCCTGTGTGCACAGGGGCTTTTGGGGGGTGCCAGGCTAGCCCGCAGTTCAGCGGTGCCAGGTTGTGGCGTGAATCTGTGGCGCCTCCATGCAGAGCAGGCTGGAGGGTCCCTGGCAAATTGGGCACCATCCACCAGTCTGGGGGCCAGGGACTGGCACGGCTACTCCACTGCCTTGGCTCGTTTGCAGCAGAGGCCGGTGACTGATGTGAGGTGACGCGTGAAGTCTGTTTCTCTCACTGGGTCTGGCTCCAAAGTGACCTCCAGGATGATTCGCCCCCCCGCTGCTGTTAGAAGATTGGGGGCAGGAGGAACGCTTGTCAGCAGGGGCACATTTCACAGCAGGGAGAGCTGCTCGCAGCACCTTGCCTGGACGTAAGAGGCCGCTTCCTTTAACGGAACACACTTCTTACAGGGCCTGATCCGACGCCAGCTGGGGTCCGTGGGAGCCTTTCTGCTGGCTTTGATGGTCTTTGGGTCTGGCCCATAAAGAGTTAATGGGAGTAATAGATTCAGAGCTATTACGGCCAGAGGGAACCATTGTGGCTGTCTAGATTCCTGGCTAGCCCAGGCCAGAGTGTAGGAGGGTGGATTTGGTTTCGCAGGCTGCTCTCTAGGCTACTTGCCACGCCGGATCCAGCCCCTTCGTTGCTTCGGCAGAAAGGTCCCAACGCCCTGGCTGTGACACCGGACTTGCCCTGGATAAATGGCCCAGTGTCTGCAGCCCAATGGTAAAAAGAGACCTTCCAATAACTAGCCAGTGTGAGGAGGACAGTGCTAATGAGAGACCCTACAATAACAAGATGGAGTGCAGCTTGGCTTTGCAAGCATCCCCAAAAATAGCAAACCAGGATGCCTGTGTGATGTGCTGGAGTAGGAAAATAGGTTCATTTCTGTCTCCTCAGGGAGCACTGGAAACAGCAGAGAGTAAACAGTGGTTTTTAAAGCGATGGCATCTACTTCAGAGGTGCCCTCTCAAGCATTTTTATCTGTTTTAGATGACGCTCCCCTCTCCAGTGGGGCTGAGCAGGGCAGCGCCAGGCGCGGAAGATCTCTGGAGAAGATCTCGCTGCGCCGTGTTTGCTTGGATGCTAATTAAGAGACTGTTCAAGCCGGCACTGTGTTCTCTGCAGCTCCCTGTAAATGCAGATAAGAGCCATTACAAATCCATCACAAGGTGCATTAAAATCCCCTTAATTAATAAGCCGTAGACACCGAAATCTACAAGAGAGTGAGCAGCCGAGGGGAATGTGACGGGGTCGACACGGAGATGCTGAAGCAACGGGGCAGGGTGGCTGTGCTCACCATGGGGGAGGCACCCCCGCGAAGGGCCTGCTAGCTCGGCTCCGCTTGGGGAAGCAGCTGTGCACGCAGCAGGGGGTAACGGGCGAGTGTTTGATGCCCTCCGCCCTGCTCGCAGGCTGCGCCTAGCTGAGACGGTTGGGAGGGTACTGGGGTTTTGAGCAGCTGCAAACCATGTGAGGGGAAAGGAGGTGGGATCTTGGGGGAGGGAGGAGGAAGGGCTTCTGAGTTTCCGAGGCGGGGGTGAGAAGCAGTTTCTCTTCATCCCTCGGCTTTCACCCCGAATCTCCTTGAAATCCCTCGCCTCTGGCTGCAAGGTCCCTGGATTCCACCAGCTTTGTCCCTTCACTGCATCACTCCCAGGTCAGTGCATTGGGCCCTTGCAGCGCTTCCACCACTCTAGGCCACTCTTACCCGCACCCGCTCTGGAGACACGCACTGCCTCCAAGCAGCCCAGAGACCCGGTGCTCTCTGCCAGGCAGGCTGGACCCTAGTCCCCATCTCCAAGGTATGCATGCAATAGCAGGCCCCGGGGAGCTCGGCCGATGAAACGAAGTGACCCCATTTTACCAGGGCTGCCTCTCTCCATCTCTTGGTGACCTTGAGTCTTGCACCGCCTTAACCCCCATCTCTTGGCCACCACAGGAGCCCAGGGCTGGCTGGCCTGTGCCTTTGTGACACCATTAAGTCTCCCGCCTTTGGGGGCAGGCTGGCGGCTCTGGAAGTGGCTGGCGTGGTTTATAATTCTGCTTTTCTTGCATGGTGACCCTGCATCCCATTGTAAAACACGCCTCGTCCAAGCTGCCTCTCCTTCCCCTGCTCTCCCCGCAGTTTATGTCTGTTAAAGGCTCAGGAGCTGACATGCCTAACAAGCGTCTGGGTGCTCTGCCCACAAATTGGCCTGGCTAAAGGAAAACGCCACACGAAGATGCAAAATCTACATACTTCTCGGATGTCATCTTGAAGACCTGTCGGGCCCAGACAGATGGTCTCTTTAATAGACTCCATTCTTCACTGCCTAGTGGCAGAAATACTAATCAGCCTTCCGTGGGGTGTGCCAACCAGCTGGGCCCAGTGGTCTGTAATAAATCCAAGTCCCTTGACGTCCGTACCCTGACTGTCACAGCAGCCTCCCCTTCCTCCACCTTCCGGCTTCTGTGCACAGCAAAGGTGGGGTGATCCCATGCCGCATCCCATTGTCAAGCTGTCCTGCTGTGGTTCAAGAGCAGGAATGCCAACTTCCGAGCAGACTGCTAGAGAACAGGGCATGCCCCCAAATCGGCTGTGAGGTCTGTACTTTCATTTCGCCCGGCACTGATCAGGCGTGAACTCCTCGGGCACCATAACAGCCTAAGCATGGAGTCACAGACCGTCCCCATGTGAACGCCATCTATTTTGCCACCTACCTAAGCCAACCTTTGCGATAGCTGGTCTCTTGCACCAAGAATGACGGCAACGTTCAGGTGGTTCCCAGTCACTTACCCCAGGGCAATTGCAGCTTAGTTCTCACACCAAAGACAACGCTTGAGCTCCTGCTGCGCCCTGTCCTGGCAGGACGCACCATGCCCGCCCAAGAGCAGCAAAGTGACTGGCACCACCCAAGCTGTTAGCCCTTGCCCAGCAGCCCCTCAGTGTCGGAGGGAGACTGGCTCACTCATTGTAAGGAGGCTCTTCTGTGGGCTGGGTGGCTAGGTGGAGGACCTAGGTCTGTGCTGGGTTAGAAGCTTTGCTCCGAATTGCACTGTACTCCTGCCAGCCCACAAGACACAATGCGAGACACAAGGCCCCGGGTCTCCCTGTGCATAGCCAAGAATGGGTTAACACCTTCAGATCTGGGTCCACTCCCTGGATCCCTGCCTAGATACAAATATCCCCAAAAGCCGTTTTCTTTTTTATTCCTTTCTTTTTCTTTCAAAAGTGGGTTTTGGAAGCTCTTGGGCCAGCTGCCTCCCTCCTACCCGCCGCTCTCTTAATGGCACTGCATCGCTTGGCTCTGCGAACGGCCTAGCTTTTAAGCAGTTGCGTGATGATGGGTCTAGTTCTATTTAAACTGTTCAGGCTCCGTGCTGGCTGCAAGGAGCTGGGGCGGCAGTGTTCGTTATCAAAGCAGCCTGCGAAGAGTTACAGAGGGGTCTCACCAACGTGGGTGACTCGGCAACAAAATGGCAGATGACATTCAGTGTTGAAAAGTGCAAAGTAATGCACACTGGAAAACATAATCCCAACCATATATACAGAAAGAAATCTTGGAGTCGTAGCTACTTCTCTGAAAACATCGGCTCAGTGTGCAGTGGCACTTAAAAAAAGCTAGCAGAATGTTAGGAACCATTAGGAAAGGGATAGATAATAAGATAGAAAATACCACAATGCTCCTATATAAATCCTTGGTTCACCCACAGCTTGAATACTGAACTGAAAAAGATACAGGGAAGGGCAACAAAAATTATTAGAAATGGAACCACTTCCATAGGAGGAGAGATTAAAAAGACTAGGACTGCTCCCCTTAGAAAAGGGACACCTAAGGGGGCTAGGATAGAGGTCTATAAAATCATGACTGGTGTAGAGAAAGTGAATAAGGAATTGTTATTTACCCCTTCCCATAACACAAGAATCAGCGGTCACTCAATGAAATTAATAGACAGAAGGTTTAAAACACACATAAGGAAGTATTACTTCAGACAATGCATAATCAACCTGTGGAACTCCTTGTCAGGGGATGTTGTGAAGACGAAAAGTAGAACTGGGTTCCAAAAATAATTAGGTCTGTTCATGGAGGAAAAGCCCATCAATAGTTATTAGCCAAGATGGTCAGGGATGCAACCCCATGCTCTGGGTATCCCTAAACCTCTGGCTGCCAGAAGTTGGGACTGGGTGACAAGGGATGGATCATTCAATAATTGCTTTCTTCTGTTCATTCTCTCTGAAGCATCTGGCAAAAGGCATTGTTGGAGAGAAGATACTGGGCTAGATGAACCATTGATCTGACCCAGGATAGCCAGTCTAATGTTCTTATTCTAATTCCACTACAGATCATTGCTGTTTATAGATTGCACTTAATTGAGTCTCCATGCCTTCTCTCTGCAACCCTGGCGTGCAGACTTCCCTCTGCATGGGATCAGAATTTGCCAACTGAGTGGGTCTCGGATGAGCGCAGATGCAGATGAAAGTCAGGTCCAGCGAGCAGACCCAGGGGTAGCCCCTTAAACTTCCATTCAGATGGGTGGATGAAGCTGTTTTCAGAGATACTGCTGTTGGGTCTGACTGTGGGTGTCGAACTCCCTACCCTACCCCACCCTTGGGGCTGGGTTAGCTTCAAAACAAGAGCAAACTGTGCTGCACCAGTCAGAACAGCAAGAATTGCAAAGGGAATCGTTAAGAAGGAGAAACTTCACCACCACCAATGTGCCGAGATTCTGAGGCTAGAAGGAACCACTGTAATCATTGACTCTGACCTCCTCTATAGCATAGGCCAGAGAACTTCCCCCAAATAATTCCTACAGCAGGTCTTTTAGAACAATATCCAAGCTTGATTTAAAAATTATCAGTGATGAAGAGTCCACCATGACCCTTGGTAAATTGCTTCAGTGGTTAATTACTCTGAGCGTTAAAAGTTTACCCCTTATGTCAAGTCTGAATTTGTCTAGCTTCAACTTTATTAGTGATGATTTTATGCTTTCTTCCGGGTCATTGATAAAAACGTTAAATAGTGCAGGGTCAAGAATCAATCCCTATGGGACCCCATTGGAAACATGTTTCCCTGTTTGCAGTTGCATTTGGAGAGCTATCTGTTGGCCAGTTTTTAATCCCTTTATTTGTGTCATGTTAATTTCACATCAATCTAGTTTTTTAATCAAAATTTCACGCAGAACTAAGTCAAACGCTTTACAGAAGTCAAAGTATGTTATGTCAACACTCTTACCTTTATCAACTGAATTTATAATCTCATCAAAATAAGACATCAAGTTAGTTTGACAGGCTATATTTTCCATAAACCCACACTGAACTGCATTAATTACATTACCCTCCTTTAGTTCATTATTTATCGAGTCTTGTATCAGTTGATCTATTATCTTGCCCAGGATCAATGTCAGGGTGCCTATAATTATCCAGTTCATCCCATTTACCCTTTTTAAAAATTGGCCCATTAGCTTTCATCCAGTCTTCTGGAATTTCCCCAGTGCTTTGAGTCTTATTGAAAATCAACATTAATGATCCAGGGAACACCTCATCCACTTCTTTTAAGACTCTTGGATGGAAGTTATTTGGACCTGTTGATTTTAAAAAATGTCTGTCTTTAGTAGCTTCTGTTTAACATGCTCCAAAGATATAAGTGGAATGGAAAGAGTGTTTTCGTCATATTATGAGACTGCATCATCTATTTTTCCCCCCAAATACAGAACTGAAATATTTATGGAACACCTTTTCCTTGTCTGCATTATTATCCACAGTTCTACCTTTTCCATCTAGTAATGGACCAATAACATTGTCAGGATTCTTTTTGTTCCTAATATCTTTTTTTAATTCTTCTTCTTGTCGGTAACAATTCTGGCTGTAGATTTCCTCTTGTGTCCCTTGGCTTCCCTTATCAGTTTTCTATAATTCTTATCTTCTGATTTATATTCATTACTATCAGTTTACCGCTTCATCCACTTGTTATATCTTGTTTGCTTTTATTTATTTATTTTTTACAGCTGCCTCCACTTCCCCTCTAAATCAGGTTAGTTTTTTTATCTAGCACTGCCTTCTTCCTTACTCATAGGATTGTGTCTTTTTTTGCACATCTAGGGAGGTGGTCTGAAATAATTCCCAGTGATTTTTTTTATTTAAATTCTTCCTCCCAGTTAATTTGGCTCATGATTGTTTTCAGCTTTATGAAATTGGCTCCCTTAATTGCACCAAGTATATATATATATATTACTTGTCTAGACTTGATTCTGCTTGCATATTATAAATGTGATCAAGTCATGATCACATGTACCGAAGCTCCCATTAACTTCTAATTCTGTGATCAGTTCCTCTTTATCTGTTAGGACAAGGTCTAATATAGTATTCCCCGGTGTTGGCTGCACCACGTTCTGAGTTAAGAAATTGTCATCTGTAATGTTTAGACATTCCAGGGATGTTTTAGTACTGGCAGACTGGGTGAGATGATGCAAAATGCCAGGCGGCCATGTCAAAAGACCCCTTTGCAATCACTGGACCAGAAAACTGAAGCATTCCTCACATCCTCCTGTGCAGATTTCCCAGCACTTACTGGCTTGTAGCATAACTGCACTGTGATGGAAGTGTAAGAGTGAATTCATTAATCGTCTGGCCTCTTCTACCACTCAGGAGTAAGTGACATGGAACAACAAGTGGTCCCTAGATTTGATCACAACATGTATGGACCTGGAGCTGGAGGGAATAATCCGGGAATGGGTAGAAATGAAGCTGAGCATCCCTTTCTCCTAAGAGAGAACATTCGTTCCAAAAGAGCTTCCCCTAAGCTGTATTTCGGTGCCTAACACCTGAGCAACTATTTCTCTTTTCCAGTGGCAGCCGTACGGCAATGTGACAGAGCGAGATTTCCGATTTTACAGTTGGAGGAAGAAATGGGCCCTTTTCATAATTGCCTTACTTGCCTGGTGAAAACCCCCACTGCAGTTACTAGGAATTCAATCTCAAAATTACTAGTTCTTACCCTCTGTGGACTAATTTTGCGGGCAGCAGAAGAACGAGGGAGTTAATGCGCACTCTAATGAATGTCAATCTTGTTTCTTAATGAATAGGAATCACAGTTTGCTGCACATTGTAGGGAAATGAAAAGCACCCAAAGTTCAATTCACTTTTTTTTTCTTTTGTAAGATAATACAGTGCTTGGCAGATGGGTACATTCGTTTGTGAAAGCTGAGGATTTTTATCTTTCACTGTACAAGTCAAGGTTTTCCTTCAACTGAGCTTTGTAAAATTCCCTCTACAAAGCCATGCCATAATGTAGTTTACAGAGCTGCATCCTTTCTCACTCTCTTATCCAGACAATGATGAGCGGAGCTGACCCAGGCCTCTTTCAGCATGGCTTTGCTCGCTGGATTTGGTCTGTAAAGGGGGAGGGCTCTTCGGTGCAATAAGATTCCTCAGTGGAAAAACAACCCCTGTCCTAGTCCCACACGTGAAGGCAGTGTCCTTCTCTGTTTGACCTGCTCTCTTCATGGTCTGCAAGGTTCCCCCACCACCACGTGATGCTGGAGGATTAGTTTGCAGTGAGAGCTTTAAATCGGAGCGTGGCCGTGCTGCTATTACCTGGCACTAGGCATGAGCAAAGGAGGCTGGCTGGGTGCTTGCAGGGCGGGACAGGGGAGGGCATTGGAAAAGGCCAGGATGTCCCACTGCAAGGGAAGGGCAACGTTAACGAGTGCCCTGCCTGTGTGCTGGGCACTAGGAGACGTATGATGCATAGCCCCCATCCAGCTTTTCTGTCACCTACGCTGGCTCCCTTCCACACACTCCTCTACTTCCATCACTCAGTGTCTCCCTCCCTGGGTACACACAACACTCGCCTTCCTTCTTCCTCTCCTGGCTCCCAGCAAGTTTGGTGTTGGGGCCCCGGTATTGAACCTGCCAGATCCCTAGATAGTAGACTAGTGGGACTGCGTGTGATGGGGGGTCCCAGGCGCAGCGGGCCGCAGAGCCTGCGTCAGTCTCTCAGACCTATTGGGTATGTGTGCCATTCAGTAACGGGGGCTCTGGGTACACCTGCCTCCACTGCCCCCAGGAATGCAGCATTGCCCAGCCATGCTTTGCCACATAGCGTCAGCACCACGGACAGCTCCAGCCCCTTGGCTTGGCATAGGGGAGCCTTTCCCTGGAGTTTAATGGAGGCCACAGAAGCCCCTTGCCCAGGGCTGTGGGTAGCCTGGGGCTCCCGGGACATCTGCCTCCTTAGGAGGCCCCCATCAAACAAACCATTGACCGGACCCCTAATGCGGAGTGGGGAGGGGGTGCCCATCTCTGTCCCCAGGCTCTGTGGGTCAGGGGCCTCCTGGGGATGCTGCCCCAAGTTTCCACCTTCCGATGGGAGCTGAGAGTGGGCGCCTTGTTTTCCCTCTCGGTGCCATGTTGCACCTGAGAGCTGGACTGTCCCTTCTCCCTGGATGCCCGCTGCTGGGCATTGCCACTGTTGGAGACAGGCCCAGCCCGTGCCACAGCCTGCAAGCGGCATTGTTAGTATAGAGAGTATAGATATCCAGGCCTGCCTGTAAAGGCCCATGTTTGTAGGTATGTCCTTATCCTTCAGCTGGTTATAAAACAAAGAACCAAAACCACAGGCCTTCTCCCGCTGTGACAGTCTGAGGCCCGGTGCTTTGGCTCAGCGACCATAAGCTGGGAAGCGTGCAGTCACATACCCACGTTCCGACATAACGTCTAATACCGGCTGTTACGACGGTGACCCCGTCTAACATCTCCAGCTAAAGAAAAGATCTGAGAATGTTTAAAGGAAACTCGGTTTGATAGCATTCTGTCTGGCAAAAGAATTGTGTATCAACGGTTGTGGTTGTCAAATCTACACTCCTTCTTGTTTTGTCTTTATGGTCCCTTTTATCTATTGGGATGATTTCTGTCTGGTTCTTTGATTGTTTCTGGCTGTTGCATAACAAAGTGTGATCAGGTAAGGTGGTGGGATGCGATTGGTTAAAGAATCGTTACAATCTGTTAGGATTGGTTAAGGAATCATCTTGTAACATTGTCAGAGAAAGGACTGGGTAAGAGAAATGATAAAAACTGAGGTAAAACAGGAAGTAGGAGGAAGATTTATTGGTGTAAAGGACTGGGGGGGGTCCTAATGGATGCTTGCTTGAAAAGATCCCAATAAACCTGTCATGTGGCCTGCTGCTGGACTTTGGACTTCTGCTTCTGCCAGCGAACTAAGGACTGAAAGGACTGGGGAGGAGGGGTCCTAACAGGAACCCCTGTTCTTCAGCCTAGCACAAAGGCAGCAGGGCTGAGCAGCCACTCGCCCCATTGGCAATGGGTTAAGGAGGGGTGCTCTGCTCAAAGCCCTGGGGCTTGGGTACCAGCCCAGGGTGTGGGGTAACATTCTACCCAGGCCATCCTGCTGCTAGGGTGGAGCCAGGATAGGGGGATGGCCACGGGGTGACTGACAGCATGTTTGCTATGAGGATGGGAGCCCACGTCATCAGGGAGCAGGAGACATGGGCAGCTTGGAGCAGCTCATGGACAGAACTCAGTGATCTCCTGGCTGTGGCTGTCTCTCCCTGCCCACGCCACCCTCTGCTGCCCCTTGCCTCTGCCAATGGTAAAGAAAGTCATCGGGGTGTGGACCAGGAGTCTCAAGTGTCCCCTGAGAACCTGCCACAGTCGCCAGGCCCTTGGCGGTGTGCGTCCTGGGCAGGATGGGGTGAGGTGGTTCCCTCAATCTGAGAGATGGCGCCTGGGAGCCAGCAGCAATTGAAAGGCCTCAGTGAGGGCCCGGCCCTGGCTGGGGGGGATGAGCTCTCTGAAATTGCTCCTGCCTGGACTGGGGGGGCGGCACCTCAGTTCTGAGCTATGGCAGGAGCTGCCGTGTCCTTCATAAGGGTGAGGTTTGGTCGATGGCGCCATGTTGGCGCCTGCCTCACCTGGCCCCTTTCCCCCATGGACGAAGCCTGGGCTGGACAGTCCAGCCTGCCATCCCTGCCCGGGTTAGAGATTGGGGTGGGCCCGGCGACTGTTGCACATTGCGGGGGGGCTGGAGTCGTGTGCACCGGCATTGCCGGGGGAGTTGAGGCGGCACAGGAGAGGTCAGTCTACGGAAAGCTGCTGGGGTGGAGGGGAACCTCCTGCTGTTATCCAGAGGCTGGGACTGTGTGGTGTGGCCAACGCAGGGGTCTGCGCTGAGCACATCCAGCCCCTCAGAGAAAGGGATCTCCATTGGCAGAAGGAGTCTGTCTGAGCGAGGGGCGTGCGGCATGCCCTCGTTTCCATGATCCTGGGGAAAGCTTTTCAGTACAGCTCCTCTCCAGCGCAAAGGCGAACTCCATTCGCGGTGCAGCCGGGTCCCTGCCAGAGGAGTCTAAAGTTCCACTGGTTTTTAAAATATTTATTAACATGAAGATGTACTTAGCACTTAAGCGGAGGGCAGCGCAGGCGAGGTCTCTGTGTTGGAATGGAAGGTAGCGATGCTGAGAAGCCATTAAGCTGTAAATATAAACTCTATTAAGCGCTCAGTAGCATCCTTAAATGTCCCTTTGTTGGCTGCTTTGCGTCGGGAAGGCTGAGTGTCTGTTCAGGGGGTTGTTCACTGCTATCGCTTCACAGCAAGGGCCGCACTGCCTGATCGCTTGGAAATGGTGGTGAACGGTTCAGAGGGAGGCGTGAGATTTTGCTGGGAAGCACAGCTCGGCCACTGCATTCCCAAGGCTGATTATTCCTCGGCGCTCGGCGAGCGACAGGGAAGGAGAGTGAGTGGAGCACGGTGGCTCTGACACAGCTGTGCCTGGGGGCAGCGGGGCCTGGACTGCACTGGGGACGTGGACAGGGCTGAGCGACCAGAAGCTGTCTCGCAGGAGGCACTCAGATCAAACCCCAATGGTCGGATGCGCCTGCATCTCCCTCCCTTCTCCTTCCTTGATCCTCCCTCCTTCCCAGTCCACAGGCCCCCACCCACCAGCTGGCTCTTGCATGGTCAAGCTTCCCCAGCTTTTGGCTGCAGGACACACACTGCAGAAGCTGCTGGAGATAATGGGAACCTGAGCTGGTTCTCCGGCAAGGCAGGAGGCTGGTCCTGGGGTGGGAAATTGAGGCTGGCTTGGGTCAAGATGTGGACCAAGATTCTGCGCTGGCTCCCCCTTGCCTGGTCAGCTCATGAGCCATTGGTGTGGCAGCAGGGCAGCTCTGCTGGGAACAGCTCCCTGCCTTGCCTCTCTGGAGGAAGGAGTTTCTGCCTGGGCTGAGAGTACCACACAATGAATTCCTCAGTGTTTTCCCAAGCTGCCAGCTCGTCCTCCAGCCAGTAATGGCCAGGACAGCCCTGCCCTGGAGGCTGCTGTCTCCTGGGAAGATGGGGGCTTGGTCTCTTTGCTCCGTTTGATCTTCTGGGCCTGGGAACGGGCAGCCAGTGTCACCGGTTGTGGCTTGGTTTGTGCTCTGAGCATGTCCTAGGAATGAGACTGAGACCCAGTGATTCACCGCATGCCCATCGGTTTCTGGACTGGGTCAGCCAGCATCAGAACCAGGGCTTGGTATGTGATTCTGAACCCCCCAGCCTGGATCCTGGGCGGGGCAGGACCCAGTGCTGTGCACCCTATAGGCTCCATAGCTGGCGCCCCAGCCCCCAACCCCTATGTATCTGAGCCGTCGGCCAAGTCCAACCTGGAAAGCTGGAAAGGTCGTGGGTCTGATCCTATGTTCCTTGGTCATCCAGCCCACCCGGGAGCTGTGGGTGCATGGCACGAAAGTCTGGGTCAGTTCTTTGGCTTGTTCTATGTCAGCGTCCAGGACTGTACCCCCCAAGACTCCCCTTTTGTTCCCTCAGCCCACCCTGCAATAAGAAAGGACATGATAAGGGGCAGCAAATGGGGCAAGCAGGCTGGGTGCCCCTTGTCCTGTGTGTTCCTCACCACCCTGATTGCGTTGGGTGCAGCTTGCCACTCTCCCCCGCCCTGAGTAGTCTAGGAGGCGCCTCTGGTGCACCCTGTCGCGGAGCGAGGCCTTTGGGCATGGCTGCCATGCATAGCCCTGCCACCTGCTCCCCCTGCAGCCAGGCATCACGTTACTCCTGCTAACTAGTGTTTAACAGGCACGCTGGCTTCTTCAGTCCTGGGGCTCCACTCCTTCCGCGGAGTTGTCTCCATGGACCTTCGCAGAGCGCTGGACCATGGAGATCCCAGGGCCCATCTCCCTGATCCATTAGCCCTGGTGGGAGTTGGCACCCCCTGGGTGCTCTAGGTCAGGGCACAGGCTTTGCTCGGATGGGGCACTCTCCGGAAAAGGAACTGTATCAAAAAAGAGCTAGATAAGTTCTGGAGGACATGTCCATTCGTGGAGATTGGCCAGAATGGGCAGGGATGGCTGATTGCCAGAAGCTGGGAATGGCCAACCGGATGGATCAGTTGATGTTTACCTGTTTGGTTCATTCCCTCAGAAGCACCTGGCATGGGCCACTGTCAGAAGACAGGATACTGGGCTAGACGGACCATTGGTCTGGCCCTGTATGGCCATTCTTATGAATCACTGCCGTTTTTGAGCAGGGGCGTTTGAGGTCACTCTGTCTTTTTCAGTGTCCTGTGAGCAGCCATGGGTGGCCTCCTCCGCTAGTGATGTTAATGTCATCAGGGGCAGAGCTGGGATAACAGGAGTTGGTTGATAACAGGATGACTATGAGCCGCCAATGTGATATGGCTGTTAAAAAAGCAAATGCGGTTTTAGGATGCATCAGACGAGGTATTTCCAGCAAGGAGAAGGAGGTGTTAGTGCCGTTATATACGGCGCTGGTGAGACCCCACCTGGAATATTGTGTGCAGTTTTGGTGTCCCATGTTTAAGAAGGATGAATTCAAACTGGAACAGGTTCAGAGACGGGCTACTAGGATGATCCGAGGAATGGAAAATCTGCCTTATGAAAGGAGACTCAAAGAACTTGGCTTGTTTAGCCTGGCCAAAAGAAGGCTCCGGGGGGATATGCTTGCTCTATATAAATATATCAGGGGGATTAACGTTAGGGAGGGAGAGGAATTGTTTAAGTTTAGTACTAATATAGGCACGAGGATGAATGGGTACAAATTGGATATTAGGAAATTTAGACTAGAAATTAGACGAAGGTTTCTAACCATTAGGGGAGTGAAGTTCTGGAATAGCCTTCCGAGGGAAGTAGTGGGGGCAAATGACTTATCTGGCTTTAAGACTAAGCTTGATAAGTATATGGAGGGGATGTTATGATGGGATAGTTTAATTTGAGCAATTGATTTTGGATTATCGGCAGATAAGTCTGCTCAATGGTCTGTGGGAATGCTGGATGGGATGGGAACTGAGTTACTGCAGAGAAATCTTTTTTGGGTGCTGGCTGGTGAGTCTTGCCCACATGCTCAGGGTTTAGCTGATCGCCATATTTGGGGTCGGGAAGGAATTTTCCTCCGGGGCGGATTGGCAGGGGCCACGGAGGTTTTTCGCCTTCCTCTGCAGCATGGGGCATGGGTCGCTTGCTGGTGGATTCCCTGCAGCTTGAGGTCTTCAAATCTCATTTTTGAGGATTTCAACAACTCGGTCATGGGTTCGGGGTTGTTATAAATGTGTATGGGTAGGGTTTTGTGGCCTGCCTTGTGCAGGAGGTCAGACTAGATGATCATATTGGTCCCTTCTGACCTATGAGTCTATGAGTCTATGAGTCTATGAGACTGGTCAAGCAGGCTTCATGCAGGCAGCATGCTCTGCTTGGATCTGGACGGTTTCTCCGGAAGCACAGTTCCTTGCTTGCATGCTCCGCTTAGAGCCATGCTGCAGGACTTTAGGTAGCAAACTTCCATCACTAGGGAAAGCATATATCACATTTTAGCACCAGTCTGAATGAAGCTTGCAAATAAAAGTCCCTCTCTGGTGGCAGAGAGAGGATTCACGAGGCCGGCTGTGTGGATTTTGTAGGCAATTACATTTTACATAATAGAGTAACTAGACTGTACAAATTTAAAGAGCACCTGGAATACTCAGGCATATTCTGAAAAATCTAATCTCGTATTTCAGCTCTGGCCCATTAGTCTGTCATGTTCCTTTTCTGAATTTCCTCTTCTATCAGCGCTGTTGCAGACGCAGGCAGTCGGCTGGTAAATGCCCCCCGCCAGAGCTCTGTTATGTACCGGCACTGGCTCCCGATTCCCCCTTCTCATCCTGCTGCTGCCGTGTGAAAGCCTTCTTCTCGGCCACTCCGGCGCTCTGGCAGAGCCTGTATTTTTCTGTCCCTCATTGAAAGACGATGGTGAGTCACATCTCAGCACCCGTCTCCCTTGGCCCTCTCCCTCGTACTTCTAATGAATTCTTGAACCTTGATTCTGGCAGGCGCCTGGCGCTCAGGTCTGTGTGGAGCTCTACAGAGCTCTGAGCGGTTGGTCTCCTCAGGCCAGAGAGAAGCAGGCAGCTTCTGCCTGGCTCTTGGCTCCCCAGGGGCAGGAAGGTGCATCCAGGCAGTGGTACAGTCTGGGGAATGGTGTGGGTGGGTGGGAGGGGTGTGTAGGGAGCCATGGGAGGTGATGGGGCTGCGTAAAGGGGTGAAGGGGAGGAGTGGGCATGCATCATCAAAGCAGAGCTGGCAATTGGGTCCCATCCTGCCCTGCCATAGGCGATGTTGCACAGCTCACACCCTTGTGCTCTGCCCTGGGGGTGCAGCCCATTGGCTGCGAGCCCTCAGCTCTGTCTTCCCAGCCCTGTCCCCGAGACGGCCTCCTCCACGCTCCGCTGTCACCTGTGTGTCATAGGCCACCGTGGCAGCTTCCCCCTGAAGCTGGTGGGTGCAGATCCTGAGGTCGAATCTGGCCAGCTGCTTCCTCTTTGCTGTGAAGATTCCCCTGCCTGCCAGCTCGGATCCCAGGTGCAGCATCCCGCCGGACCCAGCCGCTTGCCGGCCAGCCTTCTCCCTCTTCTCTTTTTCCCCAGCCTGTCCCTAATGAGCTCACGGTGCTGGCCTGCTCACAGTGAGTACCGTAGACTCCAGCTCATCCCTTCCAGAGCATGGCATTTCCTGATGTCACTGCTCCCCCGGCCAGGTCCCCGGGAGTGAGAGCTGCAGCGCAAATACATTCTGCTGCAGAGACGCCAGCTTCTTTGCCTGGGCCTTCATAACCAGATGCGGGGGGTGGAGGATTCTGACGTCAGCCATCAGCATATTTAGATCCTGGGTGAGGGGCTGTCGGGGGGGAGCGGTGGGTGCGTGGCTAATGCCAGAAATCAGGAACGAGGCTGTTTGTCTCTCGATTATTGGGCTGAGGGATTGTTTGTGACACTTGGCTCTGGGATAGCGGGGGTCCGGGTTTGGAGTCCGGGACAGTGACACTTACACCTTGGGCAGCTGGAATGGAACTCTGGGAAACTATGTTTTAATTTGGTGAGAGAGGGGCTGTCCTTAGTCTCGCTGACATTTAATTGGAAGCTCTTTGGGGCAGGGACTGTGTCTGCATCTGTCTGTCACAGCAGCTAACCTGATGGGATCAACCCTGACTGGGGTCCCTGGTGCAACTGCAACACGAATAATAACTAAACTAGTAGGTCCTTTTTCAGGGTCCTAGGCCGCTCCCTCTGGGTCAGGGTATGGACTGGGAGCTCCTGCCCCATCTCTGCTTTGCAGCCCCAGGCGCAATGACAGTTGCACCTCGGCCCCCGCAGCCACCTACACCAGAAAGCTGTACTGGTTTAGAAACTGGTTTAGTTAAACGGTGCGAACCCTGTGTGGACACTCACATGCGGAGTGTGTGATGGGAGTGGTTTGTCTCGCTTTAGGTGAAGTTGGTGAGGAATCAGCTTAAGCCAAATTGCTGGGAGCCAACGGGAAATCAGAGTGCCCACATGGGCGTTTGCCTGGGTTTAATGAAATCAGATTAAACCACCCTTTAGGATTTGTGTATATGGGGCTACTACATCGTTGGGGTTTGTTTGCCTTCAAGATAGAGATTTAACTGTGTTGAACTGAAATGCGTCCACACAGCTCTGCGTTAGTTCAGATTAATTGCCCAGTCTTCCAGGCAGATATCCCATGGTGCAGTCTTCCGCCGCTCTGCTCTGAGCTCTCGATTTGTTCTCAAGGTGCATTGTGGGAAACTACTGGATGCTCCAGTTATTGTAGGCGATGGGATGAAATTAACAGACTCCCACAATTACTTTCTTGCCGTTCCCGTCATTTTGCCAGAGCCGTTTCCAAACTGGTGTCAGGCAGCACGGAGGCCCCAGTGCTGAGCATCATGTTCGTGGCAGTCGTGCGTTCGAGACCAGGGTGGTGTACATACATTTGCAATCCCGCGGGTGGATGGACGTGGCTCTGCCGTTTTCATGAAGCTGTTGAGGTTGCAGGGGGGTGGCTAATGGAGGAGGAGCAGGCCCATGAAGTTATGTCTGGAGATCAGGTACCTGAAATATCTGCACTTGGTGGCCTGCTGCTTCCAGGCTTGGCCACTAGCTATGACTGGTGGGACAGGGTCGTGCTGTAGATCCAGGGTGACCAGCCCATGGCAGCAGAAACTCGGGATGACCAAGGGAACTTTGCTGGACATCTGCACCGAGCTCACCCTGGAGCTGCAGCAGTGTCCCACCGACCTGTCAGCGCCCGGGACAGGAAGGGATACTTTTTGCTTAATCCCTGGGAAAGATTCACCTCTGTTAATGGGGGTGGACAGGGTCACGATGCCAAGAAATCTGAACCCAGGCCTGTTTGCTGGATTGAGCCAGGAAACTTTTGCTCCTTAGATCACTATGGACACAAATGGAGTTCTGATTCCTCCCCTCATTCTGAGAGACCCAACCTATCTCTGCTTCCCTGGCTGAAGAATCCTTTCACTGGACATTGGGACAGGAGCAAGGATCAGTTTACCTTTGCCAGGAACAGATGTGGAATGTCCATGGAGAATACGTTGGGAAGGTGGAAAAGAAGAGGATGTTCACTAATGACAAGTCTGGTTGTTACCCCTCATTGTGCCTCCTGTGTTAAGTTTTGCACCACATTCATGAAAGCCAGGGAGAAATTCTAGAGGAGGAGGCGGGGCAGAACTTGGAGGGACTTTCTTAAAACAATGGGCCGCTGGAGAGGGTGTCCTTTCAATGTGGTTCAGGTGATCAAGGAATAGGGTCTGATGCTAGGGATGGCTGTGGTTAATGAATGCTCTGTACCTGAATTAAGTTTGACAGACACGTGGCAACACATCTTCAATAAAACTAAAAACAGCTCAAGGAACATAGCGCAAACTTAAGAACATTGGGGTTGACGCCTGGCTGCTCTGAGGAGCGCAATGTCATGTACATTGACGAAAAGGATCTTCCGCTTCATCTGCAATGGAGTTAAATGGAGTGGGAAGGACCTGTAATTAGGATGACTGGAATGGGAGTCCCACCAGTAGCATGTATTGATTACACTTTGCAAAACATTGGAACATTGGGACGCAGAACTTGGCTTTTGCAGCGAAAGTCCCTCTCCAGGGCCGGGCACTGATCTTTGGAGAATGCTCCAGGAAATCTTCCCTACTCAGTTCTGCCTTCATGGCGCTGTAGTGAGGTGAATTAAATACTTCATGGAACAAATCATCACTAGCTTTCTTCCCCCCCCCACGATCTTACAGCATCTCTGCGAGCGATATCTTCCCTCTTCATGCAGCTACAGGTGCGAAGGGAAATCAGAAAAAACACAAGTACAGATTGTCCCCCTGTGCATAGTCTCTCTGCCAACAACGATCAAATGTTTCTTTTCCCACCATTCTGCAAGGCCATTCTTCTCCTCCCAGTCTGTGGTTCCCTTCGAGATGTGAAGATGTTTTTCCAGCATAAATCCCCACACTCTAGGCCCTCTGTACTTTATCTGGGAGCTGTGTGGGGTGGGGAAACAGTTCTTGCAATAGCTATAATTTTTTTTTTTTAATTTGGGATCTGTTGAGTGGTCGACTGGGTGCATCTTTTCTCTTTTTAGGGTCGGGGTGGAGGGCTGAGGACTGCCATCATCACTGGATGATGCAACACAAAAGCGAGTCACCAGGAGACAGAGGGGAAAACTGGGAAGATATGCAGGGCTGCGAATTACTCCAATGGTCTGCCCCTAGCTGGTGCAGGAGCAGAAGGGAAACGCTGTCCAAGTAGCCCTGAGAGCTGGTTCGCCTTGCAATCATCATGCCAAAATTGAGCACAGGTTTGCCTTGAGTTCTTTCTTTTATGATTCCTACAGCTCAGCACAAACTGCACTGCAAAACGAAGAGCGTTCATCAGTAATGGCTCCAAATCCAAACGCACTCTGGTGCATCCCAAGATCTCTGCTGTTTCGGGCATTCGTTTAATGAGTGCCAGAGGTCTGTAAAAGCAGAGTGCACTCATCACCTGGAGAGTCAGTCTGCCTTGGCTCACCCCTTTTTGTCTTTCTGGTTTTGGGGCTACCAGCAGGATGACCTCTAGGCAGTTACCCCGAGGTGCCAGCCTCCGGAGCAAAGTGGGGGAGAGTTGGAGTAGGGAGAAAGACGGGTGTGAAACAGCTCGGTAAGGGAAGGAAGGGTTGGATGGGGAAAAGGGTGGCCGGTGGGATTGGTGGATTAGGACCACGGGAAATGAAAATGTAAAGTTTTAAGCCTCTGTCATGGATGCTACATGCATCACACTGGGCAGGAGGAGGTTAAATGCCATGGAGGTGGAGAGAGGCTCCTAGCTCTGGCTTTGGCAGTGATTGCCCAGGGAAAGTAGACTGAATCCCCCTGTGCAGTTGTATCGTAAGACAGCAGGTGCGGGCACGGCTCTTGTGGCAGCATCAGGGGGCAGTGTCAGTCTGGCTGGCCACTGGGGGTTCTTGCATAGTGCCCACATCTGGCGCGTCAGACAGTTCCTGGCTGCCTGGAGAGTTCTGCTGGTTGGAGCCCCTGGCAGAGGTGGGGTCAGGCGATCCGGGGGGGGGAGGAGGGGGGCATCAGATGCCTGCCACGTTGCCTTGGGTGCTTGCCATGTTCTCCGTGGTGCTGCCCACCACAGCAGGTTTGGTTTCACTGAGAGCATAGCTCGCAAAAATGCAGTGCCATTCCTCAGACAATGGGCAAGTAGCCGGGCCAGTCCTGGGATCCTATTCTGCTCCCTCGTCTTCAGGGACGTTCGCTGGAGCTCCTTTGCTTTGATGGGCATGGCCCCAGCTCCAGGAGTGAGCCCTCACTTTCATTCGTCTCTGACTGTATTGTGGTGGTTCTTACCCAGATGAGACAAGACAAGGATGTCTCCAGAGAGGGCTATAAAATGCAGGACCTCTGCAGGGTGGGAGCCACGGGGGAGGGGGACATGACCATTATAATGGCTACCTCAACTCACTCCTGTCTGGGATTGAACGGGGAGAGTCCTGGCTGCCTCTCAGCACTGAAACGAAGAGATGACATATGAGCAAGGTGACCTTGGAACATACAGGTACCAGGCTGGCAGATCCAGGTGTGGAGCAAAGGAGTTGGGGTAGCCGTGGGGAGCAGTTAGGAATTGGTCCCCATAAACCTTAGAGTTGAACAAGCCCTCTGCAAAGCAGAGTCACTCCGGTTCCAAGGAGGATTCTGTGCTGTGGCGAGCTAGCTGCAGTCGGTGCATGTAACGTTCCCGTATAGACGAAGCTGTACATGGTGCGGTGCCCATCTGTGTGTAGCCAGAGCTCAGTGCCCCAGCCCGGCTGCAAGATAGCACCCACAGGCAGGGCTGCAGGCGTGAACCAGTTCTCCCCCCCAACCCTATGTGTTGACCTCCCTCTGCCGCGTCCCCGAGTCCCAGGACATGGGTCAGCCAGGGAGGGGTGGATGGGGAGTACCCAGGTGGCCCCTGGGGCTGGGAAGAGGCAGTGACTCTGTGTTTTTCCAGGTGGGGCGGCAGGTTTTCTGCAGAGCATTTACAAGCATTCGATCAATCTGTCATTCGTGCTGACTTTTTAAGTGCGACCTCATTTTGGTGGCGCACGGGGGTAGCACGTGGAGTTGCCACCGCAGATTTCTTTTCCCCAGTCAAGAAGGAGCCAAGACTGCAGAGCCAATGGGGCACATTCAAGCCCCATCAAGACAGAGCACAGTTCAGAGAGCACAATGACAACATGGTCATATTTGGATTATCTGCATGTGAACCACAATTTACCACAAATGGCGCCTCACTTGGGGACTCGTGGGGCCAGAGCTTGGAAGACTCCCACCCCCCTTTCCCCCAGGCTGACCCCTGCACATGAGCAGGGTGTTATTTAGGAATTCTGTGATGAATTCCCCATTGGCAAAATGCACACATATCGGGTGGAGGAGAAGCTCCATGCCTGCTGCTCTCTGGATGTTTGCCACAAGCTGGGAGTGAGCTCTGTGGAAGTCAGTTTTGAATTTTAAGCATTGGAAGTGATCTGTCAGTTTGGAAGGGGAACAGCTTGGAGATGGGGAGAGAACTAACCATGGTTAACACCCTTTCAATCCCTGTGAACCACTGAGGAGGAAGGAAGGGCAGCCCCATCAGAACAATAGTTGTGTTGATCTGTCCAGTAGATCTTACAGCTAACGTTTGTTTCTCTACAGCCTGCATTTCCCATGTTTTGTCCCTTTGCATTTGGTTCTGCCTCCCTGAAACACCTTGGATTGCTTCGCTGCAGTATTTCTCTTTGCACACCAATGCTAGAATGGGACAACACACCCTCCTTCGAGCCCGGGCTGGAGGCACCAGCTAGGAATAGCTAGGGTGGCTTGATTAGCCCTAATGTATATTGTTATGGGTCGGGCATAACCTCCCTTTCACTGGAGATAGTTAAACTCTGTTATGGAACCAGCCAGGCTGCTGAAACAATAGAAGCCTCCACCTGAGACACGGGTACGTGTCACCCCCACCCAAGACAAAGGCATGTGCCAGGCATGTATGGAGTTTGGCTGGCTATGGTTTTGTGAAGGGTTGTGTGTCTGTGAAAGAGAAGCAGGGAGGCCAGAGATGTGGAGAGAGACGGCAGCAAGAAAACACCAGGCACCGTCAGAACAAGCAAGGAGAACGTGGTCCTGAACAAAGCTAGAAAGAGCTTTCGGGCTGAGTGCGGACTAGAAAGAGGCGTGGAATCGTAAGCAAAGACACTGTCTTGTTTGACTCCTGCTGCGTTTAGGGAAACAGGACTTTGCATTTTCTTCGTAAACAAACAGGATTGCACCAAAGAAACAGCCGATTCCATCAGCAGACTTTCACCTTTGCACGGCAATAACCCACAGTTCCCCACACTTCTGGCCAATTGCTCAGGGCCAAAGAGGGTAACGGGATCATGTGATCACACATAACGAGAGAAGGCACTGCCGGTGCGGTTCTGAGATATGTTTTCTCTTCCTTTGACTCCCCTTCAGAGGATATGGCACAGGTGTTCTACTACAGGTGTGTGCCCGGGGAGCCGTGCTGGTTACCCTCCAGTGATTAGCGAGTGGCAGGGCTGGTGTGTCCTGATTTCCCTCCCAATGCTCAGTTATTGCCACCTTCTAGCCACGTGCTCTCCCATAGTTCTCTCTGTTCCCTCACATGGTTCAAAACCTCCTCTCCTCCTTGGCTCAGCTGAGACTACAATAAAACTGACTCTGGGAGATCATTTAAAATCCAGCTAGAGGGGAAATAGAAAAGATATTGACCTGTTTTTGTTTCCTTCTGTGAACAATCCAAGCTATTTGACTGATTTAAGCTCCTTTCCTAGATTAGTGAAAAGATAGATTATTTTCACTTTGAATTGTTCAGAAATAAATAAAGGTCTGGGGTACTGGAAGGGTAATTTACTCTTTGCTGTTATTGAAAGAACCTAGCAATTCCAGAGTCTGGTCTCTAACACTAGCACCACAGGTCGGTGTTTTGGTATTTTTTGTTTGGGAGATGTGTTGGAGGGATCTCCTTTTCAGAACAAAATGAGCAAGAATTGAAAAGATTTTGAAAGCCATCTCTGGAGAGGCTTGAAAGCCTGAACGCTTCTGAGAGGTTTTAGAAATTCTGAGTTAACCCTGATCACTTTGTTTTTAAAAAAAAAAAAAATCCCACCCAACCCTAGCATTCTTTGTGAGGACTTCTAAAAGACTCCAGAATGCACTGGCTGCTGAATAAATTATAAACACACTTCCTCTGGAAGGGCTCCGGTTCCAGGCAGCAGATCAAAAAGCAAATTAAATACTCTTTGGTGTAATTTCAAATGAAGCTGTTGGGTTCATCCTGAAGATTATGTATTCAAATTATTTATCTTTTCTGTTAAGATCCTGAGAGGGGGAAATGCTTTGGTTAAAAGTTTTGACTGGGGGTGGGTTGAAAGGGGAAAGCTGAAAAAGAGACAGGAATGCCTCAGCCCTTTGCATTGATCTCCCGAGGCTTGTGTTGGGTTGTTCACGGATTGTGCTCTGGCTGCCGAATGCCCAGGAGATGTCTGCTCCAACCTAAAGCTATCGCTCTTGGTAATGGGCTCTGGAGGTGAACTCCCAAGGTGAGCTCCTTTCTGCGTGGCACGGGGAACCCTCTTATTTAAGGATATTTTACACAGGCTGATCCAGTGTTTATATGCTGCCCCTCTAGGAGATGGGGCGGGGGCGGACTGAGTATTTCGGCCCGGGGTGAAATCCTGGTCCCATTGAAGTCACCGGTAATTTTCCCATCAACTTCGGCAGAGGCATGATGTCAGCTGCGAGTGCTCTTGTGGTCACGGGTGCAAGTCTCACCCAGGACGGACCCAGTTCTAGGGCTGCGGTGTTGTACGGTGCGATCCAAAGTGCACTGAGATCAGCCGGAAGATGCTCGCTGACCCCAGCGGATCCAGATCAGCCCCAGAGTAGAACTGCTGTGCCGGCAGAGGAGCTGTTCTTCAGACTGAGGGCCCAGGGCCGGCGATGGTTCAGCTGGAAACTAGGAGTCCCAAAGGATCCCCCAGAAAGAAGGAAACTGAAGGGACAGCGTGGTTTGCATGTACTTCTTAGCCGAGTTCCTGCCCCCGGTGACCTGCAACACCCCCAGGGAGCCGACTTGCTCTCCCCTAAAGCGGGTTCACATGTCGTGAGCTGTTTGGGTGAAATTCTCCCTGTGTCTGGGGCCGTGAAGCAGGGCTGGGGGCTCTTGGCGCCAATGAAGGGGCAGCGTGGGGCCAGCACAGAGCCTAGTGCAGAGGGCGCGTGGAGTCAGAACAGGGTCCCGTGCAGGGGGTGCGTGGGCCTTGTGTTGGCCCTTGCACTGTGGTGAATTTCACCTCCTTGAAGAATTGCCAGGTGCGCAGCGCCTGCCTCATAGCCACCGCACCGGCAGCGTTTAACATGCTAGTGCAAACCATTTAAGGAGCCCTGGAAAATGAAAGACCCTGGAGGAAACCAAGCCTGCCCCTGCTCTGAGGGGAGCCCGCTGTGCCCCAGGCACAGGGGAGGAAAGGTGGTTTTATTGGAACGTCTCTGCATTAGGTTATGCCAGGCTATCATAGCACTTGATGTTGTAGAACAATCCAAAGTGCGCTTTATCTCTCATTCCTCTGGCTTCATGCCTGCAAATCGGCTGCGTGATGTGTCAGTTCCACCCAGCATCAGTCCCGGACATGAGTTATCAACTCAAGTTCAAAAAATGTTTTAAGTATATTTGAAACATTAAAAAAAAAATCTTCCCGAATCTCCACGGCGCACCGATAACAGAGCCTGGTCAGAAATATTATAAATTGATCAGTGCTTTATCTGAAAAAGAAGATGACTCCTTAACATCATTAAGTGGTGACCTTTAAAACTCATATTCTCCCTGCCAGCCAGAAATGACAGTGGAATGGAGCAGAGACAGATGGCAGTGGTAGGGAATAAAATCAATTGTTTGCTGAGATGTGTGTGTGTGTTTTCAGTGGTGCACAGGTCCCTGGGCCTCTGTTCGCTTGTCTCGTGCAGCAAATTTCTGGTTTATAGCAGAATAAATTCCGTTTGCTACCCAGGATGAGTTTTCAGTCGTATGTCATGTTTTACAGGGAGCTGACAGCCCAAATTGGGGGAGAGGGATGGATCCCCAGGCTGAACTCTCCTCAATGACTTCATTAGATTTTTCATCCAGAAACAGAGGAGCAGGTTGTGTCTGGTGGGGTTCTGGCTGGGACGTTTGTCTGGTTGGTTTGCATTTTGCTGGGCTCTGTCTTGCCTCTGTTCTGTCTGGGTAAGGCTTATGGCCACGATGGGCACTAGGTGCCAGCCCCACTCCAGGCTGTAGAATGGTGGCTGCCCTAGTGCTAACGGGCTGTGAATGGGTGAGGAGACCGGTTCATTCTCCCCACAGGGATAACCATTTCCTCAAGGGAGGGGCTCGACTTGAGCGCTCGTGCGGGGAGGAGGCAGGTTGGTCCAGGCCCTCGTGCCGTTTCCCTGACTGCAGTGAGTCTGGCCCGTTGGTCTCCCTGGCACATGTGGCTTTAAAGAGCCTCGTCCCTTACCGGGCGTTGGCGTCTCAACTTCTATGCTCCTGCACGAGCAGGTCCCTGACTGGCTTTCAGGACATTCTGGAGGCTAAGTTCTAGGGTCCTGGCCCAGCCACCAAACCCAGCCTGTAACCTCATGTGGCTGGCCCTCATCGACTAACTCCTGCCCCAGCCACGCATGGCGGGAGCACGGACACTGCAGGGAGGCGTTGAGCTCATCACCACGTAGGGACCTCGATGGCGCTCCCTTGGGGCCTTGAGATCTACGTCAGACAGGAGCTTTGGGATCCTGCTGGCCAGGGCGGGTAGCCGTTCTGCTAGGAGCCGTTCTGACAAGCTGGAATCTGGGTGTCCCGGACCAAGGGCAAGGGGCAGGGAGGTCACCAAGGGAATGCCTGAGGGTGCTATGAAGTTGTCATGTTAGCGGCTGGACCCCGGTGAGCGCCTCCATCCCACATGCCACCCGAGAACGCAGGGTTCAGGCAGTACGGGTGCATGTGTCCCGCTCCCATGCCCCATGGTGCTGGCACGTCCTCATGGCGCGCTCTCAGGCTGGGCTGAACCACGTTTCGGCAGCTCCACCGTCCTGCTCACAACCTGCCTTGCTGGCTGTCGGGAGGGAGAGCAGGGCGCTGGGGCCCCGAGGGCTGGTCTCTGGCTGTGCCGGCGGCTGACAGGCCAGACGAGGCGGGAGGAGCCAGGCCCATGGGTCATGGGAACGGTGCAGAGAAGGGAGGGGAGAAGCTGCACGAAGCCTGGGCTGGTCTGCGCTGTCGCTCGTGGGACTGGCAGAGGCCTCTGAGGGTGAGGTGCTGATATCAGACCTGATTCTGATCTTCCCCATTGACTGCACTGGGGTTACTCCTGATTTACATTGGCAGCAGCTCAGAATTAGCCCCCAGGGGCCAAACTCTGCTGCGTTACCCCCGTGTAAACCTGGAGGAACTCAGAGATCTTGGTGGAGCACCTCCAGATTTACACCGATCAGACAGAGGGCAGCGTTCAGGTTCTGCTTTGATTTCTGCCATCTGCAGCCATAGGAATCGCTAGGGGCCACGGGACTGGGGACCCTGCCTCCAAGAGGGGCTAGCAGCTGATGTTTCAGAACAGGGTGACCCACAATGCACCCAGGCAATTATGCCTGGAGGCAGGGGTCACTTGGTGACCCCACTCGTCTTGCACGTCAGGTTAGGGTTTAACTACAGGACCAAATCCTGATCTGAGCCACACTGGGGTAGATCTGGCGCGGCTCCACTCCATCCATGGCACGTCTTCGTGGAAAGAATCAGGACTCATCTCGTCCGTTCCATTGCACACCCACTGACGGGTAAAATGCTGTCAGAGATGCGCAGGGAAGCAATGCATCTTCTTTACGACCCGCTTTTTTCCCCTCCTTTGAACTTTCCGAGGGCGATGGAGAGAGTTCTGAGGGATGAGAGACCAGCCTCACTGCAGAGGGAAATGTCACTTTGTCATTGGTCCACCCGGCAGTCAGTCATCCCCGCCGGAGAGGAGCCAAGGAAGGGAAAGGGGGGTGTCTGCTTGAGGGGAAGGGCTGGGAAAGGCCCCAGGGCTCAGGGCGGCTAGGGGGAAGCTGGAAAATGGATGGGCACATGCGCCAGAGCCTGGTGCTGCCCAAAAACCAACACCATCCATGCCCCGTTCATCCTCTGGGGTTCCAGACCCAGGCAGCTCCAAGCACCAGGAGATAAGAATGTGCCCATAAGGTGGCCAGCTGGGAGCCCACCACCCGCTGCTTGTGCACTGCTGAGCCTGGCTGGGGGGCGTGCTGGCTGGTTGTGCGTGGGGTTAGGCCCAGCCAGAGCCCAGGGCAGGGAGCACTGGGGGCGGAGATGGTGAATCCTCTACGAACAGGGGCTGTGAAGAGGTGAGGCTGCCCCCCCATGAGCCGTAAAAGAGGAGCGCCCCCCATTCCAGTCTGCAACCCCAGTGCCACATGCCTCATCCCTCGCCCCCTCCCCTTGCCTGCATCCTCTTGTCTCCCACCCCATGCCGGCCTGGCAGCAGCGTTACTGCCTGACGGCCCCTTGGCCCCGGGGGGCGGGTGCCTGACGGCGCAAAGCTTGCATTGCAGCTGCAGATCTGGACCTGCTCCAAACTTTGCCTGACTTTGGGCTCTCTTTGGTTGAGCTCAGACAGCCCTTAAAGCAGAAGGTCACCATAATTTATAGCCCCCGGATTATGGGAGCCATATATCAAGAGGGAGAGTAATAGCTTTGGGTCCCTAGCCTGGGAGCATGTCGGAGCAGAGACGTCTACAGGATCCTTTCCAGGCCAGAGTCTCCTGTACTCTAGCTTCAAAAGCAGCTGTGCAGTGATATGCTCACTCCACAGACTGCACAGCAAGGGAATGGGTCTCCAAGGCCAGGCCCTTGAGTGGTCTACGTTCGAAAGTGACTTCGACCCAGCCACAGAGCTCAGGGGTGTGAAAAATCCACCCCCTGCATGACCAGCCGGACCCCTGGTGGAGACAGCGCTAGGCTGCCAGAAGAATTTGTCCGTAGATGTAGCTACTGCCTCTTGGGGAGGTGCGTTAACTATGTTGATCGGAGAACGGTAGCGCGTCAAGTGCAGGAAATCCCTCGGTGTGTGGGCCAGGAGCAAAACACCCACCTGGTGTGGGTCTTCCAAACTGCCCTGAGTTCTTCAAACCCCTTGGCTCCTCAAAGCTGGGCTGGAAACCTCAGGAGAAGAGATTCCTTTGGCTTCCATCCTGGGGACCTTCCTGTTCCAATCGGAGCCGCCCTGAGTCACCCCAGGTGTGCTGTAAAGCATCTGCAGCCCCTTTGGGTGTGATCAGCTCAATAGGTAGCATTTCTGCTGCTGTTCTTGTCCCCCCATGTCTCAGTCCAGATTGGTAGGTCCATTGCAGTTCTGAAAAATGATGAAGAATTGCTTTGGCTTGAACAAGTTGTTGAATTTGGACCCGAAATGCAACCTTCCCTTTTTTATTTCGAGCACTTTAAAATGTTTTTAAAATACCGTTAAAAGAAGATTGGAAGTGGCAAGCTGTTTGGAGCTGGGTAACAGAGCGGTTTGAGCTGGAAACGGTGGCTAGGAAGCATTTGGAGGAGTTTGAAACTTTCCGATTTGATTCTAGGTTTTGGTTGAACCAATTCAGAGAAATCGGTGCAAATTCACAGAACCTTTTGGGGATGCTAAGCCTGTATTTCCCCCAGTTTCAGTTGAAAAATTCAGCCCAGCTCTGCGTGGGCCTGACTGGCTGTTATTGCTGCGATCTCTCCCTGCCTCCAGGGGGTAGTCACTGCTCCTGGGGTCCCACCGGCTGGGGGAACTGGCCTTTGAGCTTCCCCACAACTCTTTCCAGCTCTGTGCTCCCCAGTCGCCCCTGGCTGGCACGACCTGGGTCTGGAAGCAGGGGGAAAAGCAGCTGCCTTTACTCTTCCTACCTCCTTTCTGAGCTGCTCCTGTATGAGCACTTCAGCCACGGAGTGTGCATAAAGCAGCGCGGTGCTGGGCCAAAGCCTCCAAGGCTCTGCTTCCTCCCGCCACGTTCTCCTCTTGCTGCCCCATCCTGCCCGGGTGGCCCAGAGCTGGCCTGTGCATGCTGG
Source organism: Mesoclemmys tuberculata (assembly GCA_007922155.1). Lineage (NCBI taxonomy): Eukaryota > Metazoa > Chordata > Testudines > Chelidae > Mesoclemmys > Mesoclemmys tuberculata. The sequence continues at coordinate 7,151,286 of ML675638.1, forward strand.
GACCCCGCACTCTCCCCTGGGTGCTTTGACTCTCAGCACCCCCCTCCGTTCATCTAGGCTTAGGGGATGCTCTGCACAAACCTATTCTCCCCCCCCCACCCCTACGTTGTGCCCCTCCCCAGGGTGCACTGGGGGGGCCACTGTGTTTGTGGGAGGGGCGCAGAGCAGCTCTGGGTGGATCCTCTGCAGTGCCCAGCCGGGATCCTGTCCAAGGCAGCGCCATGGCTGTCATCGCTCTGGAAGGCCCCCGCCCTCCATTAAACAGACACAGGTGTGCATGTGAGAGGAGGGCAGTGCCCGCGCAGCCAGGGCAGGTGGGCTGCTGGAGGCCACGCTCCATGGTACAGCTTTCTTATGCCTGCTTTGGGACGCAGAGATTCCTCGATCCCAAGGCCAGAAGGGCCCATGGTAATCATCCAGTCTGACCTTCTGCATGGCACGGGCCGGAGAACGGCCCCACAGTAATTCCTAGAGCAGATCTCATAGAAAAACATCCAATCCTGATTTAAACATCGTCAGTGATGAGCATTCATTATGACCCTTGATAATTGGTGCGATGGCTAACTCCTCCCCCTATTAAAACATTACTCCTTATTTCCGGTCAGAATTTACCTAGGGTTTTTTTCAGTTTGAGTCCAGGGCAGAGCAAGCCAGCTAAGTGTCAAGAGTGTGCAAGGCCCCCGATACCTTTCAAGGAGGACACAGCCCCCTCCCCCAGCACAGGCCACGCTGTACCGGGGTCCTGGCCCCCAAAGGGCCACTATGAACATCCCTGCATATTGGGAGAACCTGCTGTGCCTTGAAACGAGTGAGGGGTGGCCCCTGGGACACACCAGGCAGGTGACAATTTCCCCTTCCAGCCAGGTCCTGCCAATAGCACCCTGCTCCTCTCTGCACCACTAACCGCACCCAGGCAATAATCCAGAGAGTTTAAAGACCTAAACAAATGTGGGGTGCTTCTCTTTGCCTTCTGGTTCCTGAGCCTGGAGCTTGCGCTGGTCTCCTGTGTCCCAGACTTTCCCTGCAACCAGGGGGGTAGAAACTGGCTTTGTTTGCTGCAAGCTGACGTTCTCAGGTATTCACGGGACTCCAGGAGCTGGGGCTTTAGGAGAAACACTAGCTAGCACAAGTCAGTAGTACCATTTACTCCCCTCTTTGAGTCCCCGCATGTCTATAGAAGCCATTATTTTCCTGAATAGAGTCCATGCTCAGTGCTTTCTGCAAGCTCTCAGCTGGGCACCCCTTCGGGTCTAGCTCTCGCAGCTGCTAGAATCAGGCCAGACTGCCCTGGGAAAAGCAAGAAATGGTGGTTATGGGAAAGCTGGGATTTTTCAGGTCTCATCCCTTACCCCCAGCAGGGATCCTCCGAGCTCCCTGAGGTACCGGGCCCACTGCTGGGGAATGTTTTGCTTCTTTAGCAGTTCGATTGCTTGAGCAGTTACAAAAATTTCTCTTTAAAAATTCATGTTGTTCTGTAGCATGTTAAATATTTATTTTTGAGGAACAATGCGAGCCCCTCTCCCCCTGCCTTGCTATGATCCCTATTTTGCATACACAGTGATTAATTATTAAGCAGCCATATTTTACTCGGACTAGCTGATGAGATACAAGCAGCCGGCTGGGTGCTGGGTTGAACCATGAATCTCAGAGGTGCAGGAATTCACCTTCACCTCCCGACGGAGGGACTGTTCCTGATATGTTACTGCAGCTCGCCTAGATGGGATCACACAGGCAGCGCTCACGGACCCAGGCACCCTGGGGAGGAGATCGCAGAGATTCCCAAGCCTCAGAGGGACCATTGTGAGCATCCAATCTGACCTCCTGTATATCACAGGCCCGAGAACGGTCCCACAATAATTCCCACAGCTGGTCTTTTAGAAAAACATCCAACCTTGATTTTAAAAAGTTCTGGAGAATCCACCCTGACCCTTGGTAAATTGTTCCAATGGCTAATTACATTCACTGTGAAAAATTGACACCTTATTTCCAGTCTGAATTTGTCTAGCTTCAGCTTCCAGCCATTGGATTGTGTTTTGCCTTTCTCTGCTAGATTGAAGAGCCCATTATTAAATATTTATTCCCCATGTAGGTACTTGTAGACTGTGATCAAGTCACTTCTTAATCTTCTCTTTGCTAAGTTAAATAGATGGAGTTCCTTGAGTCTATCACCATAAGGCAAGTTTTTTAATCCTTTAATCATTCTTGTGGCTCTTCTCTGGACTCCTTCCAATTTATCAATGTCCTTCTTGAATAGTGGTCATCAAAACTAGACACAGTGTGCCAGCTATGGTCTCACCCGTGCCAAATACAGAGGTAAAATAATCTCTCTGCTCTTACTTACAATTCACCTGTTCATGCATCTCAGGACCACATTAGTCCTTTTGGCCACAGCATTGCACTGGGAGTGCGTGTTTCGCTGATTATCCATTCCCCTCTCCAAATCTTTCTGCAAGTCAGTGTTTCCCAGGATAGAGTCCCCCATCCTGTAAGAGCAGCCTACAGAATTTGTTCATAGATGTATGCATTTACCCATATTAGAAGTCATATTGTTTGCTTGCACCCAGTTTATCAAGCGACCCAGATCACTCTGTATCTGTGACCTGTCCTCTGCATTATTTACCTCTGCCCCAATTTTTGTGTCATGTGCAAACTCAGTGAGGAGACTTTCATGGCTTCCTCCATTTTTGTAGCATCAACAGGCAGGGGTTTGCTCTGCCATGGAACAGGCCATGAGATCCATCCCCACATCCAGAGGACCCTCAAGATCAGGACAAGCCCAGGACTATCATTGTAGCCTCAGGCCATGTTATCCCTCTGCCTTGTGGACTCTGCTGGGCTCACGCTGGGAAGAAATGGGAAAAGCAGAGGTGTTCCCATCGCTGTGTCTGGATACTCACACCTGGAGAAGAGATCTGATACTGGAGGGGCTTCTAGCTGTGCTGACGAAGGCACAAAACGTTCCCGGGACTGAGAATTGAAGTTAAACAAATTCAACCTTGAAATAAGGCACAATTTCCTGGCAGGGGGGATGGTTAAACACCAGAACAGCTCACTGGGGAGGCAATGATGGAATCCGTCACTTGGAACTTTTAAAATGAGACTGAATATCTTTCTAAGAAATTGCTTTCCTCCAATGCCAGGGAGTGATTCTAGGGCCTGTGCGTGGGGTCGGGCTGGCCAGCCGTGGTTCCTTTTGGCCTTTAAACTTTGTGAAACGAAGTGAGATGATGCACGTCCCTCCTTGGCCCTGTCCAGCCAGCCCATACCCTGGCCTGGTCTTCCTCATCCACTGCTCTCTGGGCCAGTGGAAGCAGGAGTTACCATGGTGGTGACTGACAACATGTTTCAGAGAGGGAGATTTACTCATGATTGAATTCTCCCACTCCCTTAGCATGGCAGGGGCGGTTCCAAGGTGCCCACACTGCTCCCATCCTGCCCCTCTTGACGTACATGAGCCAGGCACTGTATAGGAGAGCGTCGGCAATATTGTCAATACAACATCGAATAGAGCATGCGTGCCTCTAACATAGTGAGATTAATACACTACAGGTCACAACAAGCTGAAGCTGTTGAAATGAGCCACGGGGACCTTAGGGAAATGAGGAGTCAAACCAAATTGCTTTGAAATCTTCCCATCAAAAATGTTGTCAAAACTTTGACACATTCTCATGAGCCAATTTGGGTTGTACAAAGCTGCATTTTCCAGTGGAAAACCGTTCCATCCCCAACAAGCTTTACTTCCATGGCTCGAATGACAGACTGATGGCACTGTGGGAGAGCTGACACAGATTCCCATGGAATCTGGGTCTCCGAACTACTTCTAATTGACTGGGGCGAGGCCTTTACCCGGAAGAGCGAGAATTCCCTGAAGGATCGCTAGCAGGGAACAGGCAATGCCTGGAAATGGGGAGTGCTGGGTCTGGGGTTCGGGTGTGGGGGACACGTGGCATGACTGGTATTTCTTATTTAACAGCTTCATTAGTGATCTGAAGGCAGGAACAAACAAGATGGTAATGAAATTCACAGATGGTGCTAAACTTGGAGGTGTGGTGAATAACAGGGAAAGTGGAGAAATAATGCAAAACGGCGAGGAGAGTCTAGAAATTCATAACCCACACAATGGAGCGAGACTCGGCTTACAAACAAATGATACAAGACGAAGACATTCAAGGACAGTGCCAGCCCTGGGAGGGAGTAATGATGAAAGGGCCTACGTGCGACTGTGTGGCAAATTAGACCTGAGCTTGTGGCATGCTAGGGAAACTGAGAGGCCAACGGCATTTGCGATCCTTGAGTTATAGAGTAGGGGAGCAGAGGCTGTGTCTGCGTGGCCAAGGGGTGACCACACCTAGAATCTTGCACTGAAAAACTGGAGGGAGAGAAATGAATGATCAGGGCCTGGGGGACACGGGGGTGGCTCAGGGAAACAATAAATGAACAGAGGAAAATCCTTGCATCTCGACAGGGTGGTGATTGATGTTTGTGTGACAGTGAGAGTCTCCAGCTGTTTGAGGGGTGTACGTGGCAGAGAGGAGAGGTACGGGAGATGCTGCTTCGCATCCAGCATTGAACGTGTGAAAGGAACAAGTTGGGCTGAAATCAGGAGACACCCTGGCAGTGACATGTCGTCCGTTGAATTGTCTCCCCCGGCAGGAGATCAGCATCGCCTGGGAGGCTTCTGGGGAAGGGAAGCCCACGCAGAAGGTAGTTGCGTTCCCAGAGCATGTGCTGGCTGCGTGTCACTTACTGGACAGACTTCAGTGTCGAGTCGCTGTGGCTCAGCCGGGGGCGCCGGGCTGGAGACTGGCACCCTTGTGTGTGGTCTCTGCCTTGTACTCTGAGACTGGAGGTTCATGATGGGCCGCTCTGGGCTCCAGAAGTGCGAAAGGGACTGTGAAAGTCCTGTGCCCTGCCCTGTGGAGAGATCCCCTCCTCTCCGCTGCTGGCAGTCTAGTGGGCGGAAAGGCCTGGGGTGCGGGGCTGTGTCAGGAGGAGGACAAGATCTGTGTTGTCTGTACCCCAGCTGGCTGACTGGCGTGGTCTGTGGGTTGGGAAGATCTAGACTGGGGTTGCTGGTTTAACACCAGACAGGACCAGGAGATCATTTAGTCTAACACAGGCCAAATGATTGCACCCAGTTGCTCCTGTCCTGAGCCCTGTAACTCTTGTTTGGCAAAAGCATCTTCTTGAAAGACAGCCAGGTTCGAGCCGAAGCCATAAAGAGGACAGTGTACCTCTTCCCTTGGTCGTTTGTTCCCGTGTTAATCACCAGCACTGGTAAAAACGTGGACCCAATTTCTAACTGGAATTTGTCTGGCTTCAGCTGCCAGCCATCAGGACTTGTTCTGCTAGCATTGCTAAATTAAAGAGCCCTTTAAGACCTGGTATTTTCTCCCCGCTAAGGTGCCCTACGCATTGTAAACAAGTCACCTCTTGATCTTCTCTTTGGTCAGATGAACAGCTTGATTGCCTTTTTTCCAGCTCTCAGATGAGTTTTTGGTGCTTCCCGGGACCTTCTGCAATATTCCAATATCTTTTAAGACCACCAGGTTCTAAATATTTCTTGTTAACGTCCCGTCTCCACTGCAAATGGAAACCCCATTGTGTCAGGGCTCCTGCCTCCTAGCAATCAGGGTGGATGGGTTCTAATTAGCAGCAGTAATAGTCCTGGTTTCCCTGAGGTGCAGTAACATGCCATAGTGGTGCAAGTTCTGGGCAGTGGCAGCAAATGCTTTTCTGGAGTCTGGCATGGCAGGGTGGACATGAGGCTCGTTGGAACTGGCTTATTGCTGCCACTCAGCCGGGCCAGTGTGACTTTACTGGTGACGCTTGCTGGCCATTGCATTTTGTAAGAAGCAATTACCGGTTTAAGTCGTGCCCTGGCCGAGCTGTGAGGCCGGGCACAGAGAGAGATGGGATTCACTGTCTTGTGAAATGGAAAATGGATTTCTTAGCAACTGAAGTTGGCTGGCCTGGAGCCAGCAGAGCAGCCCCTCCCCTCAGGCCGCCCCCACCATGCACAGGGCAGCTGCGATTCGTGACTCGCTGTTTCTTTTATCAGTGGTTCGGGGCTGAGAATGGCTTTGCTAAGAGATGAGCTGGGGCGGGTTTCTGGAGTCGGGAATGCAGCGTGAAATGGAATTGGGGCGGGGGCGTGCTTTGTTCCAGCCACCTTCCCTCGCCTCTCTCCCTGAAAGGCCTCCAGCCCACGCCCATGGCTCTGCAGATTTCCAGCCACTGTGACTGTCCCTCCTTGTGACTGCTCGGGGCTCCTGGGGAACTGATCCTTGACAAAGACGATGACACTCCAGCTCCTTCCATTTCACGAACCATCCCCAGGCTCTGCATTCCCCCGGCAGGCAGGCACTGATTTACAGGGAAGGGATAGAGAGATCATGCGACTTGAGTGCACCGATGGCAGAGGCAGGACTAGAACCCACTTCTGCCTCCCGCGAGACAGCCCTGACAGCCAGCGCCCCTAGAGATACACAGGCCACAAACTCAGGCACGGGCCCTAGGGTAAGTGGGTCTGGCCTGTTCTCTGAGGGCTGAGGGTAGAAGACGCCAGAGGTTTCCATGCAGGGCAGCGAGGGCTGTATTTCACGGTCGCTGTGATTATAGCCCCTGGTTGTGTGCCATGTTTGTGGACTGCAGAGCAAACACCAGTCACCAGGGAAGCGATCCTTGTCAGAAATGTCCCATTTGCACCGATTTATCGGCACACTGGCCTTGATCTGTTTCCAGCTCTTCCTGGAGCCTGCTGGCTGATGGCACACACAGCATGATCTGTGCGCCAAGCTGTCGGCCAGCGTGGGGCACGTCAGAATCCATCTCTCTTCCCAGATGTGCATGCATTCCTGCCAGCAGAGATGCTCACCAAAGCCTGCTCCTCATGCCGGAGCACTGTGCGTCCAGCCAGCTGTGGAAAAGACACCGGTGGGATCCTGTGGGCAGGAGACCTGGGTGGGTCCCTGAAGCCTTTTTTGGCCTGACAGTCTCAGACTTCCATGTATTCTAGCCCACTGCATCATTTGACAAATGAGATCCCAAGGGAGACATTTGTACCATTCAGTTTGGGAGCTCGGCCTTCTGACCCGCTTGCCATAGGGCTGTGATCTTGGACTGTGGGCCAATATTTGGCCTGGCAGGAAAAACTGGGCTGGTGCGAGGAAGTGCTGGGGTCGAGTCACTGGTTGCCATTCGTCTCTTCGCCCGTGCGGTGCTGCAGCGTGATGTGAGAGGAGCTTTGCAGCTGGACATGGTCAGGTTTCATAGCACGCGCGCAGAGACGTTAGATACAAACCCAGCGTGTTCTGGCTGGAAGGTTGCAATCTAACACTCCTTTGTTTCTTACAATCGCATAGGAACCCAAAACCAGAGCGAGACGGAGCAGGCTGCTCCCTCTCCTTACCCTGGGGCCCACCTCTCCTTACCCTGGGCTGGCTGGCTGCCGCTGGCGTGGCAGGTCCCAATCACTCACTTTTGTACGGTGCCTGCTAGCCTGCAAACAGGACGGGGAAGAGCCGCCGATATTCAAAGTGACAGCCTACATTTTTAAAGGAGTTTTCAGCACAGCACAGAGATGCTAGATTGCTTCTCACTGCCCCAATAGCATGGCCTAGATAGAAGCCTGTTTCCTAGGAAATCTGCTTCCTTGAAAGAAGCAAGGGAAGGGATCTACTTAGTCACCTGATCTGTCCCCAGCCGAGGAAGGGAAGAGTGTCGCTGGGAAGCAGAGACCAGAAAATAGCCCTAAATAACTTTAGTAGAGTGGCTGTTGTGTGGCGCTGGGGCGGGGACGGGCTATCAGTGCAGCGGGCTCTGTGGGACAGTTCTGGAAGGGGGGAGACTGTCAATATGGCTGGGTCTGTCGGATGGTCCCCGGAGGGGTGAAACTGTCAGTGTGACTGGCTCTGTTGGATGCTATGGGGTGAGGGGAGAGGGTGGCTGGCTTCGTTCCGCGGTGCCTGAGGGAAGGTATATTAGCGTAACTGGGCTTGACGGACCAGGAGGGGGGAGAATGTCAGTGTGACGGGGTGTGTCGGACGGTGCCGCGGGTGGAAGCGTCAGTGTGACGGGCTGTGTCCGATGGTACAAGGAGTGGAAGTGTCAGTGTGTGACTGGCTCTGTCCAGCGGTGCTCAAGGGAAGGTGTGTCAGTGGGACTGGCCCGGTGTCCCGGGGGTGGAAGTTTCAGTGTGACTGACTCAGTCGCACAGTCAGTGCGGCCCTGGCTCTGCAGTGGTAGCACGGCCATGCGGCTGCCCCCCAGAGGCAGCGCGGGCGGTGGGGCTGTGGGACCAGAGGCCAGGCACTGTCAGGCTGTGGAGGTTACCAGAGCGGAGGCCCCGGGGGTTCTCTGGCAATAGAAAAGGAGCAGAATCTAGGTCCCTCCCCTCCCATCCCTCCCCCACTCACTCCTGCCAGGCTGCTTCTCTGCGCCTAGGCTTGGCTATGGGGCGCCACCTTGCCATCAGCCCGGCTCCCATCACACCCCTCCTGGGCTAGCTCAGCTCGCCGTGTGCCCTGGCCCCCCGTCTCCCTGCTCCCTTCCGTAGAAGGCTCTTGTACCCCTGCCAGCTCCTTCCTGGTGCTGCCCGGAGCCAGGGGCGACGGGCACCAGCCCCATCTGTCAGAGCTTCCGGCTCTGTGCCGTGGGGCAGGGAGCAGGGCCGGCTCCAGGGAGCGCAGGCACGGCAGTGCAATCAGGCTGCCACGCTGCCCTCGACCCCCGGGGCTGTAGCTGACGCGAAGGTGGGGCTCGTTTGTTCTGTGCTGGCAAGAGGTGGCCTCACCGCCCCGGGTCCCTGCGTCCCAGCGCGAGGGCGGCCTGCGACGTTCACCACACGCTGCCTGGCGGCCTCAGGGACTGCAGCACAGCGACCGCCTCCTGCGGGACGTTCCTGAAGCACACGACTGCCCTGCTGGGACGGGCCCAGGCCCGGGTGCCCAGCATGGGATTGCCTGGCTGGGACACGCCCATTGCCTTGTGTCCAACATCTCCCCCTGAGCACGGCTGGTGTGGCCTGCTTGAGAGGGGATTGTCACCCCGGCTTAGGATTTGACGGTGCAATCACTTCTTTGGATCAAAAGGCTCAATTATCCGAGGAGCCGTCTCTGGAGATGCTCTGCGACGGCTCTGGGAAGCTGGCCGTTCCTGCACCCGTCAGCCCTGCCGGTGCTGCCAGCTGTAGAGCACAGACTGGGCCGGGCACAGCGATCCCACACACCTCTCCTGCTTCTGCATCCAACCCAGAGCGGGCAACTTCCCCTGTCTCTGCCTGAACCCGGCACGGGGGAGATCTGCTCCGCGCCAATCAGAGCTTGCCGACTTCTCCCCTGTGGCTGTCAGCATGCATTCTGGGCCCCGAGGGGATGTGCAGACCGGCCCTCAGCCAATTACTGCCTATTTCTGCAATCTTCCTGCATGGAAACGCAATGCCACTGACATCCCGTCGTGCGCGGGGGTCCCCAGCTACCTTTCTCGTCTGCATGCTGTGAGGAGCTGGGGCGCATTGGTCTTGTGTTTTATGAGCATGAGGTATTGGCGAAGGGTGACTTGGTGTGGAGCACGATCAAAAGGAGTTAGAAAGGGAATGTGGCAGGACAGGCCACCCAGTGGGCCAGAGAAGAAGCCTCCCAACAGCCACTCCTATGCAACGTACATCGCTCCATACGGTTGCCCAGGGCGTAGTGGCTCCGTCGCTTCATATGGGCATGGCTCTGTCGTGGCAGGAGTGGGCGCCGCCTTCCACCTGCAGGCTGAGCATGGAGCATTAGGCCCTGATCCCTAGGGATGCGGGTCAGGGAAAGGGAGGCACTGATGGGCCAGGAAGCCGTGCGGGACGGCAGAGTGATTTGAGTTTTATTGAATGAAAGGTACCTGCCTGAAAATGGGAGCACTGCAGCACATCCCGCCTTGTCAGTAGGTAGAAAAACGGAGCGCCTTACTTGTCTCTCTGGCACTGGTTTGTGTGCGGAAGGTGTGTGCATACAGCGTGTGGCTGTCCCGGGCTCTCTCTGCTCTGCTTACCAGGAAGTCTTGTGTGAAAGTGCCCCGGTTCTGCTGACTTTTGTTCACGGTGTCCATCGAGTTCGCAGAATTACTCCATTCCACTGCCCAAAAGAAAAAGGGCGAAGAGGAGAATCAGCATTTTCCCAGCACGCTAGTGGGCACCTGGGAACGGACCAGGAGCCTTTTTAACAGTGGTCAGCACCTCTCACTCCTGTGGTTTCCGGGGCTGGGAACGGAGCTGCTCTCTTTGCTTCCTGGGCTGCATTGGCGAATTTCTGGATTTTGCGGCTGAGCATTCGGGCTGGCCATGTCGTTCGCAGCTTGCTGGAAGAGTGAGCCTGGGCTGGAAAGCAGAATGCGTTGGCCCTGCGGAGCAGGTTTTGACCGCCCGGCCGGCATTGACACGGCTGGCGTGTTTCCAGAGGGAGACTGGTGACAACGCTGACTGTGAACGTTAATGTTACAACACAAGCAGGGGGGACTTAGTAATAGCCACAGAGTGTGAAGTGTGGGAGCGAATCAGCTGTGTGGGCTGCGGTCTCTGGCCTTGTCCAAAGGCTGAGCGAAGAGGGGACGTTCTCCTGGGTGTTCTCAGAGTGTGGAAGTTTAGGTCTGAGCCCTTGCACGGGTACGGATGAGAAAGGGATTTTACACCCATGGCTGCAAATCCTGGCTGAAAGCCCAGCCAGTGGCAGAGCCCAATTCTACTGTGTCAGTTAGTTACACAGTCCCTCCAATCAGGGAACAAAAGCAAACCTACGTGGGTGATGACTCTTGGCCATCCGTTCGGTTGTTCCCTGAAGAAACGCTAAGCCATTCCTGCCAGCGTACGCCCTGGAGAGGGTGAGACACCGTGATCCCGTAGTGATGGGGGGCAGAGAAATGCCAATGACAGAAGGAAGGATCCAGGGTTGCAACCCAGATCCAGATGCAGGCCTCAGAGCCAGCTGTGCCAGCTCTGGGTTATGGATGGAGGCCCCCGGCTAAGGAATGGAAAATGTGGCTCTAGCGTGCCGTCTGGCTGCCCATCACTCTGTCCCGGGGCTGAGGGGAGGGTCGTAAAGATGGGCAGGGAGCCGCGTGGGATTCCCGCTATGGGGAGCGGTGAAACAGGCTTTTGCAGCGGTGGCCTTGAGCGTCCCCGTGACCCCGGGGGCAGGTCAGAGCTGCAGGAGGCTGTGGGCAATGAGTTGAGATGACGTGCGCCAGTTGGATTGGGACAATCTACCTGTGTAGCAGACAGACCTGCCTTCCCCTGCCCCAAACCTGCCGGGGAGAGCAATGAATGCAGCCTCAGATGCTAACTGCGTCCGCCCACTCGTTTGTGGCTCTATTTCATTCCTCCCTCTGCTCGTTCTGCCTTCATCAGACCCACTCTCCAGCCTGCTGCCCACCCGTTGCCCTCTGTGCTCCAGCCCCCAGTCCCTCCCAGGGTTGCCCGGTGGTCCCTCCTCCCCAGACCTGGTGTTTCCTGAAGAGCCCTCTCCCTGTAGCAGGGCTTATGGGCGGTGACGAGGCCGAGCTGGGGCTGAGAGGCGAATGGATCCCCCCACTGGGAGCTGTGTCCTGGCTTTGGACATGCCCGGCCTGGCACGGACTGGGTGCCCGTGATGCTCAGAGGCACAGCCAGAGCTGTGGGGGGTGGGAACTGTCAGGTCCCCCCGAGGTACAGCATCCTCCGGGGCTGCTTTAGGTTATGGCGGCTGCCCATGGCCCTCAAGGGACTGTTCCAGCAGCTGGGGTTTGCTGAAGCATAGGGATGCTCTGCCACAGCCGGGCTCCTTATCCCGGCCCCGCAACGCCGCAAGTTGGGTGTGAGGAGGGTAACCCGGTAGAAGCTGGGAAAATTCAGGACGGGTGAGGGGTAATAGGCGTCTATATGAGACAAAGCTCCAAATATTGGGACTGTCCTTATAAAATCGGGACATCTGGTCCCTTCAGGTGTGAATCTGGGGCTGGGGGGGTGATATAGAGCTATGGTATGGTGGTTCTGGGCTCTGAGGTTTCCTGTATGCAGGAGAACTCCTCCGGGGCCAGAGACCCTGTCTGGGGCTGATTGACCCAACACAGCCTCACAAAGCAGCATGGACGTGCGGGTTCCCCTGCTCCTTTGCTGGGCCCAGAGTGCAGCAACCCCTCCAGGAGGCGAGGGGGGCCCAGCACAGCTCAGGTTTGCTCTTGGCAGCATGTCTATGAGCCGTTGGCGTCCCTGAGGCTCCAGGATATTCGTGGCGCATTAATGAGCTTTCTTAGGCCGACTGGCCATTCCTTGCACGGGTGGATTTTAAGGGGCACAGACAGCTGGGGCTGGATCTTCGTCAGACCCTTGCAAGTCCCGGAGGATGCTGGGAGCGGGCAGGGTCACTCCGTTCATGAGAGGCACTGCAGGTTTACAGCATCACAGCCGAGGGCAGGTTTTGTTCATGGACAATGCATGTCGACTGGCCAATGGGACCAATGTTAATGGAAAACCTTCCCCCAGAGCAACAGGCCAGTGGGATGAAGGGGGATGGAACGGAAGGGTACAGCGCAGAGGCAAACCCTATAGATGAGTGTGGACCAGAGATGTACACTAGAGAGGCGGGCCCTATAGAGTCAGGCGCTGTAGAGGTGCGTGGTCTCGGGCAGCACGTTCCAAACTTTATTGGTTCATGTTCTGCTTTCTTAAAAACCGGATGTTTGAAGTGCCACATGCACATTTCTCCTGGCCGGGCACATTTCATTTTAGGCCTCAGTCGGGTTCACTTCAGTATTCCAGATCCTATCATAAAATCAATGCTTAAGGAAGCCTGAAATGTTTGAGTACAGCCTCCTTTGTAAACAGGTCAGGATTTTAGACGGGGCGTACAAAGGAAACACGGTGGAGCAGCTTTGGTGAGGATTTGCCTGGCGTGTGTCGCTCAAAGGCTGAGACGTAATTGAAGATGTCGTAACTGACATGATGTCTTTTGGTGCGTGCAGCTGAACTGCAGTTAGTGGCTTGATCCTGTAATGTGTCAAATTGAAGCCCGACGTTCCTGCTCCTTGGCACCTGGATCGTTGGTGAACGTGAGCCAAAGAGCCTGCTGCTTCCCTTGTTTGAAACGGAAATCAAGGAAATGTCAAACATTTTGCGTGGCTTTCATAGGCAACAAAAGGGAGTGGCCTCCGTGGGAAGTATGTGTGTGTGTGTGTAAAAGGATGAGGAACTCGGGGGGTGTGTGCAAGGACAGGGGACTCTGGGTTTGTGAAATGATGGGGGTATAAAAGGATGGGGAGCTCTGGGTGTGTGAAAGGTCGGGGGACTCTGCGGGCGTGTAAGAGTTTAGGGGCCCCAGAGGCCTGCGGAGGCAGGTGGGATGTCTCGGCTGGAAGTGCTGCAGGTTTATCGGGGTATCGAGCAGTTTCAGCTCCATGGCACCCACCATGCGGGGCAAATTGCACAGGGCCGCCCCCAATGGGTGGAGACTCAAACTGCAGCCAGCTGAGGACTCTATAGCTGAGATGCCCGGCAGCTCTCCCTGGTCCTGTGGCCTGGCTTTTATCCCCTGGACCCAGCTAATCCCCCAACCCCACAACTTGCCTGCAGGGTGGGGGGGGGCAGAGGAGCTCTTGCTCCACAATAGCTTCCTGGGGGGGGAGGGGGGGGCATTGATCTTGATTTCCCCACGGCGCAGGCTTTGCAGCTGCTCAGAACGGCCCTGTATGCCGACGTCTCTTCAGCATGGAACCCGGCATGGGATGGGAAACTTCACGCCTTCCCCTCAGTCGGTGGGTGTTGCAGTTTGGGAACCTCGGCGCTAGCACCTTGGGAGTTGGGCAGCAGCAGGAAACGCACCCAGTTGTGTGCTCCTAATGCATCCTTGGCCATTGCCTCCTGAGCTGGGGACTCGAAGCGCTTATCTGGGTCCCACGCGATACGTGAGCGCCCCTGACTGGTGGGCCAAAGGCTTAGGAATAAGATCAGAACAGGGTACCACGTCCATGGCAGAGGCGCCCCTGAAATGTGCATTACAGCAACACCCACCCGTCCTACGCTAGCTTGGGGGCCCGTGGAGCTGGGCACTGTACGTGGAACGAGGCACCCCTGCCCAGGGAGCTCCCAGTGTGACTAGACGAGACAGAGCAGGGGACAAGGAAGGTCGGGTCTCCCCACTGCACAGATGGTGAGGAGGCCCAGGTCACACACCCAGACTATGGCAGAGCAGGAAATGGAGCCAGATCGCCTGAGTTACAGGCCTGGGCCCTCCCCACTGGCCCACGCTTCCTCCCCACAGACAGCTCTCCTCGACTCACCTGACTGGAGGGGCTGTGCCTGTGCGGGGCAATTGCTCCCTATACAATGAATGGGGCGAGATGGGCGCCTTAGACCATGACCCACAAAGCCAGCAGGCTAGGCAGAGCTGCTTCGGCTCGCGAATTGAAGAGGTCATGGAGGGGGATCCGCCTAGCCCCTACCCCAGTGAAGGAGACACGAGCCTGGGGCAGGCCGACATGCAGTCTGTGAATGGGAACCCCTCTCTGGAGTCAGGCGGCCTAGGTGGCTAAACCGGTTCTTATGAGAATGGGTTAGGGCCTGTCTGGCTCCGTGTAGAAGAGCTGGTTCCCAGAGTATGACTTTTCGCCCAGTGATCTGGACACTCATGTGGAATGTAGGAGACCCAGGTTCAATTCCCTCCTCTCTGCTCCATGGGAGAAAACCACTGGGCTAAAAGTTACCCGGCGGGCATCCGAACCTCTTCTTCTGGCCAGGACTGAGCAAGCACGTACACACGCACCCAGGCCATCTTCCGGGGCACGCGCTGCAGGAGAGACAGGCATTCCTCCACCTGTCTTCCCCCAGTTCCCGCGTCGCTCTGGGGCTGTGGGACCAGGGTTGCCAACCTCCGTAAACGTACAGGTAGTCAGTAAAAAAATGTCCAAGTTTAACATGGTCTCTAAATCCGTAAATAAATGAAAATATCCATACAAATTGAGTAGAAATAAAACACAAGAAGTGATTCCGAACTATGATAATCTATGTCAAAATACAATGTATCATAAAACTACACTGACCATAACTTTATCCATTTCCTGTTTTCTGTTATTGCACATGCCCAAAGAACCCGACTGATCAATTAACGGCAGCTAAAACAATTGCCTGCTTCCAAATTCCTGTGTACGGACTCTCGCGAGGGAATACGCGCTTTTGTGGCATTACTGTATTGTTTGTGGTATTTTTAGAGATGTCAGTAAAAAGTTTCCCGTGTGGGTAAAAAAAATCTGCAGGACTCAGGCTCCGACCTTCCCTGGGTCCTGTGTGTTTGCTGACTTGAGTCAGACTGGTTTGTGTGTGGTTGGAAGGGGTTTTAGGCTGAAATCCCAGGCTTTGTGTGCGGTGTAGACATAGCTGAAGTGACTTACCCAAGGTCATGCAGGGAGCTTGCGTCAGCACAGGGAACAGAACCGGGGACCCGGGCAGCACTGACCATTAAGCATCCTGGCTCCCTTGGCATATTGTTTTGATGCTTTTCCTATGTGGCACTCCCCCAGCTGACCCACCCTTCCCCCTCCAGGTGTTTCCACGGTGGAGGAGTGGAGCTGGCTAAGAGCAGAGCTTTCCCGACAGTTGCTGGCCCAACACACAGTGCTTCCCTCCCTGCTCTCTGCAGCCATGGTTCTCCCAGTGGGAAAGGCCCTTCTTTAAATAGACGCGCAAGTGCTTCTTCGGTTGCTGAGTGTTTCTGGAAGGAGCCGCGTCAGGGCTTTTAGCCTTTGACCTTTCCCGGGCAGCTGCAATTTGTGAGCACAAGGCCAGCGGTGAAGTGCCCGTGGGCGGCCTCGCACAGCGGGTTCTCCGTGGGAGAGCCCAGGCGCTGCGGCCGCCTCTCCAAGTGTGCAAAACAGAATCCATCACTCTGGAAACGAGCTCCTGCGTGCAGCAGAGAACTGGGAGCCTGCCACTCTTCCATCGGCCAGGCCCTGTGCCCAGCCACTACACAGGGTGGGCCCGGTCTGGGTATGGGCAAAGAGAGGGCAAGGGGCAGTAAGGGACAGCAAAAGGGTCAAGGCCAGTTGTTCAAACCACAGAATCCTGGTAACGCTGTAGCGAAATGTACCATGCTGGCTTAGAGCACGTGAGCGTGTCAGCCTCTAATGCCTGCCCACGGCCAGAATAGGAGCCAGCTACTTACCCACAGCTAATGGGGATTTTCTGGAGCTCAAGTGGCAGAGTTGGCGCTGAAAGTGGCCGCTCTGGCCCCATGGCTGTGTGGAGGCAGCCGTGGCTCATTGCACCAGTGTTTTAGATGGATTATACTCCCCAAAAAAACTCCTGCCACAGTCAACCTTTATCAGCCTTGGCCTTCACTTGTGGAGGGGGCTGGCAAGCTCCGGAGATCCATTCCCAATGCGCGGGCGACTCGCTAGAGATCCAGCCACTCTGCACTGGCAGATCCTTGCTATTATTTTTATTCCAGGTGTGCTGGGTTCTGCAGACACACACACAGCAGCAGGCCGTGCCGGGCCATCGCTCCCCAGTAGCAGTGATGCAGATCTGTATGTGTGTGCTGGCCGAGACCGTGCTTGGGGAGAAAATTGGGACTTGCAGGGAAGTGCCCAGAGCTCCCTTCTGGCTTTGGAATCTATGAATTGGGCAAAGCAAAAATCCTCCCGCTTTGCCCCACTGGCCAGCTCCCTCCTCCTCTTAATCAGACTCCATCACCGTCTGCCATCCCCTCCCAGCGCCAGACTCCCACGGTCACTTTTAGCCCTGCTGCACCAGACATCACACCAGCGACAAACGGCTGCAGTGCACAAGGCTGCCTTGTGCTGTGTGCCATGCTGTAATGGGCAGAGCAGCGTGACTTCTCACGGGAAAGCCTGGGCTAACGTATTTTCTCATTGGGGGAATGAAGTAAATGTGTTTCTCAAAACCAGAGCAAGCTCTGCCCCCACCGCAGAAAACGCCACCATCCCTAAGTGCACAGCCAGGCTCAAACCCAGCCTCTGTGGAGCCCTGGCACAGATCTCTGTTGGTTCATTTACTGGGGCATTTGCTCTGAGTTTGAAGTGGGTTACGTAGCTGTTTACTAGACAGCACTGAACACATGGGGAGCGGAAATCCAGCTAGACCCTGGCTCTAGAAGGGAAACGTGGTGCAGTGGTTAAAGACGGCCCAACCTAAGCACATATAATCAGGACATCAGGCTGAAAGGCATTTGTGCGTCACTTTGTTGTAGTGGAGAGAGGGGTTTTAGTCCCATCGCTGGCTGCTGTGACCTTTTAACTCTCTTTTAACTTCTTTGTGGTGTAGTGAAAGCTGGTAGTCAACTGCCTTCTCAGGCTAGGTTATGAAGCCTTGATCAGTTACACAGGCTGTGTTAGAAATAAAAAAAAAAATCGGATTGAATTTTAAAATAAAATCAATGTCAATACAAGGACCACCCTGATTTCTATGTTGCTAGTCCTTTCCTTCCTTCCTGTTTTGTAGTCCTAAAGTGGATGTTGTGTACTTTGTTTTTTAATTGGTTAGTAGAACATCAGATTTTACAGAGAGATATTTTTCCTAAGACGTTCTATACTTAAAATGCTCATCCATGCTGAAAAAGACCTTGTTAAAATCCTGACTGTGAGAACAGCATGTGCTCAGGCACAAAATTGATAAGCAAAGAGCTGTATTTGCACCCATACCCTCTGAAATATTGAGCTACCTCGCGTCACAAAAGTGGAAATGCTTTGATCAGCCTCTGCTCCTCCATCAGAATTTGCAGTGTGAAGTCACTGGGATTTTGTCCTCCGAAGTTATTTAGAGGCTTTTTGACAATCCCGAATTTAGGGGCCTAAATCTTGGTGGAGCAGCCTATCTTTAGGCTGCAACTGTTGGCAGGTTTGGCATGTGTGTTAAAGAAGTTCACGACAACTTTGCTAATGAAATGAAAGCCTCATTCACTCTTCGTTGTTAACGCCGAATTGATTTTGTTTCGATGTGACAAAGATTTTATGCCCCTATGAGAGGCATTTTTTAATCAAAATGCTGTAGGAGTTCCTGAGGCTTAGCTCGCTGGCTATTGACGTGAGTAATGCCACAGAGCTGCTGAAGGGTTCACGGAATCAGGGCCTCTGTTTGCAGCATTTGGGGATCTTTGCGGTCTTTTAAAATTCCAGTGAGATGCCATGGCAGGAGTGGCAGTTCATTTATATTTCACTTCGCTGGCCAATAGAAATTGACATCTGTTCACATGAGCTTTATTGGATGAGCTTTACAGGTTGTCTCTCCACCCGGGGTTTGACAGCAGAGTTTCCCTTCTCCTAGATGAGCTGCCCACCGAGGCTACTGAAACCCACCTGCCCTGGCAAGACTTATTTTCAGGTGGTCTTTATTCAACGTCGCTTCCTCTGTGGCATTTATAGACGTAGCCAGGCCACCACACCCAGATAAGAGCAGCCACCAGTGGTCCATGACTGCTTAATGGATATTCACATCTGTCCTGCATCCGCAAAATGTTCCCCTTCCCGCCACCTGGGAGAAGCCTCATGGGAGTTGGTCATTCCTTCCCTGCCCTCCTGTTTGATACATGACCTCGTGCCAGAGCTGCTTGGCGCAAACAGCAGCAGCCGACCGCAGTTCGCGGCGATAAAAAGATAGCAGTACAGTTAAAAGAGAGAGTGGAGAAAACTACCATTTGACCCATCCTAATGCACAGAACAGAGACTCAGCCAGCTTCAAGAAAGGAAATCACTGTGATTTGCATGCCAGAAACGAAGGTGTTCAGATGCTCAAATGGTTCTGTGACGGGAAACAAAACAAGGTTGCGAGTGGCCCCGTGCCATTTGTCCCAACCGAAGACCAGTTGAGGGAGACGTGGCTACGTTGGCATGGACACGTCCAGGGGAGACCGGAGGGGTCTCTATGTAGGCTGGCCCTTTCCATGATTGGGGCGGGAAGATGATCAAGGGGGAGGCCAATCATTCGGCACACGGACCGGATATCAGTGGCCTGCTGGCCTTGGGATCCAGGAATCTTTGAAAAACCCAGTCCAGTCCCAGGACGTGTTTTCTCACGTCAGCAGATGGTCCCTTAGAACTCTCTCCATATCCCTCAATCCTGACACAGCCCAGGTCCCCGCTATTCCAACCACAGCTCTGCCGGCACCCCTCAGTCCTGTCCCCCTGCTATCGCCCAGCTCAGCTGATTCCCATCCTGTAGGACTGGGATCCCCACCCAATCTCCCATGGGCTCACCCCACTGCTAATGTCCCTCAATCAGTGCCCCCCCCGCTATTCCCGTCTATACACTGCAGAGCAGTTTCTACACAAGCGTCCTCCAGGAGGAACCCACAACCCTTGGGAGCCGCCCGAGCCTGCTCCTTGGCGGAGACAGACAGAGGCTCCCCCAGGTCTGTGCAAGCAGAGCTTGAAGATGGGGCGAGCCGGTGTGAGGGGCCAGTGTCAGGGGCACTCCCAGGGAATCGGCTCTTTGCGCCATTGCTTAGCGCTGCCAGGGCGCTGCCGAGACCTTCTCTGGAGAGCCCGGAGCCTGCCTTCGTGGCAGATTTAGTGCTTGCGTGAGCGAGGGGCCCTGCCGGGATGGCAGCAATGGGGCAGCAGAGCCAGGAGCTGGGAAAGCAGCAAATCACTGAGCCATGCTCGGCAAAAGGTCGGGAGGGAGAATTTACAGCTGGGCGCTCGGCCAACGGCTCATCAGCATTCTGGGCTGGCGCTCGCAGGAGCAAGGCAGGGAACCAGGTGCCAAATCTTTCCTCCTCGTCCCACCTCACACCCCGTGCACAGGCAGGGACTTCCTGGGAATGGCTCTCCGGTGCCACTGGCCGTTCAAGGCAGTGTTAGATTTACCAGGGGCTGAGGCAGCACCGCCATGCGGGACCCAGACTCCCTGGGGAGGGCACCTTGCATTGTACAGTTACCTGTGGGGAGCCTCCCTCTTACCAAGCCACTGGAAGCGGCTTGTGGGCAGGGCTTGCTCTGTGCAACCGGGCAGCGTTCTGTGCGACTGGGCGGCCTGCCTCCGGAGGGTGGGGGCCCTGTGGTGAGCGCCACAGTGAGGGCCGGACCTGCAATGCCATGGGGCTGCGGCTCGCTGTTTTCACACGCTGTGCGCACACACAGGTGAGGATGTGCCTGGGTATGGGGGGTGTGCCTGGGCATCTGAAGGGCTGGACGCCCTGGGGAGCTGGGTGTGCCCCACTCCCCTGGATTCCAGTGGGATTGGGGGTGGCAATTCCTAACGACATTGCTCCCTAGAATAGCCTAGGAAGAGGGAACTTCTCCCACACATTACGTAATGAATGCTATAGAATGCATGCTGCATCCTACATACCCACCCTAAGTGCTGCCCGCTTGGCACCAAATATCATCCCAGGATGACCCTGGCTTTGGGCCGCGTGCTGGCTTCCCAGCTCCACACACAGACGCTGGCTCCTGGGAGAATGGCATACATGACAGGAGTGTATTAATACGAATAAGGGAAGGCAGCACCACCGTTTCCTTTGCTTTTGTTAATCAGTTTGTTTCCGTCCCTGATCCCAAAATGAAATGAAAGCTCTGTTTACCTTGCCGAATCATCATTTGCTCCAGCAGGTAAAATGTTTTCGGCAGAGAATTAGTGGAACCGTGCACAGATTTGTGTTGAAAACATGTGCATTTTTTTTTCCACCAGAGGATTGATATGAAATGAGCTGGAATCTCAGGCTCTGTGTTTAAATAAAATATCATCCCAAGTTTAAACCAGCCACCCACACACGCGGCTGAGACACTGCGGCCCAGAAAGGAGTTCAGTTTTGTGATAGCAGAGTTTCATGGTTTGCTTGCAGTTGATTAAAATGTGAATTTACAGTTGCCTGGCATTTGGGTGTTGCTTAAAGATTGAGGATGTGCTGGAACGGTTCAGAAAGGAAAATCAGACCTAAATGTGAAAGAAAGACGGTCACGTGTGTGTTCTGGGAGCTGGATTCCTGCTCAAGAGCTGGACTGGATTTGGGACTGTATCCCCCCCTCAAAAAAGAAGGCATCAAATTGTGTTCTGCAGTGTAAGTCGGTGCAGAATTGAGCCCTCCCCCATATCTGCCTCCAACAACTGAAAATAACTCTGGCACCTCTAAAATTTGTAGCCCAGGAGAAGAAAGACATGATCTAAACCTAATTTATCAAAACCAGCCTTTGCAACTAAAAATTAATGCTTCGTATGACCTAAATGCAGCTTGAAAATAACTTTTGTCTACTCCAGTCGGTGCCTCACGTGTCTATTTGCAAACATTTCAAATGCAGTAAATTGAGAGGAAACAGAAATCAGGTTCCTAAGTGAAGCTGCATACATCCAATAAATGATGGATGAGGAAATCCGTTTTTAAAGGCATGCTGCTGTCTGTCTCCAGTGCTGAGACAGAACATAATGGAGCCCTCACTTATTTGGGTTGAGGAGAATGGAGGGAGATGGCAGTGACCTCTGATCTCTGCTCATGGTCACAGCTTGCTCTCCTCACTGAGATTTTACCAGGTAGAGACGTCCTAAAAGCGAGATGTTAAACGTGGAACCTGGAGCTAATGGTCACCAGAAAACAAGGGACGCAGAGAAGGCCGGAACAGTGCACCGGGCTCTTAGAACCACCGTTGGAACCGAAAGAACTTGCCCTGCCAATCCACTCTGCCAGGAGACAAGCTCTGGAGGGCACTTTTCAAAGCAGGCCCTGTCCTGCAAGGGGCACAGTGGCCCTGTGCACCATGCAGGTTCAGGGCCATGGGCCAGATCCATCAGGCGCTGTGGACTCGCAACTCTCATTGACTTCTGGGGCGACGCGCTTGTGAGCATTTGCCTGCCGTACACAGGACGCCCTGGCTGGAATGATGCTGCGTCTGGGGTGGGACTCCGCAGCGGCTTAACAGCGCACAGCAAAGCGACGCAAGAGCTTATGACAGGCACTGACAGTTGCATGGGTTTAAAGGCCAGAATGGGCGATGGTGACCATCCAGTCTGATATCCTGGATAGCCCTGGCCAGAGACATTACCCAGGGATTTGTGCACATAGTTGTGCATGCCTGGCCAAGCTGGGGCTGATCTCTCAGGTGGTGACTCAACTTTGCGAGAGCCATTGGCCTAGACCTGATATTGTATGATATGGTATGGTATCCTGGTATGATGTCACCTGGAATTTGGACTCGGGGTGTGTGTCTACACTGCAAGGCAAGGCCCGGGTTAGCGGGACTCAAGTCAGAGGACTCATGTTAGGGAATCCAGGGCTGGAGCACCTACACAGTATTTAAACCCCACGTTAAGACTTTTCCGGGGCTCTGGCGTCCACGCTGCAGTGCGCAGACCCGAGTCAAAGTAACCCTAGCCCAGCGTGCCTAGCGCCCCTGAAACATGGCTGCTCTAGCGCTGGGACCGTGGTGCACTGAGGAAAAACTTTACTGCCCTTTACCCACCCTGCGGGGGGTAGCCTCTGGATTCAAGAAAGGGGAGTGCAGATGGTTGGGCATTGTCCCGTGGCATTGTGGGATACTTTGGGATGTCTACACTGCACAGCAACAGGGCTCAAACTCTGGGTCCCAACTTGACTTGACCTTAGCCCCTCCAGCCCTGCAGGACCTGGGGTCCGAGCCCTGGGTTAGCGCAATTGCAGCGTAGACCAGTGTTTCCCTGCACCTGGACACTAATGCTCCTGTTGCTGTCTCAGTGATCCAAAGGGGCCAGGAGCTCCGTGCCACTCATTCCCCCCACATCACACCCCCTTCCCTGGGCAGCAGGCTGCCTCCTCCTAGTCTGGATGGGGGGCCCTGGCAAGCCATATCTCGGGCCCTGGAGCATTAGAAGAATTAGATGGAGACCTGCTGTATGAAGCACCGCCCTGGCACCTGGACGCTGGTTGGAGCAGTGTTTCTTAACGATGGGTGGCAGGAAGGGTCTAGGTGAGTCACGTGTGCCCTGGGGACCACTCAGTTCACATTCAGTGCTTTTCCTGCCCTG
Organism: Mesoclemmys tuberculata; assembly: GCA_007922155.1. Lineage (NCBI taxonomy): Eukaryota > Metazoa > Chordata > Testudines > Chelidae > Mesoclemmys > Mesoclemmys tuberculata. The sequence goes on from ML675638.1 coordinate 7,174,240, forward strand.
CTCTTTTCCATCAGCTTCATGAAAGGCAAGCATGTCGCGAGAGAGGCAGAGCTGGGGTGTTCCAGCCAGCACGGTGGGTGCTTTGATACCAAGGTGATGGGCACCGTCTAAGGGCCTCAGAAGAGCAGAACAGAATCTTTCTTGTGCTCTGAGCTGAGGTGGGTTAGCGTTGAGCCGATTCCTCTCCTCATTTCCAGATGGTCCCCCCAGGTCAGTGACAACTGCCAGCAAGTCCTGCTTTCCAGATGGGGGGGCAGGTCGGCGTGCATTAATGTCAATGAAACGAGGGCTGGGCCTTGTTGCAAAATGACTTTGGGATTTCAATGACCATTCCTGCAGAGCGTGTTCATGTGGGTTGAAATTTCTCCAGCTTCTTGATGACAACCTCCCCTCCCCAGTTTTTTGGTAGTTTGAAAAACTCCTCAGTTTTTCAGCAAAATTGTCCAGGTTTTGCTTTTTGAAAACTGCACTTTGGGACGTTAAGCAGAAGGCGTGGGGGTTTTTTACCCCAAAGCGGATTTCAAAACACAAAACTATGCCAGGTTTTCTTAGAAAAAAACAAAATATCTTCATGGGAAATTAAAAAAACAACAAACGTTGGGAAGCTTCCAACAGCTTGTATGTTTTGCCCGGCTCCGCTCCGAGGTGAGCAGCTCTCAGGCTGGGTGTCAGCTCCAGACTGCTGCTGCCCTGGCTTCATGCCCAGCTGGCGAGGGAGAGATTTCAGCCTGAGGCCGGTAGCCAGGGCTCACTTCCACTCTCTGGCCAAAGGCAAACCTTGCTGTGCTTTGCTGATGGGGTCTGTGGCCGTTCTGGCCCTGCCTTTGCTGCCGTTTCCTTGGGGCCCAGCGCAGTGGGCTGAGCGCCCCATGGCTGTACTCCGGCATCCCTCCGTGGCTGAGAGCCTGCTGAATTGGGGTGGGACATGCTCCCAAGTGTCTGACTGCCACGTGTCCATGCAAAACCCCCTCTTGCATTCCCCACCAGCCCTCCGCCAGGTCCTTTCCTTACTGACGAGGGCAGAGCCCGCACTCAGGGAGATCCCAGGGGAGCGCGGTGTCAGCAGGAACCGGGCACACGGTGTTCCCAGAGAGGGCTCTGTGCGCACCTGGCTCCAGTCCGTCAGCATCCCAGCTATGCCAACCCACGAGCCCCCCACGGCTTGGCCCAGGCACCTCCCTCCTGCCCCACAAGACACTCTTCCCTTCTAGTCCTGGCCCTGGCCTGAAGAGAGACCTCCACCCACAATGGTGTGGTTTGGTGGGACAAACGAATGCCCTAGAGATGGGAGAGCACCAGCACCCCATAAGCTAAGGGGGTATCATTAGGGGCCCATGACAGATTTCTTGATTGGAAAGCTGGGGCATGTCCCTGCTGTGTCCTTCCCAATCCCACCCATGCCGATGGCTCACTGGGTTCCCTGACCCCTTCCCTGCTGCAGCACCGTTCCCTATTGCACCCCCACACCCATTCCCCACTGCGCCCCCAGGAACCCTAGTCCCAACTGCACCCCAACACCTATTCCTCACTGCGCCCCCCTCCTCACTGTGCCACCCTCCACCCGTTCCCCACTGTGCCCCCAGCCCTGGCTGCGGGTGGCATCTCTAGCTGCCAGAGCACTGCTCACAGACCGAGGAGTAATGTTCCCACGTGAGAACTTGTAGTAAAGAAAACGTTTCAGCTTTAGTAACACCTGCCCTGAAAGTGGGGGTCCCCCTCACCCCCAACCCCCCAGCCCTTTGTGGCTAGCCCGCCGGGGCTCAGGTTAACAGGTTGGCGGGGGTCCTGCTGGGAGGGGGCCGTGCAGAACAACCGTCGGTGACGAGTGTAACAGGTGCTGAGATCTGCTGGTGGGAAATGCTCCTTGCTCCCTTCAGCGCAGCATCCCATAATAGCGTGGCCTTGCCCTGGGCGTGGCTGTGCACTACCAGCTCCGGCCAGCTCCCTCCTGGCACAGAACCGTGGGGCGTACAGCCTGGGCCGGGGAGGGCCATGCGGAGGCTTGTGGCCTTGGGTCACTTCTACCCCTCCTGCTGTGACCGGAGCACGAGGACGGGGCTGCTGGGGAGCATTGGGTGCATGGTGCGGAACGGCCACATATTGCCCCCCCTGTCTCCATGGGACCTCCTGGCTCCGAGGAGAGCCCATAGAGCAGAGAGCGCGCTGCATGGAGAGTGTCACACAAGGGCTTCAGATCCACTGGCCAGCAGAGACGTGTCCCTATGAGCCGCTGTCAGCCGGGGCTTGGCTAGATTCCCCATCACTTGGGGTCTTTACAGTGCAACCGGGCATCTCTGGCCGCAAGCTTGGCTCGAGCGATCCCCCAAGTGCTGGGCGGGATGCGGGGCTGCCTGGGTGGGATCTCTGCAGGCACTCCGGCTGGATGGTTGCGATGGGCCGTAACAGCTGGGATTCTCAGAGCTTCCTTGCCGAGTCCAGAAGCGGGTCTTTGCCCCACTGGGATTGTATTTAATCAGTGAATTTTTTCTTGGGGCTAGACGCCTCTCTCAGGGCCTACAGGGGGCACCCACCTGGCCCTTTAGACCCAGCTGCTGAGTGTGGCATAAATGGCTGGACAGACAGAGACGTGGCTATTTTTCCTCCTCAGCCTGGCACAGCTGAAGGAGCCAGAGATGTGGTGTCGGCCCCTGGCTGCTTCCAACTGGCATTTGCTTCGCTGCTGCAACGCCCACTGTTCTTTCGGCTTGCATGGGCTGGGCCGCGTGAAGCCCCTTGCTAGCACTTGGCAGCTCCCCTTTCACTCCATGGAGGAGGGCGGGGGCGAGGCGTTCACCTGCGAGGCCATGACAGGCGGCTCCGGTAGCAGCCTCGCCATTTTGTCGTGTTTGCTCTTTTGCAGGAGTAGCAGAACAGCTCGGCAAAGAGGCATTTGTCAATTTACATAATTAAAGCGCTGCAAACGCATCCAGATTCACAGCTCCCTGCGCCAGCTCCCCTGAGACGCACCGCCTCTCTCCCATGAATTATTTAGCAGCAGCCCCATTCCAAACTGGCCCCGTCTCTGTTCTGTTTGGGCTGGATTTCCACTTCCCCAGCACAGCCGGCATGCTTTGGCCGTCCCGGAGTACAGGGGACAGCTGCGTTTTCTACAGGCCCGCCTTTTACTCTGTTCCAGCATGACAGAATGAGGGGGCTGTGGCTTGAAACTGCCAGGCTGTGCAATGAGACCAGGCCAAAGGGTTTCCATAGGCAGCACGTACACCTGTGGAACTTCCTGCCGCAGGTGGGTGGGGAACATTGTGCCCTCTTTGTAGCTGGGCTGTCTCCTGGCTGCAGGTGTGGGCTGAAGGAATGTCTCTGTGTGTCCCTGGCATGGGGCAGCCCCTTCCCTCTCGTGCAGGGCAAAGTGCACTGAGGGTCTGACCAACCTTGGCAAACCAGGCCAGAAACGTGACCTCAGTCAGGACTTGACCTGGGATTCTGCAACTGACAGCTTCTCCTGGGCTCTTCCAAGGACAGGACTTACTTCCATCTGGGCTTGCAGAGAGTTGCCGGAGCCCAGCAGCCCTGCCTGGACACATCCATCTTCCCCACCCAAGGAAGGACGGTCAGAGCCCCGTCCACGTGACAAGCGGCAGTGCGATTCCTGGCTTCCTGGGTCGCTGGCTGGGGCGGTGACTGCACAAGGATGGGGTGGTGAATGCAGCATTAACCCTGGCCTGGGCTCCCGTAGGGCCTGGCCTTCCCTGGGTGCCATGCAGGAGCCGTGCCCTGGGAGAGAGCTCACACCTAGGCCAGAGTGCTGGGGCGGGGCCATTTTGGCCTCCTCTTAAACCATGGGCCCCTTGGTCCTGGGAAATGCTAGTATCAAAACCATGGTTCGATTTTCCTACCCATGGCACACAGGTAGCAAGGGTGGGCATGAAGGGATGGGGGGTAGATTTGAGAGATAGATAGATAGATAGATAGATAGATAGATAGATAGATAGATAGATAGATAGATAGATAGATAGGTGTGTATGGGGATGGCCGGATGATAGATAGAGGGTGTGTGTGGAGATGGATAGGTAAAGAGAAGTGTGTGCACGGGGCTCGATGATAGCTATTTCTCAGATATCGCATCTCTTGCGGTTGCATAGTATCTGCTGATAAAATCCCACCCCAGAGAAATACAAATATTTGTTCTGCAAATGCCCTTCAGATTAGCTCTGGCAGGTCGCCTTTTCTAAATTCAGTTTAGACTTTCAAAGGAGCGTTTGTTTCCCTTCCCAGCGCACAGCCACAGCCAGCCCCTTTCTGACAGGCAGCAAAAGCAATGCTTTTAATTTCTCCTTTGCAAACCTTTTAAAACCCCTGCAGGTTCAGAACGTTGCAGGCTGTTCCCTAATCCCAAGACAGCTAATGATTTTCCTGCTGTCTGAATCTTCAGAGGCAAGGCCGCTGTACGAGGACCGGGAGAAGACTCCATGATTTCATACTACACTGGGTGGTTTTAGTGAATACAGACAGATCCAGCTGGTTCCTGATATTTGTCTGCAAAGCACAAAGCAATATTGCAAGGATGGATTGAAGAGAAAAGGATTAATGCAATTTCTGCTTTTAAAAAACGTAGGAAATTACACACAAAAGTTACAAATAAGTTGCAGCTGGCACTTGAAAGTTAGAAGATGCCGGAATTAAGGTTTCCTGTGAAACCTTCATTCAGCCCTTTGAATGTCACAACAGCATTTAATTATGGGATCATATATTGTTTGTTTTGCAGGCTGCTACCCCATTCATTGCATAGACTGGACAGGTATAAGGAGAGAGAGGCTGTGGACTGGTAGTTAAGGCATTAAACTTGAGAGTAGGTTCTGTTCCTGGCTTTTCCCCAGGCTTCCTACATGATGTTGGTCCAGGCTGTCTCGTAGCGTGTATGCACAGGGGGGACAGAATTAAGAACTGTGGTTCTGGCACTTGCTAATATTTAAATGCTGGGCTTTGCACCCAAATGGCAGCTGTGGTTTGTTTCGAATGGATGCAGCCTGTATTCCTGTGAGCCTTCACACACAGACGTGCGAACGCCACACTCATCAGAAGGTGCGATCTCACGGGTGGGCGTGAAACCCCGTGTTGGTTCCATCTCCCATCACGTGCCTTGACTTGGCCGATGTGAGAGATGGTGTAATGTTGCTAGGGGCTGGCTGTTGTGACAAACCCTTGGCTAAGACTTTTCACAATAGGGTGGCAGTGCAAATATTCATCTGTTTTTGAAGAGCCTTCTGCTGCTGATGTATTATTTATACGGCAGGAAATTAGACCCAGAGGAATGAAGTCTTCTTCAAATAAGTTTGCTAATTCTGTCAATTAAGAATGCACAGGCTGCTGGGTCCCTGGTTTCGGGAGAGCTGCAGAGAAAAAGCAAGTAGCCTTTGGCCATTGTTCTGATGTGTGACATAGATGGTCACCACCCCGAGCAGCACTACAGACATTTCAGCTGGAGGGAAAGGATCTAGGTTCCTGACTGCAGCTAGTAGGGTCCGGTCCTAAAATCTTTGCACATAGAAGCTTTCGGTGACATCAATGGGAGGGGCTCAGATGGGAGACTCAGGGCTGCAAACAGAGAAGGAAGGACGAATGCTGCAGCGCTGGGAAAGGAATATTAAACCCAGAACGTGCCGCCTCTCGTTGTTACATTTCGCAATGAAATCTGGTGCATTTCATTATTAGCAAATGGCTGCCAAAGCCAGGAGACTATTGTTATGAGCTGGGGTCGTTTACTCCCTAATTAATGTTGTAATTCTTCATGTGTTCCCAGTGCAGTTTTTGAGCAAATGAGGTGGAATGTAATTAATATAAGAAGCAGCTTCCCCCTCCCTCTTTACTATCGTGCTCAAATAATTGTAATGTGTACACAGACCTAGAGGGAAAGTGTATTCACAAGCAATGAAAAGGGGGGCTCTCAGAGCCATGAAAAGGGACATTTTGATATAGCCATGGAATGGCGCATTCTCAGAGCTCTGAAATGGAGCATCCTCAAAGCTGTGAAATGGGGCGTTTTCACACTGCCGTGAAATAGGGTGTTCTCAGAGCCACCGAATGGGGTTTTCTCAGAGCTGTGAAATGGGATCTTTTCACATGGCCATGACTCAGGGTGTTGTGAATTGTGAAATGGGGTGCTCCCAGAATCATGAAATGGGGTCTGATCAGAGCTGTGAAATGCGACGGTTTCAGAGAGCCGTGAAATGGAGCGTTCTCGGAGCTGTGAAATGGGGTGTTTTCACTAGGTGTGAAATTCTCAGAGAGCTGTGAAGCGTGGTATTCTCGGAGCCATGAAATGGGGCGTTCTCCTATAGCTGTGAAATGGGGCGTTCTCATGGAGCCGTGAACTACCATGTTTCCACAGACCCAGAAATGATTGTTTTTTTCTCTAGTTGTGAAACCTCTTCTCGGCGAGTTGTGCAGAGCACAGCCACACATAGCTGCGCAAGAGCAAGTTAGACAGGACGGGGGTCAGTTGACGGGGCTGCCAGAAGATGTTCAAAGCTTTTGTAGGCTCAAGAAGAAATATGATAGACACAGGGAGAGCTGAACTCCATTCCCACCCACAGTGGTATTCACGTCGAGTGAAACTTGCCTACGTGCTGTTAGAAAGGCGAGCCAGCACGTGTGTAATTCTGAAAGGGGTCCCTTTATCACCTCTTGTCTCCTAAGGTATGGACAGACTGACTTCTAACTTCCCAGAGCATCAACTCTGAGGTCAAACCAAGAGATGTAGGCTTGGTCCTGAACCACAGGATTTCCCTAAATCACAAAGGGATTGGTCCCCATTGGACGTGCAGCTCTCCTGGCCTCCAAAGATGGAGGTAGTCTCCTTGGATGATTGAGTGGACCATAACCCATTTTTAGGCTGTTTCCAAGTCCTTCCGATTCAGGTTAACCAAACCTCTCTATGGCTAGCCAAGGTCCCTTGTGCCAACACAATGGAGGGTGGAGTGTCAGCCCCGTGGGAAAATACCCTCATCCTAATTCGCTCAATAACCATCAGAGCAGAGTTAATTCCGGTGAGCTGCCATAATAACATAGTATTATATGTATATAATAAGTGTATAATTTGCACTTACATCAGATGTTACCATCCCTGGATCTCTAGAGAGGCAGGCCAGGGCGTTATCCCCACTGCTTCACAGCTGGGGATTGTGGCACAGGGAAGTGACTTGTCCAGGATCGCCTGGCAGGGGAGGAATTCAGTCAGGAGCAGAACGCAGGCTGCTAATGTCTAATTCTGGGCGTTACCCACGGTACCGTGCTGTTGCCGCGGAACAGAACTTCTCAACGATTCCCACCCTGGTGCAATATCACTAGTCCCATTAGCGGTGCTGCGTCTGGGGGCAAAGGTCTCCGGCAAGTAAGAATCGACCGTCACTGGGTGTGAATCAAAGGGTGTGCTGCCCTGGCTGATAAATGCCAGAATAATCCAACAGTTCCATTCAGTGTGGGCTTGTGCTTCCAGTCCGGTGTGGTGACCACGCAAAGAAGGGAGCTGGCTCAATCCCAAGGGAGGTGCTTTGCAGAGAGTGCCCTGGGGTGGTTAAACCTGTGTCTCAGGCTATGTCTACACTCAAAAGGGTTAGCTGGCCTAGATGTACTGGGAGAGCTATAATGGCAGACTTCCTAGTGGAGATGTGGCGTTTACTGACAAGAGTTCGCTTAAACCAGTTCCCCAAATGGAATAAACTATCCTGGCAAAAAGCCTATTTTGCCTATATAACTGCGTCCACACTAGGGCTTTTTTTATGTTGGTCGCAGGGGTGTGTGTGTGTGAATCTTTAGCTTTACTGGCGTGAGTGTCAAGTATAGACCAGGCCTCAGAAGAAGCTCTTCACTAGAGTGGAATCCCCTCTTGGAGGATTGTGCGCCACTCAAATCCCGCGCAAGCCTATAGGTCTGGTGTGAACCCTCTGCACAGGGTAAATGTCCCCCTCTGGCCTTGGGGTCTTTTTCCCCCCTCAGAGTCCTCAGTGCCATCTGATGGCTGTTTAGAGGCCTGTCTAAAGTGAGCTGTGGATCTCAGGTCAGGACACAGGTGTCCGTCCAGGCAGAGAAACCAAAGAGTGAATGAGCACGGAGACCGACCTGTCTCCATTCACCTGTGCCTCCAAAATGGGTTTCCTGGGTCAGAGTGGGCAGAAAGAGATGGGTGGGGAAGTTTGGCCTGTATTTGCTGATGTGGTATCTCCTCTGTGACGGTAAAGGCTCCTGGTCTCTGAGGTCCTCAGGCCAGGTCCAACCCTCAGATTCAGTTCACTCAAACCGGTTTTGACAGGCAATCGGGAGCGGGCAGGACATGGCAGGGAGCTGGACGTCACCAAGGTCAGTCTAGCAAGCACTCAGATAACAAAGAGTTCAGCAGTCTCCAGACGGGAGATGCCAGCAAACTCGCTTAACGCTTGTACCCGGTGCAATGTGCCAGGGGACCTTGCTCCCCACTCCACGGCACAAGCACCTGCCTGGAGAGCAGGATGGATTCTGCTCCCTCACGTCAGTCCCTCCTCAGCTCAGGAGATTTGTTAACTCACACTGCTCAGGTCTTTGACAGCTCCTTGACGAAGACGCTGAGTGCCAGGCCCACCCACCTGCCTGCCGCTCCTCTGGGCTGCTGCGTTTCACCAAGGATGCAGTCGCTGAGCCCCGTTGCTGAGCGGGAGTTTGCAAAACGTCCCCGCCTTCCGCAGGTGGGACATGGATGCCATTGCAGCGTGAGAGCCGTCTTGAGAAAGGCGTACATCAAACTGGCTACTTAAAGGGCCGCCTGGTGCGGGGCTGGGTGTGGGAAGCGGTCCTTCATCTTTTCTGTATTGCTGTATGCAATGCCATTGCCCTGGACTGGAGTGGAAAGACGGGCATAACCGCAGGCTACAGGCCTCTGATATTTATGGGGTGCTGGGAACTCCTGGAGGGAACGGGCCCCATCCAGCTCTCAGTGCCACTGCCATGTATCAATGGAGGCGAGGGCACTGGGTTAACGTTGGGGCCCGCACGAGCAGAATCCAGCCCCATCACGCAGCTTGGTCGTTCCGAGGCTCTGATTTGACTGGGTGATTAGGCCTGGAGACAGGCGTTCTCCCTCTGCCATCCACTCAAGCAGGAACACAACGAGCTCTGTTTGCTGGATCCACCCCTCACCCCTGCCCTGGTTCCTCCTCTATAGCTCAGAGACTCAGTGTTGACAGCTCTCATGAGCTTATTGTGAGTCACGTGATATTCGGTCTTTTTGTTAAACCACGAGCTCCTGGAGTCATGGGGTTTTGTCAGTTTTTAACCCTCGTAGCTGTGGGGGAAGCTGGGATAATTGGCCCCAAAGATTCACACACCAGAAGGGGGAGAAAAAGGTCTTTTAAAAAATCCCATGATTTTAAAGGGGATCTCATGATTTTGGGGGCCTGACTGTTGGACTGTGGGGGTTGGTGATACTGTAGTGGCCTGTGTTATTGGAGCTGGAAGTGGCAGTTCTCTTCCCCTGTGGATGTGTCTGGGCTTCTTGCAGCTGCTGGCAGTGCTGTCCATATTTGTGCAGCTGCAGAGCCTCCCACACTGGTACCCAGCTGTGACACTCTCTGTCCTGCTGCGTGGAGGAGAGCTAGGCGGTGCCCAGCTGGTGGAGAGGTGCAGGGAGCATTCCATGTGATGGTTGGTCGGCGTGTACCCAGCACTTCCCTCTGCAAGACAGAGTAGGTCAGAGTTGCTCATGTGTAGCTCCACAAGCCTGCCTTGGGCATATGAGCTTGCATCCTGCTGGTAGCGAATAGTTCCCGTTAACTTCCCGGGCACAGGCCTGTGGTTGCAAATGATCCTGCGCTCTCTTTATGCTGTCAGTCTGCAGTTTCACTGGTGGTTGAGATCTGCAGTGGGTTCCCACCCACTTCACGACCCAGGCCTATATCCCCTTCCAAGGCCCCTATTCTGACAGATGCTCCATGGGCTACTTGCTCAGTGCTCCAGAATCCGAGCTTTCCTTAAACCAGCAAATTTCTGGCCCTTATAAGCCAAAGCCGGGGCAGCTGACACAGTGATGGCTTTAGAGTTCACACGGTCTGAAACAATAGCTCTAGCAGTGGGAATGGCCCCATTCTTGAAAACTTCTGTTCACTCTGAAACCTAATGACAGCAATATGTCAATGGTAACTGTTTCACTGATGATTGTTTTAGCAGAAACACACAGCTCTTGTGATAGTCCCACAACACCAAGCCGCCTCCCATGCCTCTCCAGGTGCCAAAGCCTCAAGGGCCCTCTCCATCAGCTGCCAAAACCTCTGTATTTTCCCTGTACAACATCCACCGTGCAGGTGTCCCTACCAGAGCACTGTCCCCTGGCAGTGTTATGTCTGTGCCTGCAAGGTTGGATGCAGTGTTCTTGGCCGTAGCGAAAAGAGCAGAGCCTCCCCTCTCAGCCCCTCAGCACATCCCCACCTGCCGGGACTCGCTAATTGCAGGCTGCACGTTCTGGATCCACCAAGCCCAGCTTTGATTTTCTGAATATGCTAAGCCTGAGAACGGTCCAGCTGCCCCGTATGACCCATGGACAGAGAGCAGCACATCCTCCCTCCCTTAACATCACCACACTTCACCAGCCCCTTGGACAGCGCACGAAACCCACCAGCTGAGAAAGGGCGACCGAATCAGCTCTGGCGTGCAAAGACTGCAGCTCATTTATTGAGTGAGGGAGAGGAAGGCAGCTGCCAGGCTCTCCCTGGCAGCCTATTCCTGCTTTGAAGAAGCTCATGAAATATAAACTGTACAGGGCATTAGGCTGCCGGCTGCCCTTCATGCTTATGGAGAAATAAATGCTTTTCTTTTCAGCACTAGTGAATGCTGCGTGCCTAAGCCTCTCCGCCTGAAAACACTGGGTTTGCTATGGAAACCAGGCCTCCCAATCTGACCGCGCTCCAGTCCTCGGCTCGAGAAGAGTCGATGGCAAGATTTCTGAGCTGGAAACAATGAATCTGAGAGTGACAGAGACAGGGACTGGTGCAAAGCCAGCGTCACATCACTGACTTCATTGGAGTCACTCAATTTATGTGGGGGAACTGAGAGCAGAGTTGGGCAAGACAGAGAAAGAGAAGCAGAAACACCATTTCTCTTTCCTTTTCCTTCCGTCACTCCAGCTTGAAGCACATGGTGACACGTCATAATGTTTCTAAGGAGGTACACATTACTGTAACAAAAATAACTCTGCAGACAGTGGTTGCAGTTCAAAGTTTCCTTCTGCCTCTTTGCTGATTGATCTGACTGGTTCTAACATGGGAGAATCACCCAAACTGGCTTTGTCTCGCCAGTCGCTAAAATGGTAGAGACGACTCACGAACTGAATCCACTGCATAGCATTAATTCATTTATTATGATTATTTATTACTTTCTTTCTTTAGCACTGAAGGCCCCCAGTCCTGGGCCAGGACCCCACTGTGTTAGGTGCAGCACAGATCCTTACCAAAGGGCCCTGGGGCGGAGAGGACTTTGGACATTGGATGCCCCGATGTCAGCGACTAGCTGTTTGCCCCTCCACCTGGATGAAAGCTAGTGGCACAATGTTCCTGGCATTGCAGTCCCTGCATAGATCTGGTTCAGCCACACACCCCCATTCTCACCCGATCCCTCCTGTAATTAAAGGTGGCCTTTTTATTTATGAAAGGTTTCCATAATGGCCGGAAAAGGGCCCTTTCCTTCTGACGGACTCGGTGTCAGGGGGTTTCTGATGAGAGCTGTTTCGACTGGCGCCTGCTGGCAGGGGCAGCGTTTGTGAAGGCTCCCGGGCTGCACAAGTTGCTCTCCAACCTCACATCTTTGGCCGTGCCCAGAATCACAAGTGCTGTAATTAGTTCCTCAGTGCAAGGAGCTGGGGAATAGCTGCTGTTCGCGGTGTTTTCTTTTGTGAAGGGAAAGGGACAAAACAGAAGCAGAACCGAGAAGCCTATTTGCTTGTTATATCCCAGAGCAACGGACGAGCGGGCTGCCGAGAAGACGCGGTTGCATAACCTGCTCACGGGCCGTTCATTGCATCCGAAACCTGGTTTCCCATCAGCCTGCTTGTGCCAGTGCTGCTCACAAATGTGCAGGTCGCCAGGGTCCGGCTGGGGCCAGCATTCGGGAACTGCCGGTTCGGGGCCATGAGCTGAACTGGGTTGAATCAAGGGATGCATAGCTTTTCTGGATAAAAGGAAAGTGGAAAAAAAGGCGGCAGTTAGCATGTGTTGGGTTGTCCAGTCAAGGCCTCGGGAGCGACGCAGGCAGTGTCATAAATCAGCTAGCCATGGCTTGGATGGAGAGGGTTTGGGCACTAAAGAGTTAATAGTTTTGTGCGCCTCTCTTGCCATCAGAGACAGGCTCCCATCCTGCCACCCCCTCTCTCTTCCATGTACCTGAGCACCTCACAGTCCGCTCTGTGCTGTAGGGCAGGCCTGCTACCCCATTTCACAGCTGGGCACTGGGACCAGAGCAGCTGCATGACTTAGCCAATAGCAGCTGGGAGAGCAGGGACGTGAACCCAGCTCTCCTGGATCCCAGCCCAGTGCTCTGACCCTTGAACTCTCCTGCCTCGCTCCTACGGTTGTCCCTGCACGCAGTGGCCCGGGCGTGGGTGTGCGTCATCATGTGTGTGCCTAACCCTCCGCGTCACTGACACAATGTCACTGAAACACGCTGGGGACGAGCTGCAGGTAACTTTGCCAGGTAACTTCAGATAACAAAGATCTGTCGAAACCCGGGCTTGTCCACGCACACACTGCAAAGCTCGCAGTGCAGGGCTGTGCTGTTTGGCCGGCTTGGCTGCCGGGGGCGGGGCTGTTCTCGAGGAACGCACCAGTGCCTGCCGTCTCCTCTTCCCTGGCTGGTGCTGCAAGAGACACTGGCCCAGCAGAGGAAGAGAAGAGGGGAAATGCATGTGTTAGTCGGCTTTGGGGGCTGTGTGCTGGGTGGTTTTTTCCCCCAATTTCTGTTTCGGTTGGAGGGAATGAGTTGGGCTGGGAGCTATCGTTTTTGCAGTTGGGTTTGCAGGGGCATGTGCCATGGCACAGGCATCTCTTGGCACTTGTATGGCAGAAAGCGGAGGTGCTGCACAGTGGGCAGGGACGGGGGAAGCCCACGCAGGTCATGCGGGAGAGAACGTTCAGTGCAGCAGATGTGCCCAGAGGCTGTGGGGCATGAGCACAACAGGTCGGTGATCAGGCGAGGTGCTCGCTGGTGGGTCACCACCACAAGCTTTGAACCCAGGCCTTTGCCAGAGGGAGAGATGATAGGATATTGCAATTCACACTGCGCGGGGAGGGACGCCACCTCCCGCCTTCCCTTGAAAGATAAAGCTGGGGCTCTTCTGCTTTGAACGGCCGCCTGCATTGGAGTCTAGGGTCCTCCAATCCCACTCGGCAGGAGGATGACATTCAGGGGTCCCCAAACATGAAGCAATGCAGGATGGGATCTGAGACAGCCGCAAGCTGGAGACTTTTCAGATTTCCTGCCATTCTGGCGTCCTCTCTGTCCCTAGCAGGCGACCTACTGGTGTTGCAGGACACGATGGAGTTCTTTTCAGAGTCACTCTGCCTTAGGAGGCAGCTCTGGGTGGGCATTGAGCCCTCCCATTTGCTTCTCTGGCTGTGAAATTAAAAAAGGCCCCCTCCAGGATGAAACCAAGCCCTCTCAGCATCTGTCATGGAAAGAGGAGTGTGAAGGCCACAGGCCAGTGGTTAGGGTCTGCCCCTATATCCCCGGGGCATGCTCTGTTTGGGGTAGAGAGGGTATCTTGCTGTCTCCTGTCTGGCCAGAAATTCCATTCTGCACCTGAGAAGCTTTCCCAGAAAAGTGTCATTGACACCGACCCTTTCCCATATCAACGTGACAAATTTTGGGACCAATGCTGGACTGGCTCTAGTTCCTGGAGTGGGCCCTGTCCACCAAGCACAGGACGGGGTGCGCCTTGCCCATGGGCACTGTTGTGAGGTGTTGGCTGCATGCGTGTTCTCCCCGTGTGTGCCGTCCCAGCGCCGCACAGATAGCTGACAGAGCAAACCACGGTTGGGTTACCCCATAAACCCAGCAGTCCATTTCAGTAACGAAGGCACCAGGATATGTTTACTGCCAAGAAAGTACAGTAAAAAGCACCCTATAAGTGCTACACGTATGTCTTGGCTCAGTAAACGGCGGGACTTTCCATTCCTCATTCGGCCAGACAAAAATGCTTCCTCTGAGACCCTCTTTTATACACTGCTACAAACAAGTTGTGTATTGCCTTTGTGACGTGTGTAGTTGCTGCCCTCTGAGGTGGTGAGATACCGCCCTTTACCTTGCATGGGATGGTCCGATTGAAACATCTCTATCTATCTATCATTTCATCATCCTGGCCTTAGAGAGGGGTCAGTGAGGCATATGCTTGGATCATTCCTGGTATCGGACTGTTCTGGGACCGGCTTTCTGGAATGTGCTTGCTCTGTATTCTGGGCCGAGCGCTTCTTTAGGAAGACATGATTTTGCAATCCCAGCTCTGGTCTTGCCCGATTCTGTGAAGTCGCACACAGGTTCACAGCCTGCTAGCTTTGCTTTCTAACAGCAGGGTTTGACTGCTACTTTAGCTCAGGCCTCAGGCCTGGCGTGTTTTCCCAGGCCTCATGTCTCAGGTTCTCACTTTCTACTATGGGTATGTCTGCGTTGCAGCTGGAGGGGCCATTCCCAGAGGGGGTGCATGGAAATGCACTAGCTTTGATCAAGCGAGAGCACTCCAAATACAAGTGTAGCTGAGTTTGATTGTGTTGGAGACTCTAGGTTCTCTAGCCACCAGGCTATTTGGAGAGCTGGGGGGTGTATGCTTGGGTGCCTAGCCCTTCCCACTGCCACAGCCACACTGCTCTTGTTCGCATGCAGCTCGATCAGAGCCAGCGCGGGTATGTCTACCCAAGCCGGAAATTACACCTGCAGCTGCAGTGCAGACGTACCCATAGAAGGAGGTGGGGTGTGGGACTGAGCCATCTGTTTCCAGGGGACAGGGTCTCCCCTCGGAGGAGTTTATTACCATCTCAGTGAGCTTCATAACCAGTCACCCACTCATTCGCCCAAAGGAGCAGGGGGTTCCCAGGCTAGTCCAGGCCAGAGCACTACAGGAAGCTCCAGGGAAGGCAGAAAGATCTTTGGTAAACCTCCATGACAACACCAGGCTCTGGTTCACAGACCTCTCCTCGTGTGTACGTCCCAAGGACCCATTCAGAGGGGAGCAGCGGGGGCAGAGTTGGAAGCCATGGGGGAACTTAGGAACTCAGACTTTTTGTTTCTCTTTTCTGCAGAGAGAGACTTTTCCTTGCCCCTGCAAATTAGAAATAACCAGGATTTCACTGAAAACAACTGCAAACTTTGCTGCTAGATAGATATGCAGCCTGGCCATTCCTGGCTAGTGAGTCCAGATACTGGGCTATAAACTAGGGGGGGATGATTGACCCTAAAAAAGATGGAAGATGAGCAAACCCCAGTGACTAAGGGGAATGTGCTGTTTGCATGGAGCTGAAAGGGATAAGAATTATGTGGGGTTATGGGTGGCACAGGGGGGTAAAACAAAAAATCGTGGAACCCAGTGGACCCAAGAGAAAGTAGAATGAAATGAAAGGAACATTCTCGACAGAGAATTGCATTAAACTGTGCCATTGCGACAATGCCGTCTAAGGCCCCATCCTTCACTGACTGTGGATGGTCTAATAGGCTGCACTACCTTTAAAGTGCTGTGGAAAGTTAGAATCACACTTTTCCCACAGAGTTTTTATACCTATAGAAACCTTATTCCAGACTTGTCTGAACCCCTTGGGTCCGCAGGGCCGAACTGGAGACTGGACGTTTTTGTGAGATTTCCAGTATTTCCAACTTCTGCTGGCATGGAGATGCTGTAGGAGAGGCCTTTCTTGCTGAGATGTTTCCAGTTCTAGGAGCCAGGCAGCGCAAAGGCCAGAAGAAATGGGAAAATAATCCTGGAAAATGTCAGTCAGGCTTTGTGAAACCTCCGGAGAGGTTTGTCCCCCCAGTTTGGCAGGAGCTTTGTGACCTGAAGGGTTCACTTTATCCAAATCTCATTCCTAGTAAAGAATCTCCCGCTTGGCCAGCCAGAATTTTGAGATTGGGTTAAAAAATCATGAGATTTTTTTTTTTAAAAACCAACCCATCCTGGAGTCTTTTTATTTCTTCTCTGGTTTCTGAGCCTTTAGGGGAACTTGGCTCATGTTTTCAAGCTTTTCATTGCAACCAAGATCGCTAGAGACTGACTTTAAAACCAACGAAAGCCGAGCTAAATAAATCACTCCAGAAGCTGGGCCTTTAAGAAGAGCACCAAATATTGTGAGACTTGCAAGGAAATCCTGAGAGTTGGCAACACTGAGCCAGAGCCAGACCTCAGACACCAGAGCTGTGACCGTGTTCAGGTTCTGCTGTCTTGTCAACAGACTGTTGCCTGTCCTGTGCTAACCCAGTGAAAAGAGACGGGTGATCAGAGTGGCCCACGCTGAAAGTCAAGGAGACACGTTCATCGTCAGACTGACCTGCTAATTTCAGTGGGAAGTCACGGCACAGGTGGCATTGTCTCCAGGAAAACGCAGGTGATATTTTTGACTTCCTGGTTCCAGCTTCCTCTAGTTTAAAAGCATTTCACAGTTATCTTCTCACTCGCCTTGTTGGTAATGTGGTCGTGTTAGTGGCAGGAGAGCCATGAGAAACCGTCAGTCCTCCCTGAAAAGATTTCTCCTGGAAGCAAAAAAAGGGCAACCGATTCCAAAGTGGTGCGGGGCTGTCTCCCGGGCGCAGGGTCGATGGGACAAGGACACACAGTTCTGCATGGCAGAGGAAATGACTTCCTTTCCTAGCGCCCTGACCCTCAAAGGATGAAGGACTGTATCCCCCTACTTTAGGGACTTATCTATCCCCCATCTTCATCATAGCTGAGCGCCTCCCACTCTTTAATGAGCTTGATCCTCATTGTGCCCCATTGTACAGATGGGAACTGGGGCTCCGAGGCCAGATTTTAAAGGTGCGCGTGGCTCTTTCAGCATGTGAACAGCCCCATTGACTCCCAGCGAAGCACATCCTCCAGCACCTCGCCGAAACTGGCCCACACAGACAGACTAGCTCCTCCCTACGAGGCTGTGTCTGCATATTCAACCCTCACTCTTTGCCATCACTCCGCCTCGTCCTTCGCCGGCATGCCTGTCTAATTTTCTACCCACCCACCACAGCTCTGTCAGCATAATAGCTTCCCAGGTTCCCCCCTCGCACAGACTAGCTGGGGGAGTTAATAGGTGACCCCAGAAGTAGCTACGTTTTCCCAGGCAAAATCAACTTCCATTTCCTCCCATATTCCGAACCTTTAAGGCCCCTTTGAATTTATTCCTCTGTCCCCATTGAAACCAATAGCTCCTCCAAACTCATTAGGGACAAATTTAATTAACCCGCTTTTCCTCTCTTCTCCTGATCACTGGGGAAGATGTCTAATCAGTCTGGCTCTCACAGTCATTCCAGTAGCACTTCACAACTCACTCCCTCTCCACTTACTGCATCACCCATAGCATTATGCTTTAGTTTGGATTATTCAACCATATTTCAGTCCACATGAGAGTGGTTCTAGCCAATCTAGTCTGAATTCATGTGTCAAGTTAAATTTAAGGCGAGACTGGATCAAATGTTTTCATAAAATACAATCTCTCTGTCTGTCTTTTAACACAACAGTTGCCGAAGTGTCTGAGTATAGATGGATTTGCACAGCTCAATATACAGTCTGAAAGGCCAGATTTTCCTTTTGCCTTGGGAGAATCAGGGGCTGAATGTGAGGCAAAGGGTTTTATGTGTTTGAGGATTTAGTCTGGGATCACTTGTTCTTCAGAACCAGCATAAGTACAAACAGTCGCCTAATCCCCAATCAGTTCACTCATTCCCTTATTTTTAAATTCCTGACTGCACTGGTTTTCTCTCCCCACTTACATTTGTCTCTCTGCTGCCTCCTTCACTCACCTGACACTGGCCTCCTGTCTTCCCCACTCTCTGTCCAATGCGGGTGTGAGCGCTTTCTCCTGGTAGTCTGTGCCATCTGTATCAACCTTCTATGTAGGTCTTCTCCTTAGATTTTTTTTCATCATTGACTTTCCCAAGCTTGTGATTAAAGCAGAGGGCTGAGCAGCAGGAGAATAGGCGTAATTCCTAGCTGTGCCACAGATTTCCCGTGTGACATTGGGCAAGTCTCAGCAATCATTTTGTGCCTCAGTTTCCCCATCTGTAAAATGGGGAGTTAATATTATTTTCCTCCTTCAGTTCATTCACGAGACCCTGAGGTGGAAGGCACAAGACAAGGATACAGGGTATCCTTGCTCACACCTCTTCACAAAACCTCCCTTTTCTCCTTTGTCTCTGGCCTGTTGCCATCTTTCTCCGTCTTCTGTGACTTTGGAAACACTCGGGACCATGAAAGGCAGATCTCCAAGCGCACCTGTGTTGTGTCACTGACCCAGTGCAGGGTGGGGTCTTCAGAGAGACAAACCTAGAACCGCCCCTTGTGAGAAAGACTGAACGCGCTAGCAACACCTCGAGAACAGCGTGCAGGATTTCAGACTTATTCCTAGAGCACCCCTTGGGGCTGGTTCTTATTACACGCTATAGGGCACTGAGGATGGATGCACCTGCACTGAAATGGACCCCGTTCCTCTTCCTTCTCTCGAGAGCATTCGCCTTTACCCCCAACTGCTCGCCCCAGGACAGATCCTGGGATCGCTGGAAGGGCACTTCCCAAGCCACAGTGGGCAAGCAGGGAAATCCAGGCTCCCTAGCCAGCCCTGGCTGATCTGGGCCACTGCCGCTACATATCACCTCCCCTTGCTGCTTCCCAGTCCACAGCAGGGGAGGCCTGCAGAGGAGGAAGTGAGGCCAGCTGGCCTTCGCTGCACACAGTGGTCTTGAACTGAAGCAGTAGTCAGACACCCTTCTTGTCTATCCCAGCAAATCTCCCCACAGGGACCTTCCTCATCCAGGATTAGCCAGACCCTAGATGATAGCCTCTGTGGGGCAGCTGGCATCATAAGGGCTCGGTGACAGACATCACCTTCAGCCGGATTTAAACAGAGGAGAAAGCGACAGCGGCTGGGACTTTAATGTGCGCGAATGTCGAGCTGTGCATTTGGGGAGCTGAAATCTCTTAAGGCGACCTCCCGGCTGCTGGGTAAGGGAACTAGTGCAGTGGGATATTGCAAGGCATTTCCAAGAGCAGCGTCCTGAGAGAGCATGGGCACAAACCTCCCTAGAGCTGTGCAAAGTCTGGAGAAAGGCCAGAACAACTGACCCGAGCAAAGGAGGGCATACGGAGAATGGACTGTAGCAGTGTGAGAAGGAAAGACCATTTTTTTGCAGGCCATTGCAGCACATACGTGCCTAAAAGGGGGTCGTATGGACATGGGCAAGAATCTGTTGATGCTGAGGGTATGACGGCACGTCAAGCTGGAGGTGTAATTCCCAGCTAGCTCCTGCTAATCGTGTTCTGAATCCTGCTGTGCTCTGTGATGTCTTGGGGCAGTGAGTTCCACAGGTTAATTAGGTGTTTTGTAATAAAATGCCCTTTTCATAATCTGAGAAATGTTGCTGGTTTAACTCTTTTAACGACTTGATTTTCACTAGCATGACAATGCACACACTCGCCCTGCCTCTTCCTGTCACCTAAAACTCCGGCAACAGGGAACAATTAAACAAAGTTACTTTCCTATGTGTTTGGCAAAAGGCAAGAGCAACATGAAAGTTTCCCTTAATAGCACGAGTAGGTTTCTACTGCCCTAGACATGCCACGTGAGGACATGCAAAGCTACCGCAGGCTGCCAGAGCACACAGCTGAATGGGTTGCTGCAAGCTCAGGAGCTGGAAGTTTGAATTTTGTTTTCATCAAACAGCTCTCGATTCTTTGGTTCTTTTCATTAAGTAATCAGATCCAACAGCAGATGAATTCCTGGCAAGTTGGTGCCACCGTAAGTATGTTGTGATGCCTTCAACCAGCATAAAAGGGCAGCAACATGGTAACACTATTGATGCAGATGATGTTTAACAGATGAGTTTGGATCAGTAACTAATGTCTGCTGCTTTAAAAGGAAGAGGATAGCTTTCGTGTGTCAGACCCAGCTCCTAGAGAAAGAACAAGGAACCTCTGGTGGAGTAAATGCTAAGAAAATCTTTACTCACCTGTGAAATCAGTCTGGCATTAGAGCAAGCTGCCAAGGGAGAATATGGAATAGCTGTCTCTGGGACTGTCCCATATTGACACTAGACACCATCAATCCAGAATGGTTTACAGAGAATGAGGAGTCCAGTCATGGCTCGGTCTCATCTGTTCCTCTCCCAGAGGGTCAGTGCAAGATTGTTTAAAAACCGGCTGAGGAACTCTGGGAATGTTGGTTTTACTTGTTAATAAATCCTAGCAAACTGGAGCTATTCCAGAGGACGAGGTGAAAGCCAATGTCATGTTGCTATTTACAAATAGTAAGGGGGCTGACCCAGGTAACTATATGCCGGTTAGCCTTACATCAATCCTGACCAAAACAGAACAAAAGAAAAAAACTGAAAGGCCGATATAGGGCTTCACCACTAAAGAACTAAAGGATGGAAATATAATAAATACCAATCAGCATAGTTTCATGGAAAATATGTCTCAAACAAACCTGATAGTTTTCTTCAAGTAGGTTAATGATGGTTTATTTATTGATGGTTTTCTGTTGAGGATGTGTCTACAAGTCCAGGACCTACTGCATTAGCTGCTATTCAAATATTTGAACAAAATGACAGTCCCTGCCCCAAAGTATTGATATATCTGTGTTTACGTAATATATGTAGATTTCTGTAAGGTTTTTGACTTAGAGCGGCATGACACTTGAACAAAAAATAGCACTATACAGAATCAATGTAGCTAAATGAATTAAAAACTGGCTAACTGATAGATCTCAAAACATAATTGTTGATGAGGAATCATCACTGAGTGGGGAATTTCTAGTGATGTCCTGCAGGATTGGTCCTCAGACCAACATTATTCCATATGTTATTAACAGTCTTAAAAAAAATATGAACCCACTGCTGGTAATAGTTGCAGATGGCACAAGGATTGTTGATAAATAATCTCCAATTGTTTGGGTCACCAATACAGAGCAATCTGGTAAACTGGTGACAGGTCATCCATTTTGGAACAAACAATATAGGCCATATTTGGAAGCTGGGGAACTGTATTGTGAAAAGCAATGACTCTGAAAAGAATTTGTGGGCCATAGTGAATAAACCAAATGAACATGAGTTCCCAGGGCTGTGCTGTGGCAAAAAGCATGAGCGTGATTCTTGGATGTATAAATAGGCGAATCTAAAGTATGAGTAGGGAGGTTATGTTAACCTTGATTAAAGAGTTAGAAGGCTCTATAATCTAGTAGATGAAGTCCTAACAACATCCAGCGGCTGAAAGTTGAAGTGAAACTTATTCAAACAGGAAATGTGGTGCAAATTTGTAACAGTGAGAGTAAGTAACCAATGGAACAGATTTTCAAAGGCTGTGGTAGACATTCTAGCAATTGGAGTCTTTAAATCGACTGGATATATTTCCAAGAGATATGCTGCAGGTCAAGCAGAAATTATGGACTTGGTGCATGAATAACTGGGTGACCTTCTTTGCCCGGTGTTATACAGGTCAGACTAGATTAACATAATGGTCCCTTTTGGCCTTAAAATGTAGGACTCTATTAATTGTTCCTTCCATACAGTATATTCTGCAAGGCTTCATCAGTCTAGGCTGTTCATAAGTCTAGCTTGTATAGGCTGGGGATTGGAAGCTTTTCTCCAGCGCTATCTTGCTGGTTTCTGTGCAAGCAGGACGGTGTATCATTAGCATCCTATTGTATTCATGTTTAGTTTGGCTTCACAGAAGTCTGCACATCTTAGGGAACTATGTTTATAGAGTTGTGGATGTCTCGATTCATATCTGGTGAGAGAAGATGAGAGAGCCGCAGAGCGCAGCCAAGTGTGTCTAATGCTGAAACTGCAAAAGAGACAATGCAGACATCCGATAAAGGGCAGCAGCATTCAGATTTACACACGTATTAGCACTCAGCCCTGGCTTTTAGCCGGGAATAAGAGAAGGTATTGTGTATGCCACAGACTGCATGTACTGGTGAGCTGGGGAATGAACAGTCACGAGGGCACAGGGAATGATGGCAGAGATTGTGGGGGAAATGAGGATGGAGAAGACACAGGGCTACTGGGGAAGGGAGAAATCTGGGCTGATTTCCTTCTCCCTGAGACGGTGGATGGCTGTATTCTCCGGTGTATGGTGAAACCAGGAGTACTCTGAGAGATATCTTGTGACTCCCCCTTCCCCAGCTGGTTTGTTCCGAGGCCAGCTCCCCGCATCTGGTAGAGACCCCGCCTCTCAGTGTTGCCAATGCCAAGAAATCAAAAATCAGGAGTCAGGTCCCCTCACTGCCTCGAAATCATGAGATTTTACCAAAACCCTCACATTTTAGTCTGTGGATTTATTAACGCCCCTCTATCCTCTGCCAGTGTGTGTAAGTCAACCTTAAATGCGCATAGATGCACTCCTCTCCCTGGCTGCTTGGATGGAGACTCCATTTACCCTGTCCTCACCCCTGAGAGAGGGGAGCTGCCATCCATTTCTTAGCACTGTCTGGACTCTCCGCGCTCCTCGGTTTATTTCCTTTTGGCAAAAGAAGGACCGGGTGGGACTTGGAGAATCATGGACCTAATTAACGCACCGCGAGTCACCCTCGCACACAGAACTTCTCTTCGTGTTCCAGGCGGGTGAGGGGCCGCTTCCCATACTACGGACCTTGAAACTTTTCTCGATCCATCTTATAAGTGATGACTCCAGCACCATCCTTCTCTGTCTGGACTGGGCACCAATCCTCCACTCCAGTCATCCTCTGCCTCTCCCAGCTCTGGGCCACCCCTCTGCCCCACCCCTGCCCTTTCTCCCAGCCTTCTTCCACTCGCCTCCCATTCCTCCTCTACCTCCCCTACTCTAGACCCTGCTCCCCTGCAACCCCTAAATCTGCCTCCTCTTGCTCCCCCTGTGCATGTCTTCCTCCCCTCACAGCGCCTGTGTCCTGCCCAGCCCCTGCCGTGTTGCCCGTGGACCTGGCTTCAGTCTCACTGAGAACAGTGGGAGGCAGGAACCAACTCGGTTAAGGCAGCCCTTCCATGTGCAGCTAGATTGCAGGGAGACGGCCACCCGCTGATGGCTTCAGCCCACTGGCAGAAGTAGGCGGTCATTTTGTAAGGCCCAATTCGCAAGTCATGTGTTCATGAGGCAGATCGCACGCTCACGTCGCTAGCGTCGGGACGGAGCCGCCAGGGTTGGCCACACTGCTCATGCTGCAGCTCCACCGTCTCCCAGGAGCTTGGCACTGCTATGCTGGCCTCTGCCATCTAGGGTGAGCAGTTCTTTCTCCTCCTGCTCGCCAGGTGCTTGCCCTCGCCGCACTGTGGTATGGAGCAAGTGAGCTGCCGCCAGCCCCGTATTTTGATTCTGCCACCTGTCCGGCTTTAGATGCACTTTTACACCCTTCTGATTCCTCCACGGTGCTGAGATCAGGAATATTTGGGTTCCCTTCCCTGGGCATGGTCTCACTCATACAGATCCCCAGGGCGGTCTTGTCCACACAGTTTCCAGAGAGGCCTGGCCCATATGTATTCCTGGGGGAGATGTGGCCCATACATATCCCTGAGAAAGACCTGGCCCATACATATCCTCAGAGGATGCCTGGATTAAACGTACCCCCAGGGGAGGCCTGGCCTGCAGAAAGTAAAGCTATATATTCTCACTTCTCAGGGTACAGTGGCTGTCGCTGAAGTTGGAGATCAGTGGTGATCCCCATCCCATGGCCCCATGTGGGGACTCTGCCACCTGCGTCAAACAGGCACACTTCCTGGTGGAGATCAGCAATAACCCCCTGGCTCTTTGATGTAGGGTCTTTTCTATGGATGAGCTTTGCCTGCAGTGCACGTCTTGTCTATGCCCACAGAGGGGAATCTGCAGAAGTGTCTGAATGGGTCCAGCTTCCCTACAGTGGCTGCTCTTTCCCGTTTATTCTCTGCAATTATCCTTTGTTTCACTTCATTTAAAAACTGCTGTGTCTGTAGCAAAAACTTCGGTCAAAATAGGGTGTCATATATATGCAACTATCCTCTCCATTCCAAAAAACAGGGTCCTGAGCTTCCACACTTGCTCTCTGGTCACCCTAGGTCAAATGTAATTTTAGAAACAACTCGAGAAAAGGGCAAAAATGGCTCCTGACACTTAGTGCTTCGTGGCACTGCCTCTGCTCTGGGGATGCGAGGGGCTCTCAGCTGCCAAGTGGGGAGCAGCTCCCTGTGCACAGATGGATGGAGAGATTAGGTATAAATTCCATCTGCTGCCCTGCCTCATCGGTACCGTGACTCACCCTCACAAACGAGTCTCACATGCCCCAAGTTTTGAAAAATTGGAAGCTGTGTTTGTTTGTAATAATACTTTGAAGCATTTCGGAGCTGCCTCGGACTCATCACAGATATGAGTCATTTCAGGAGCTAGAATACACTTCCTTCTGACACCTGTTTGTCTCTGATTTATTAGTAATAGATAGACTTGGAAGGATTAGGTTTTTATCGGTAAATGTTGAGTTCAGCGTACACACACAAACCACCAAATATATTTCCATTGATAGCAATCAACATTTTTACAGATAGGCAGAGTAAGAAAAATGCTGCTTGAGAACTGAGTTTGATTTATGGATATTTACTTCGTCTATTTTATCATCGGATGTTGACAATTTGTGTTTTAACAGTTTTCAATCTTCAACTTTGTGACTCTCAAAGTCCGTTGTCATTAAAAAAATTACTGTCTGATCCCCCCTCCCCCATCATTTCCCATCACTGTGGACATTTAAATAGATAACCGTCAAAGAAAATGCTTACAACTCATGATTTTGCACAATTGTGAAAATTTCAGTCTACAGGAATGGAAAAGACTACCTAAAAATAAACACTGAGCTTATCTGTTAAAATTATACACAAATTAAACTCGAATTCAGCCAAGCCTAGTAATAGGGTACCTGTAGTATTGTTTGCTTCTGCAAGATGGTGTTGGCAATTCAAAAGGTTTCTGTGTTGAGAATCAGTCACCCCAGAGTGGTGTCAGGTGGCATTGTGCTTCAGGAAGTGCCAGTGGTGATTCACCTGGTGCGGCTTATCATACTGGCGCAGTGCAGAGCCATTGGAGAGTCTGAAGTGAGGGGTGATGTGCTGCTGGAAGTGCCATCTTTTGGAGGAGGTATAAAAGCAAGGTCCTAGCAGCTTATGACCAGCCAGGATAATCCACTGTCTTCTCTGCAAGAGCAAAGGAGGTGTTAACCCTCATGTCTGAGCCAGTTCCAGTGACTCCATTCTGCTTCCTACACTCCACCTGCAACGTCATGGAAACATTAATTTTCACTTCCTGTCTTGAGAGCATCCCTGCTGTGCCGTGTTGCTGGTGCGGGATCGCTGCCAGGTTTCAGAAGTGGCTGATAGTGGATCCGTACCTTCTATTCTAGCGCTGTAGAGCAGGCTGTAGAGCACTTTGCATGAGAGTGTTTCAGAGGAGATGATGATTGTTACCAGTCACCGACTTGGCACAGGGCAACACAATACTTCTCTGGGGAAAGGCGCTCATTCCCACTCCCTGCACTGCCTTAGACTCTGGTCATTTAGGACCTAAACAGTTTGCGTCTGTACAGGACACTGACACATTGAAAGATGTAGCAGTAATGACCTCACTTTGAAGGCCAGATAAGGGGCTTTAGGCCTAGGGGACACTTCAGGCAGAAAGCTGCAGCCTGGGCTCCTGCTCCTGCAACTACGTTGCCTACTTGCTTTTGCTAAGCACAAGGCTTACTGAACCTTGTGATGGGGACGTAAGAAAGGAGAGCGGCTCCTTGCTTCCTTTTCTTCCAATTTCACAACCCTGCAAGAGGTCCAGTTTTGTAAAAACCCTTTAACCCATAAAGCTAAATAGGGCAGCTCATGCCACAGACAGCTCTTGTTTCAGATTGTCTGCAGACTCAGGAAGATGTCGCTGCATTGATCCCATTTGAAGGTTTTTTGTGCAGCTGAGATTTGGGAACATTTTTGTCAGAAGGAAAGCCAAGGTTCTGGTGAATGATTCTCTGCGAAGAAGGGGTGAGCTCTACAGCAAATTCCATAGCCACCGAATATGGCTCTCATATTCCCTGCCCACGCTAGTGAAATATTAGCTGATTGGTGGTGTTTTTGTTATTGCCATAGGGGGAGCTAAGCCTTAGTGACATTAGGCTGCCTGACACTTTTCTTAATGGAAATATTCCTGCAATGTTTTCTTTGAAAAGCTTTCAGGTTTCCAAGGTTTTGAAATTTGTCAGGGGAAAAGCCCTCAGGCTACAGAAGTGCCTTTTTTGTTCCCCAGGAAATTCCCTTCAGATTTGCTGAAATAGCAATGGTTAAAAATCCCCTATTCCTTAGGGAAATGCTTGCAGCCTCCCAAAACAGTAACTAAACAGGAGCATTCTAAGTCTGGGCTAAGGCTACTGCCAAGGTACGAGGGACACCCGTGGGTTGCTGGACTAGTTAGGGAGAAATAGAGCCAGCCTGGATAACTCCATGCAGAGCTAGCACATAGCCCCAGGAGCCCGTGATTCCCTTCTGAGATAGCAGCTGTTCACTACTACTCTCTAATCCCTTAGCTCAAGTTGTACTCTGCGTTGAAGGGTTAGGCTTCAAATCTCATTACTGTTTCCAGATGGGGTGGGATTGCATGTGAGAAATTGTGATTTAAATAATCAATTTAAACCTGCTTTTGTATTTTTACATTTCATTTTCTTAAAAAATGGTTGATTCTCATTGCTGCTATAATTTGACACTTCTTTTTGCTAACCGGGAGGATTAACTATATCCGTGCACATTTATTTAAACAATTATATAGTTCAACACACTTTTATTCGGATTCTTAGTTTTTACATTGTTATTATGTTAGAAAGTGGGAAATGATGCATTTCTTATTTGCAAGGTGATTTTTTTTTTTAACTTTTGATTTGTGTCCAGCTGCATTTGGATGGAATTTGGAATGCAATTAAAATGCACAGACACATTTTAAAATTGTTTTTATTAGTTCAATGAAAGTACCTTAAATGTGCTGGATACATCAAAAAAGAAAGTATATCCAAACATGTTTTGCATTTAAACCTAACTGATTTATTAAACATAGGAAATATTTTCTGTAGTTAGTGAATCAGACTGATTGTTTCTGGTCACCATGTCCTTTGACATTTTAGAACTAGTGACTCTCATGTCCTCACACTTTGAGTTTATTTATAGACTGGAAGAGGTAAACACGCTTTCTTGGTTTTTCATCTCTCAATCACTTTCTAGACTTTGAATGCACTAGTTATTGAACTGAACTAATTGAATAAACAGAAATGGAGAAAATAGTCTCTTTACAGCTGCAGAAGAAGCTACAGCTATTGAAAGCTAGTTTAGCACTTCAGTACACTCTGGTTCCAGGACCTTAGCAAAAAACTTCCAACAGTTCAGTGTTTTGACTTTCTTAAAAACTTTGGCAGCAAACATATACTGCTTGAATATTATTTTTCTTTATTTGCTTTAAAGTATTTGACCAGAGTATAGTAAACGTAAGTCTTCATGAAGGCTGTCATAATTTCTAATTTATTTTAAATCCCTTTATTTTTAAAAGAAAAAAATCATTTAATTTAAATTTAAAAAATCTACTTTAAATAAAAAAATCATAGTTTGAATTTATTTTTTTTTAAATAATTTATTTTTATCCACCCTGGTTGCACACCATAGAACTTGTTTTTACCTTTTTTTCCTTACAAATAACACCCCTAAGATACTGCATACCAAATAAAAAAGCTGAAAGAATGTTATTAGGTTGCAAAGTTGAACACTCAAAAGAAAGGAAATGCCCGTTTTGCAGTTGTCTATTCATCTTGCACATATACCTTATGGTGCGGTCTTTAATGACATGATCATGTTATTTTTTCCACAGCGCCATGCCTCATTCATTGCACAGGGTAGATGTACAAAGACACAGAATTATGGGTTACCTAGGGAGGTGGTGGAATCTCCATCTTTAGAGGTTTTTAAGCTGTGGCTTGACAAAGCCCTGGCTGGGATGATTTAGCTGAGGATAGTCCTGCTTTGAGCAGGGGTTGGACTAGACACCTCCTGAGGTCCCTTCCAATTCTAATATTCTATGATTACCAGCATTTCCTAACTTTTGAGTGTTTGACTTTGCAAACCAAATAACATTCTTTTAACATCGTTTTCACGCTTGTCATCTGTATTAATGTGTATTACTGCACCCAACTGGGCCCTACATCCCATGCACAGATTCTAAGGCCAGAAGCGATCCATTATGATCATCTAGTCTAGCCTCTTATATAACACAGGCCAGACAACTGCACCCAAAATAATACCTAGAGCTGAGCTTTTAGAAATGCATCCAATCTTGATTTAAAAATTGTCAGTGATGAAAAATCCACCATAACCCTTGGTAAATTAAATTGCTCCAGTGGTTAATTACTCTCTCCATTAAAAATTTACATCTTATTTTCAGTCTGAATTTGTCTAGCTTCAGCTTCCAGCCACTGGATCGTGGCTGCTACCTTTTTCAGCTAGGCAGCAGAGCCTGTTATTAAATATTTGTTCCCAGTGTAGGTACTTATAGGTTGCAATCAGGTCACCATTTAAATGTCTCTTTGTTAAGCTAAATTGTATCGGGCGCTCTACACACATGCAAGGGACAGGGCCCCAGCCCTGCAGGTTCATGGAGACAGAGCTTAATGGATTGACTCAGCATGTAGCACTAATGGATCTAGCCATTATGGGGTTGTCGGTACCCAGGACACAAATAGGGTCTGTTCTCCCACCTGCTGGGGTTGCATGGCTCCCATTAACAGTCCTGGGGGATGTTTCTCCCCAGTGGGGGAGTGGTAACAGGGCTGATTCCCCCAGAATGCTCCCAAGCAGGTTATGGGTACTCGTCCCCATGCCATGTGGATGTAATTACTGGGAAGCTTAATTACTGACATGAGACTAGTCTCCTCCCCACACACAAGCTAGCAGTATATAGTCAACCTAAAACACCCCCCCACACACACACGCACACACCCTCCCGCCTCGGTCAAAAATAGGAAAGAAACTGAAGTTACTTTGCAAAATGGGCTTAAAAGCCATGAGGTGAATTTCAAACACTAGCAATTTAAAGCTGGGAATTAAGCAGCTCTCCTCGCTCCATACTATAAACAAAAGCAAAATGCTGTTTGCATCAGCAAAAGGTTTTGTATTGTAAAGTAGCCCCTTTATGTCCAACCAGGAGTGAATTCAAATGATTATTGACCCTCCACTGTAGTAAAGCTGCATTATAACGTCTCCAAATCAATAGAGACAAGAGGAAAGCAGGAGGGAAAGTCTCTGGCTCTGCAAACTGCAGAAAATTGCATTTTGCTTTGGCCTCTTAGAAAGTTTGCAAAGCGTCTATTAGAGGCCCCAGGAGCCTTTTCTGTCTAATTGCTGTGTTTGACAATGCCATCGCACGTGGGACTAGCGGAAAGGCAGATAATGGACCCGCTTTAATTGCTTCCCAGTTCCGTGAGTCATAACACTTCGAAGATGGCAAAGGGAAAGTGCTGCAGCCTAGGTTGACCGGAGGACCTTTCTGCTTTAAAGAAAGCTCAGGAGGAACAAATGCAAAACTCAAAGCCACGTGTCTGGAAGGTGTCAGGTGCTGAATTTCCTTTTTATCTTTTGCTTTTGACCGGAACTGTGATTTAAACCAGTAAAGTTTTAATCATGATCTGGAAGGGAGCCAGGAATGATCTCTCCTGCAGGAGGGGAGCAGCTGGGAATTGATCTCATCCTGAGGGTCTTTCCCATGGGGCTGGGTGGAGATTGAAATGCTGCTCGAGACTGTGGCCCTGGGTTTTGGGACTTTGCTGAGGCTTGGTGCAGCCGTTGATCCTTCTGTAGTGGCTGTGGGAACATGCTGGGGTGCGTGGAGGAGTCTGCTGTCTCCTTTTCCCCTCTCTGTGGGAGAGGATTCATGCCCGTTAGACTGGGGGAATCTGGGACCGTGAAATAGAGCCTACAGCTGGACTTTCAGTGCAGAACTGTGGGAAAACAAGCAGCTGCGTGATAAATGTGCCAGTCCGATACTGGGCCCCTTCTCCCTCCCCAGGCCCATCCCCATCCCCTTGGTTACCTGCCTTCTCTTGTTTGGGTGGCAACAGCCATGGCCTTGCCCCACCAGCAACCTCTGTGCTAGATGCTGGGTGCTGGCGGGGGCCGCCCTGTGGACTCCAACTCCCACAGTGGCGTCGCAGGCCAGGCTCTGCAGAGTTTCAGGCCCTCTGCATGCAGGGAAGGGAATGGGCACCCAGCCCATTCAGAGACGCACAGCCAGGGCCTTGCTCTGGTTCTGGGGCACAGGCAGGAGATGACCCCAAGGCCTCCTTTTCGCGCCCTATAGTGGTGGCCTCGGTGACTAACATCACCCAAGGGGCTCAATCCTGAGAGGTCCTGAGCATCGATCGCTCCCGTGCAGACCCCCCAAGAGTTGCAGATGCTCAGCCCCACCCAAGAGTTGGCCCATGGAGGGTTGACACAGTTAACCCTATCCACGGGGTGAGCTGTCGCAGGCCAGCGTCCTGCCTGGGGTGTGTGACCTCGCAGCTAGATCTGTGCTGCGTTCGCACGTGCTGGGCTTCGACGCGCCAGTTCTTTCCTCAACAGCAGGGTGTGAATAGCGATGTATGACGGATAGATGGCTGCCCAGGCCCCAGAGCCAGGGCTGTGGTTCCCTCGGGGCTGGGTCCCTGCTGTCCGTCAGCTGCCCCCTCCCAAGGGGTGAAAAAAGCTAGAAAACACCAGGGGGGGTGGGTTGGGAAGGAAGGAGAAGATGAGAGACAAAGGGAGAGAAAAAGAAGGCGAGGACGATGGAGGGAGGGACGGGGAGTGAAAGAAGGAAAGGGAGATGAAGGAGGGCCACACAGATACACCGACAAGCACACAAGCAGGCACACTGTCCACCCACTCGCAGCCCCCACTGCACACTGTCCTATATATACACACACACTCTGACATATAAAACAGACGGTTCCCCTGAAACTACCACGGCCAAAATCCTCCCACTCTCTCCTTTCTCAGTCTCTTTGGACAGCATCACCATCCGGCCTGTTAGTCAGGATCGTGACCTGGGTGTCATCTTCGACCCTGCCCTCTCTCGAGGTCTTCCCGTCCAGGCGACGTCTAAATCTTGCCAGTCCTGTCTGCAGAACGTCAGTAAGATCCTGTCCACCCACACAGCAAAAATTCTCATCCAAACGCTCAGCATCTTGCACCTCAGGGACTGCCCCGTTCTTCTTTCGGTTCGTGCCAAACACAGCCTGGCCTGACCCACGGCCATTCAGGACACTGCTGCCTTCTCCTAGCACGTCACTTTGGCCACAGCAGCCCTCGCTTTGTATCCCTCGGCTGGCTCCCTCCTTGCTGCCACGTCAAATATAAGATTCTTGTCTTCACTTTCAGGGCCCTTCACAACCAATCCCCACGT
The DNA here is from genome assembly GCA_007922155.1 of Mesoclemmys tuberculata. Classification (NCBI taxonomy): domain Eukaryota; kingdom Metazoa; phylum Chordata; order Testudines; family Chelidae; genus Mesoclemmys; species Mesoclemmys tuberculata. Next base: position 7,205,834 of record ML675638.1, read on the forward strand.
ACCTATCCTCCTAGAATCACAGATGATGAGAGTGGGAAGGGACCTCAGGAGATAATTTACTCCAACCCCTGCTCACAGCAGGACCAACCCCCACAATCTCTCATTCTCTATTGAGATCTTGACTCCCACCTTCGACCAGCCAGTGATGTTAGCCTCCATCACTCACGTGTTACATTTTCAAATAAGCATCTTCATGCTTTCTCTCCTGCTGCCCCCATGTTTGGGAGTTGCTCCCTGCAAACATCCCTTCATTGTCCTTCAAATCCCACCTTAAAACTCTCTTTTGCTGTGAGGCCTACAACAACTTTGTCGAAGATTAGGCCCACCATGCTGAGCAATACCGACACCTTGTTTCCTTGTGCTCCCCTGTCTGTCTTTATCCATCTCTTGTCTTATACTTAGATTGTAAGCTCTTTGGAGCAGGTATCATCTTTCTGTTCTGTGTTTGTACAGCACCTAGCACAATGGGGTCTGGCTCATGACTGGGCCTCCTAGGGGCTACCTTAATACAGATTTTAAATTTTTATGAAAGCTGATGTGAAAAGGCTCAAATAGAGAGTTTAAAGGAAGAGTGGGTATAATGCACCAATTATAAACAGTGCATCGGGGTATAATGCATAAATTATCCAAAAGTACAAAGTTTGGTTTAAAAGTCATGAAATACAAATAGTGCATAATCTGCAATATCCCAAATTAGGGGTAATACACTTAACCATGCAGTGAGAATATTAGCATCCAAATATTGGGGAACATCACGCATAACAATATTATATTAAGAGTAGTTTGTGGAAAGCAAATATAGCCACAAATGTGGCTTGTCTGCCAGGGAGGATGGAGTTAGGCTGTTCTCAATGGTGGTAGATGACAGAACAAGGAGCAATGGTCTCAAGTTGCAGTGGGGGAGGTCTAGGTTGGATATTAGGAAAAAAAATTTCACTAGGAGGTGATGAAGCACTGGAATGGGTTACCTAGGGAGGTGGTGGAATCTCCACATCTTTAGAGGTTTTTAAGCTGCGGCTTGACAAAGCCCTGACTGGGAGGATTTAGCTGAGGTTAGCCCTGTTTTGAGCAGGTGGTTGGACTAGATACCTCCTGAGGTCCCTTCCAACCCTAATATTCTATGATTCTATGAATGCGAATGTTAGGATAGCTTCCCCTCCAGTAAATATGATCCATCAGAAAAGCATTTCAGTTCCTTTCCTGGCATTGCTTCTCAAGGGCCTCTCCGGCTCCTTTCTCTTGGGAGTGCCGATGTCCAGTGAGATGTTCTAAATAGATGTCTGACACCAGGAGTCGCCCATCCGCCAATCCCGCACACCCGCACCGTGCGCCGAGGGTGCCAATGAGCTACTAAGCGTCAGTGAGCCCTGCCGAGCCCAACAAAGGGAAACAAATTGGGAGTGAAAAAAGGCTTCAGCGATGATTGACAGGAGCTGTCTGTGGTGAAATGAGCTAAACTGAGCCACCACTAGACCCCCTAATTAAAAGAGAGCCTAGCTGTGCTGTCTGGAATGATTTCCCTTCCGCTGCTTCTCTAGCAGCCAGGAATCGGAGCCGCTGAGTGCAGCAGGGGCCTGTCACCTCCCTTCTGCTCCTGTGGGCTGGGAGGAAACACCACCACTGGGGCTAGACCTTAACAGCTGTTTCCACCACAAGGGACCTGTGGGGCCCTGACTGTGCATGAGGGTTCAATAGACCCGAATGGACAGTGCTGAAAGCAGGTGATGGAGCTCTGAGGATGGGGTGGGGCCGTATATTGACCTGTAATCCCAGCCCTTTGTTGGGAGGACGAGGGCTATATACACAAGCTTTCCTGTCCCCTTTCTGGGGCTGGAGGGAGGTGTGCTGTCACACAGATTTCTGTCCTGTGAATTGATTACGTGTATGGTTCATCCAGGTACCAGTTAGATATTCTCCCAGGCAGGGTTTAGGCCCTGTGCTATTGCAAATGAAGAGGAGGAAGAGCTAGATGTAGCCCAGATTTCCCAGGCAATGCATGGAGCCTGGATGTCGTGTGACAATAGAGCGGACACCGTTGCAGGCTGACTGAATTCCACCACTCCAGAGCCATCCCTGACCCCGTGATGATGTGAATCACGAAGCTGAAGAAATCAACAGAAAGACATTTTTCCTTTCCTGCCGTTTTTCTCTTTCTTAGCTGCAGAGGAATCGTGCTGGTCAGAGAGATGCCGGCATTGTTTTAATTTCCCAGGAGGCTCCTCTTGGTGTGACACGTCCCCGGCGGGAGACTTCAGTTGCCTTGTGTTACTTTCCTCCACACAATGGGATGTGATGTGTCAAAACATGACAAGCCAGCCAGAATGTGTCATAATGCTGATCTCAACATGCAACCTTCCAGGGAGGCATAGCAGATAATAATATCAGACTCATATTAGCCCAACATGCTGGGGTGGTTTCTTCTCCCAAGTGAAATATGATGTTTAAGAATCTCGTGCCTATATGGGAATATTGGATCAGCTACAGATTTATTAGCTGTACCTAGTGAATTTTTATGACAGGCATGAAACACGCATCTAGGTTTCCAGCCTTTTATCACATGAAAGAGACTCTTCTTCTTCAGCTTCTTTGATTCCTTTGTCATTGCTTCAGTAAACAGTTTGCTGGAATTTCCATATGATTTATGCTCTTATCATCTGAGTTTGACGTTGCTACTTAGACTCACCGATGATGAGATTGCATTAGGTACCGTGTCGTCTTTCAGGCTTGTCTGGAAAGGCAGCCCACTCGCTCCTGAATTCAGCCCTACGAGAGCAGGGTTTAGATTCCGTTGCACATACGTGGGCCGGAAATGACAGGAATCTCTCTGGGTCTCACTAAGTTGTCCGGTTTGTGTCACTGTCTTGGTTTGCCTGACTTGCTGAACTCTGCCATTAAACTGCTCCTTTACAGGAAGGTGTAATGAGGCATTAAAATGCATGACCAACATTTGCAATCTTTTAAGGAAGCCAAAAGCTGCCGTACAAACTAACTCAGGAAGCTGATCTTTGCCCCTTGGCTCAGATTTCCCGGCTCATGATAAAAGCTTGTCTCCTTCGTTCCAGATGCTGTGATGAGCTGGAAAGGAGACACGTGTGGTTGATGATCATGTGTGCCGAATGGCATGGGCATTTCACAAACGGGTGTGTGCTGCCGAGGCTGCTCCCAGAGCGTGCTAGGGCAGCAGATTAGTTAGAGGGAACAACCTAATTAAATGGCTGTGAATTGCTAGCAAAGCCCTGTTACAAATGCCTTCCCTGGTTCCTCAGTGTTAGTCGCAACTTGCAGTGCCCGCTGCTGCAATGTGCGCAGGGTAGATGCATCTCTCCCTGTGAGCAGTGGTGCACATCGATGTCTCCCTGTGCATTTTTGAGTTACGGGGAGAGGAGAACACACTGGATCAGTTGCCTCATTTCAGAACGGGGCAGACACCTCAATAGCCACCCACCCTGAACTGCGAATGTTTTGCTTCTGCGTATTGGGGGCCCAGTCCCGTGAGGGCAGACTGTGCTCCGCTCCCACCAGTGTCCTTGGAAGTTGAAGGCACATGAGCCCAGATCCTCAATGGTATTTAGGCTTCTAAGTCCTATTTGAGGGTCTGGGCCTTGGCACCGTGCGGGGCACGGTCTCAGCATGCCGATTTGTGGCCATTTCATGGTGATTACACCCTAAGCACAAATGAAAGGGTCTCCTGTTGAGATGCAAACTCTCAGGGATACCCGACTTTGTCTGGGCACCACCTCCCCCAGCACAACGTCACCCTCTGGCAAGCACAAGCCATGCCTCCGATGCACTTTCTGAGGGCCTGCATGGATTTCCTAGGAGAAAAGGGAGGACCAGGACAGGAGATCACACAGCGCTTGGCTGGCAAAGGGCTGATCAGTATTAGAAGAGGCAGAAATGGTGCCTGGTGACAAGCTTGGCTTGTCAGTCCTTCTGAGAGACAGATGCCATCACTTCATGCAGGACAAAGGGGTCCATTGAGACAGACAGCTGACGGAAAGGCAGGCAAAGAGGTGCTTGGTCGCACTGTTATTTGAGAACAGACTCCACGTAGCTGCTTGTGGTGGGCTGGGAGAGCAGAGGCTGCAGCAGGCATGGGGTGCGGTGAGCCAGGCTAAGAGGAACTAATGGGGTCACACTGGCATGCGTCTGGCAGTGCATGATACAAACCCATCCACCCCTGGCCTGATGCACCGTCTGCTATCCCAGCCCTGGGCCACTCCTCAGCAGACGCGTCCGCTAGGCTTGTCTTCATGCACCGCGCTACCGCGCTGCAGCCAGCACAGTGCTCTCCTGCCAACATAGCGCTGTCCACACGGGGGGTTCGGTCAGGATCGCTGTGTTGCTCTGGGGTGGATGTAGGGCTGTAGCCTAGATCTGGCTCTAGTGTTGAATTGTGCTAAGTGGTGCGGTGATTCTGTGATGAAAACAAATGCCCCCTAAGGTGCACAGCTATATACTTCTTCGGGGTAGGGAGCGTCTGCTTGTTAGGACGTTTGTCCAGAGCCTCCCTCTACCTCCTGATCTTCACAACACACAATGCACCCCCACAATAAGTAATAAGACCCCTCATTTCCATTTGTGGCCTAACGCTGAAGCTTCCCAAGCGTCAAAAGCTGATGCCGCATTCAGACCCTCCCGCCAAGCCTACGTTGGTTTGAACTATTGTATTGCGTGGCGGAACAGTTTTCAGTCTTTAACGCAGTCGTTCGGCTCCCCCGGCACAGGTTGTTTGCGGGTACCGCGTGGTTAAGGCAATACACTTATAAAGGTGAATTTCAGCCTAATACATAAAACATGAGCTGCAGAGAAAAACGGTCTCCTGTAACGGACTCTAATTTGCTTTCTGGTTTTGTTCTCCTTTAGGAAGCAAACTGCTGATTTTGGTGCTTTGCTTGAACATCCAGTCGGAAGTGGAATCTTGCCCCGGGGCGTGTGTATGCTACAGTGAACCCAAGATCACAATAAGCTGTCAGCAGCAGGGGCTGACGGCAATCCCCACTGAGATCCCCATACAGACCCAACGCATCTTCCTGCACAACAACAAGATAACCCTGGTGAGGGCCACCAGCTTCAGCTCCTGCCGTAACATGACTATCCTTTGGGTCCATTCCAACAACATCAGCCTCATTGAGTCCGGGGCATTCTCTGGGCTCAACAAGCTGGAGGAGTTAGACCTCAGTGACAATATGAACTTGAAGTCCATCAATCCCACCACTTTCCGGGGTCTCGTCCACCTTCACACTTTACACCTGGATCGCTGCGGGCTCCTGGAGCTCTCCACGGGGCTTTTCCGTGGGTTGTTCTCCTTGCAGTATCTCTACCTTCAGGATAATAACTTGCAGAACCTGCTGGATGACACGTTCCTAGATCTTGCCAATCTCACATACCTGTTTTTGCATGGTAATAAGATTAAGAGCTTGTCAGAGAATGTCTTTCGTGGGCTGATCAACCTGGATCGGCTGCTGTTGCACCAGAACAGAGTCAGCCTGGTCCACCGCCGGTCTTTTCATGACCTTGGGAAAGTGATGACATTGTATCTGTTCAACAACAACTTGACGGTGCTCACTGGAGAAACGATGGCTCCCTTGGTGTCCCTCCAATACTTGCGTTTAAACGGCAACCAGTGGATCTGCGACTGTCAGGCTCGGTCCCTCTGGAATTGGTTTAAGCAGTTTAAAGGCTCTTCATCAGAGCTGGAGTGCCATCTGCCTGCGAACTTGGCAGGGAGAGACCTCAAAAGACTGCAGAGCAGCGACTTGGAAGGATGTGTTGACTCTCTCAATCAGATAAGAACAAGTGTATTTAGCACTAAGACCAGATCTGGCAAACTGCCAACCACTGACCCCCCTCTAAATTCCCATGACAGCTCCCGGAAGTGCTGCCAGCCAGAAACGGACAAATCTTTTATTTATGAAGCCAAGGGCAAGGCAGGTCCTTCTTCACACAGCAGCCGCCCGTCCCCCAACAACCCTTTCAAAGACAAGGAGAACATGTCCAAAACCAAGTACATCGAAACGGACCCTTCCAAAAATGGGAGCAACAAGCAGATAAACGACTCCCCTTTTGGGACCTTCCCCAGTGTTGTAGACCCGCCATTGACCAAGTTGAAACCAGAATTCCTAACACCCATTGAACCCTCCACAGTCCCAACCAAAAAGAGGCAGGGGTGCTCTAAAAAAAATAAGTCTAAGGCCCAGTGCCGCCTCACCCAGCAAGGAAACAGCTCCACGTTACAGCTAAACCTAAGCCTTTTGATTGCCCCCTTGGTTTGGAGCTTACTGTTGTTCTGCTAAGATCAAGTCTTTCCCTTGGTTGATGACACTTTAATACCAGAATTTTGCTGATCTCCATAAATGTTGCAAGAGTGAAGCAAACTGCTATCCACCCTGAGAAAGCTTTGTTACACAAATGTTAACTGGATGCCTTTATACAAAACAAAAAGAAATACCAAGATGTACATAATTGATTTGTCCTGAAACCTGTGAGTTATACCTTTGGTCTTCGGAACTGCACTTACTCACATAGCAGCTTTCGTGCCAGCAGGTGGTAAAGAAATATGATTTACTCACACACACACCCCAAAACAAAAAACAAAACAAAACAAAAAAGCGTATGTAAGAAAACGCTCTGAAAAGAATGTTTAAAATTTGTTTGTAACTTGAACTCATATTGAACGACGTTGCAAGTTCCTATTTGCAGAGGTGATGCATTTAATGCTATCTTTCTCCTATGTTTATGACCATTGCAGTTTTACCGTGTTCATTTCCATCACACCATGTTTATGGGCAGCATTTGTTAAAGAATGCTTCCTTTTCGTTCACTAAGATTGCAGTATATATAGATATGCATTTTATTTTACTTGTGTACAAGTATACAAAAAAATATAAAATAAAGATTTCTTTTTCCTAAGCTGTCATCATCTGCAAGAGGTGAAGCAACGCTGGTGGACTGAAAAGCTTCGAAAATAAAAAGAGTGTCTGATCTGCCCATTTAACTCTCAGGGTTGGGAGGTAGGGTCCAACATTTAATGTGAAGGCGGCAAATAAGACGTACCCTGCACCATTAACCAGTCTTTAATTGGCACCAACAAAGGATTGCCTTGCTTCCCTTCCCACCTGTCCTACGCCCTCCCCAACATCATGCATATTACCCCAGCCCCCTCCAAGCCAAGCGTTCCAAACTCTTGAGTGAAGGAGCGTTGAATAAACAATCCCAAGGGCTCGCAGGAGTCACGGGGGGCCCTTTTCCTTTAGGCCTGGACAAATAACTGCATACAACCCTGTGATAAAGGAATTGTCCTGCTAAGCCTAGGAAAGTGTTTCCAGAGCAATGCCGTTTTCAGTCTTCGGTTTGTCACACAGGAAACGTATCCCCAGATATGATGTTGCTAGACAATAAACAGGGCCTCCTGGTCAAGGCAATGGCTAGGTATGAAGGAGATCTGGGTGGCCTCCCGGTGGAGTTTTGTCGAATTCACTTAATCAGCCCTGTGGCTGACCACCCCACTGGTACAATGGGGATAATGCACCCCTGTGTGAGGAAGGTAAATACACTGATGTCTGTGAGGTGCTCAGATACCATGGTGATGGGCTCATAAAGCACCTTGGATGGAAATCCATATGTTTCTCTTGTGTTAAAAACAGCTCCCTCCCTCCCTTTTTTTTTCTTTTTTTTTTGGGGGGGGTATCCCAGGTTATTCCAGAGCTGCTGGAGGGAATCATTAGAAAATGGGTTGCTTTTCCCTATAAATTGGCCATGTTTCCTCTGTGCTCTGTAATGTCCTTGGGGAGAGTGTGAAGTCGTTTGTATCTTTGCACCAAAAGCAGATGTATAACAGGCAGGTAGCACATAATGACTTGACCTTTGCGACTTTATTCTATACAGGAGCTAAGGACTTCGCCACTGCCTTCCCTCTTTGCCAGTCTCTTGCTACAATCTTGGCTTCTTCCCTGTCATTTTAATAGCTTTCAGTTGTGCTTCTGGTGTGTGTGGTCTTTGATCTGCCCCCTCACCTCTTGCCCTGGGGCTTACAGTCCAATGCCCGTTGACGAAACTACAATCAAAAGAATCAACACAAGAGAAACACCAATCACTTTTTCTGGGGTTGACATAAAAGAGCTCTGACACGTCACAGATCTTGGCAGCATGGTAAGCAAAACAGATGGAACAGATGAAGACATTAAAGCCAGAAGCGCAAAAGCCAGACATGCCTCCCCAGCCCTAAAGCTGATCTGGAGAAACGGAAACCATGCCCTCCAGAGTAAACGTTGCCTATTTAATACTATTGTAAAATCTGTCTTACCATTTGGCACTGAAACGTGGAGACCTATTACAATCTTATGCACTGAACTTCAAGTTTTTTATAAGCAGCTCTCTTAGGCAAATCCTCAACATCAGAGGGCCAGAAAAAAAACACACAAATGAAGAGCTTTGGAGGAGGATGAAATGGAAATGGATAGGATAGAAAACCATGGAATAAAAGTGAAGAGGGCTAGGCCCACATGGAGGAAAGAACTTAAGAATCTAACAAGACAGGTGCTAACATGTTAAACTTTGCTCTAGTTCCGGTTGTTGGGTTTGGAGCATGGGTGGCTGGGTGTGTTGGTGGCCTGGGATAGACAGGAGGTCGGACTAGATGATGTGGTGGAACCCTTCTGGCCTGAAATTCGATGACTCCGTTGTTAGGCACTGAGAAGGGGGTGGGGAGCTTCACGGCCAAATAGTTGCCATAGTAGAGCAAGAACGTCTGCACGGATTCACCAACAACAGCAAAGTCCAAAACATGTTCTCAACTCCCAGAGTCTCAGCCAAACCTCAGAAATGGCTCACATCTCTGTACTGGGCCAAACCAGAATCTTGCCTCTGAACCCCCCGTGAATGTCAAGGTCACGCTAGTCCAGCTCCAAGCTGTGAAGCTGAGACCCATCTCATTGCAACTTCTAGGGCCCAGGGCAGAGTTAAGGAACTGGGCAATCTTCAGTAAAGAGGAAGGGAGGAGTCAGGGTCTAGTGGTGAAAGCACCAGTCCGGACGCAGGACGTCTGGGCTCTCTTGCAAGCTCTGCTGCAGCCTTCTGGTTTGACCTAGGGTCTCTGTACCTCAGTTCTCATCTGTTCAATGGGGAGAATAGCCCTGCCCTGACGCATGGGGTTGGGTGGTTCGTCGAAAGCACAGGGATGGGGATGTCAGTATCCAGGTAGACAGGGATTCTACAACCCTGCCTGAGGCCCAGAGCACAGAGCTCTGGGGTATTAGACCCTATCCTGCCAGGCACAGATGCCTGGGCAGCAGTGACAGCAAAATCAACACACCTGAGTCTGTGAGGAGCAAAGAACTGGTGAGGCTTGAGTTCCTTTGCCCTTGCACCGGGGTCACTCCCTGGACATCACGACAGTCACTCCCGTGTGAGCGAGAGGGCTGTGCATGGGAGACGTGCAAAGAAAGACTGAAAGCGGAAGAGAATGTGCGGGAGCCCAAAGGCCCCTAGCTGAGCTCTGTGCCGCTCGGCAGGGTGGGACACAGGGCCAGCAAGGAGGAGGCTGAGGGAGAGCCAGGAGGAAGGGCAGAGGGGCAAAGTGGAAAAGAATTAAAAGTTAGGGAGCTGGCGGATCCTGCAGGAGGGTGATTTCTGGCAAGGGTGGGGGAGCTGGAGTGGAGGGCGAGGGATGTTTGTACAGCCTCTATCCCATTGTGCACCTGGCCAGTCTGGGTGCTGTTGCCATGACCCACAAATGCACCTTTTGGGGCCATTTCAGGGCCTTTCTGAGTGTCCCGCTGTCCGGAGGAGCTCATGACCACCAGCAGGGCAGATGCCCCAAACCAGTAGTGTGTTCTGTAATTAGATTTCTCCAAGCAATGTGAACTGCTGGATCACTTACCACAGAGTCACAGATGGGTCCCTTAGACTTTCCAGTCTCTCTTGCCACCCAGGCAAGCTGGACTCAGTGATCAATGGTCACTTACATAAAAACTCACACACTATTCAGGACGTTTCCAGTTCCACAAGACCAGTCGCTTACCCCAGGTCAATTGGCCCCCTAGATTTTACACCAAACACAACGTCTGTGGCCAAACCTGTAATAACCTATGTAAAGGTTTAGTAACTCGGAAAAAGAAGTGAGAGCATTAGTCACAGGATAAAGCAAGCAAACGTACACCCAAACGAGTTACAATCTAAATCCTAAAAGTGACAGCATTGTAGTGATCTGTCAATTCAAAATGGCTTTCAGGGAAAACCTAGGGGTTCCCTAGTTTAGTTTAGTATCTCTGGCTCTGTCAAAGTTCAAACAGCAAAGAGATGAAGCTTTCTCTTGTGACCCTGTTTTCTATTTTACCGTTAGTCTTCCAATCTATGAGATGAGCTCCCTTGCACATAGCATTTCCGAGCTGTGAGAGGGTCATTTGCCAATCCTTTGTGTTGTCGTGTTCCTTAATGGGCCATTTAATTTTACTAGGCCTGCTGAATGGGAGGGGACATGATTCCCGCACCTGGGTTTACAAGGCGAGAGCAAACATTTTCAAAATTATAAAGCAACACTTACATATTTCCTTATAGCCTGGAATACAGCCATTCCGAGGGAGCGTAACCCAAGCAGCAATTTACAAGCATTTCATAGTGTTTAAACACTAAGTGCATTATAAGCGTAATACCTACTTTGAACAAAACTCACAGACAGGGGAGCTGGCTTGGTTTCCAGCGATGAGTTTGTCAGTTCTTAGCTAATGCCCATGGCCTCGGTCAGAGCTGGCACTTGGTTTACCAGCATCAAAGAAAGCCCTGCTGGCATCAGTCTCCATCCATCTGAGAGCGTTGCAAGGGCTGTGCCCATGTCCTTGCTCTTACCCCTGTCTCTGGCAGGCCCATCCCTTGGGCTGGGGCAGAGATGAGGGCAGTGACTAGCTATAAACAACAGGCGGGTTTTCTTTTCCAGGACTGACGCTACTGACTGCCATGGTCAGTGACAGGTGCCACCTTATGCCTGCAACGCCCGCTGATCAGCTTGCTGTGGACCCAGAATCATGCCCAACGTCCACCCTGATTTCCGTTGCCGGGCCAGATGCGATCGCATATGAACCATTCACACAGCACAGGGTAGGAAGCCAAGAGGCCACTGCAGAGCTGTGTTCTGCCCTCGAAGATGGGTCACGAGGACACAGGAACATGGCACCATTTCTCCTGACGCACCAGCTGCACCTGGGGTGGTGACACTGACTAGCTGGCGACCGTCACAGGCAATCAGTAGTAGAGTCTCCAAATCTGGGCACAGCGGCGTTCTGCAGACACTGGCGCACCGGGGCAAGGCAGGCTGTTTCACCCTGTCTCTGAAGCATGTAAGACAGGGCTCCCTACCGTGCTTCAGTTCCACCACTGCTTGCGGGGAGCAAGGAGTCGATGGGCAGAAACTCTCACACCAGCACCCAGGGAATGGGAGAGGGAAGCAGACCTGCTCTGCTGTGACAGCAATCAACAAATTCCTGGGTGGATCAACCTTCCCACCAGCTGGCTGGGCCGTTTCGCTGAGATGGCAGCGCCTGGGGACCTTCTATTGCACTTCTATCGTCACACAGAGCTGGCTGCACTGCCGGTGAAACGCTATGGCAGGAAGCAGCACACGGTGGAAAGTAGGATGAGAAACAGCACTGTGATGGGGCCCAGCCGAGAGGCTGGCCACCATGTGGGCTAGTGGTTTGGATACATGGTTCCTAGAACCGTCCTATCAAGTCCCGAGCCTGCGCCCAGTGAGGTTGACGGGAGTCATAGGTGAGCAGCACTTCACAGGATCAGGCCCTTTAATCAGTGCGGCCCAGCAGCATCACGGACCCAAGAGCAAGGACGACGAGGACGACACAATGCTTGGAATAAATCCTGGGCAAGAAAAGAGGCTAACTTTGTGGTCTGGCCTGTCCCCCAGTTTTCTGAAGCTGAACTCGGAGGCGGCACTAGACACAGAGCTGCAGCCGTTCACCGGAGGGGAGAACTGAAACCAGTTTAGTCAGCCTCATGGACACGCCTCTTTCCATTTACATTGTGCTTGCTTCAGCAACTCCAAAATTGATTAGGCCCCCGTTTAAGAAAACTAAATTAAACCAAAACCAGGATCACCACACAAGGGTTTGCCGTTGGATTGGTTTAAAATATGGTTTACATTAGGCCAGTGCAACTCCCCTGTGTAGACATGCCCCTGTGACGTCCCCAGATCGGCTCAGCTTTAGGCTCCCAGCGCTCCAGTTTCATGTCTGGATGGCAGGTTTTGTGGTCTGAACGGCACTAGGATGGAGGGACGGCCCAGGCGATTGCTGTGTGGATGTATAGTGGAGATGGCAATATCTGTCAGGAGGAGGGAGATGGAGGGCAGAAAGAAGAGCTAGTCCTGGAGGTGAAATCAGCTGGCACCGTCTCCATTGCCTAGAGCTGTTGTCATTTGCACCAGTGTAGGTAAAACGCTATCAGAGCACGCTGGATCTGACTCATGCCCACGTTGCACCAATTTAAATGACACACGGTCATCGGGGCCAGGCATGGGGGCTCAGGGCCTAAGACTTTTTCCTCAGCTCCGAGCTGCGCACCCTTTTTTTCTCCACGCAGCATGAGAGCAGTTTGCCGGCTAGGCCTCTCTCCTGACAGCCTCGCCAAAGGATGACGAAAGTAAAATAAAGCAAACAATGCAGGCAGAAGTCGGGGAAGCCAGGCAGAGCTCAGACGAGCCTTCAAAGGGGCAGAGAGACTAGCCAGACCCCAGTGCTAACGAATTCCCAGAGCAAGGATCAAAGATCAGTTGTTTCCATGTTCGCTCAGTCGCTGCATTCGTGATTCCGTCACTGTTGTTTTCAGTTCCTCACGGAGAGGGTGAAATTCTTTGGCGGGCAGGGGACGTATTTTGGAGCCATGGGGCAGGCAGGGCTCTGCTTCCAGCCCCGTTAGAAGGCAGAACTATGGAATTCAGTGCCTGGTCCCCAGGCTTCTCCTGGGCCCAATGGTCTTTTCTGCAAAGTGGCAGTTTAAGGCGACGTCCGTTGAGTTTAATGCCTGCTGCTAACGGTGCAGTAAATGAGCAGCTCGCCAGTAGCAGCCATATCTTCCACAGAGGTTTAATTATCACTCCTGATGCACTGGCGTGCTCCACGTTCCACACACGTCCTCTGCTGTCAGGTGTCGCCTTGTGGGTGGTGGCTGAATGTCACCCACAAGAAGGCCTTAGGTGCAATTCACACCAGGGCGTGCTCAGACCTTGCAAGGCCCCAGAGACCTGACAACTCCTGGGCCAGCCTAATTGTGGATCCTCCCTTCGACCACAGGTGGGGCAACAGGCCCGGGGAAGGTTCTGCCTGCCCCCATCACTGTCAAGTCTGGACTTGTCACAATCTTGACTGTATTAATCCTCACAATCCCCTAGTAGGCAAAGAAGGCTATTATCCCTATGAGAAATAGGCACAAGTACTTATGAGAACCTAGTGCTTAGTCTCTTAGGGCCTCATTTTCCCTAAGCCTCAGCTTTAAGCCCCCCTGCAACCCCCTGAAAACCTAAACTCACTCAGTGCCCAAGCTTTGCCATACAAGTCCCTGGCACCCTCTAGGCATCTGGCTGCCTATTTCCTGCCTAAGCCCTAGAGTGATCCACCAGCCAGGAGAAGACAGAGGTTTGCCTGCTGAGGCGGGGAGAGGGTTGGAAGAGCAGCTCCCTCATAACCTTTAGCCCAATGGTTAGAGTACCCACCTGCGATGTGGGAGACACTCCTTCCCACTTTCAAGGCTGCCTTCGGGAGAGAGAAATTTGAGAAGGGCCCTGCCACCTCTCAGATGAGTGCCCTAACTGCTAAGGTCTGGAGTACCCGTGTGAGTCCTCCTCAGCATCATAGAAGACGAGGGTTGGAAGGGACCCCAGGAGGTCATCTAGTCCCACCCCCTGCTCAAAGCAGGACCAACCCTTCTCTTCTGCAGACTAAATAAGCTGAGTTCACTCAGCCTCTCCTCATAAATCATGTGCCCTAGCTCCCTAACCATTTTCGTTGCCCTCCGCTGGACTCTCTCCAATTTGTTCACATTCTTCCTGTAGTGGGGGGCCCAAAACTGGACACAATACTCCAAATGTGGCCTCACCAGTGCTGAATAGAGGGAATAATCACTTCCCGCGATCTGCTGGCAATGCTCCTACTAATACAGCCCAATATGCCATTAGCCTTCTTGGCAATAAGGGCGTACTGTTGCCTCATATCCAGCTTTTTCTCCACTGTAACCCCTAGGACCTTTCCAGCAGTAGCTCCTTTTGAAGCTGTTGCACTGTGGCTAAATAACAGATGAGTCATTTAAGTCACTGGAGCAGAGGACTGGATCCTGGGACTGGTGCATC